>JAWHQI010000474.1:900000-1234077 GCA_033032865.1 Dactylorhiza incarnata
AATTTCCTCTTCCTTTGGGTTCACATTGCTTCTTCCCACTCCCACATAGGGAATCCAATAACCCTCTTCCTCTCTCACAGATCAGCACTCTTCCTCGCCATTTTTTCTTTGATATATTTTTTTATGATGAAGGAAAGGCCAGTTGGTGCACTAATTTCCACCTTCCCCCATGCAGTAGTTAATTACCAGTGCGACCTTAGATTGGTGCACAAATTGCTAGCATCTGCCTCTGTTAGCTTTCCGCTATGATGGCCGCAGTCGGCATCCTCCTCCTCTTCTCCACTGGTAAGAAGACTTGCATTCTTCCTTTTCGAAAGCTCTTCTCAAATCATGCTCCGTAACCTCAACATTACCCAAGGCTCTCACGAATGCAAAAATAAAATGTACAAGGCATTCGTGAGAGCCTTGGGTAATGTTGATTTGTTTCTCCCAAAAGCTGCTTCCAATTTAGTCTGTGAAAATTTGTAATATTGGAAGGCATGTGAAAGTTGTAACATTGTAGATTTCCCAAGCCTTGGCTCTCACGATTGAAATTGTTGTATCATTGTAGATTTCCAATATTACAAATTTTCTCTCTTAATATTTTCTCATAGTTTTTTACTTAAATGTTCTTAACTTTCACATGACTTCTCTATATTCTTTCTGCAATGCTGTTCTTTGCTACTAGGAAAGTGTGGGGTGCAATTAATTACAAAAAATGATGGGATTTCGGCTGATTTGAAGGTTTCTTGCGGTGGATCTTATTCCCCATATATTGTGCTATGTTCCGTGATTACTTGAAAGTCCTGAAGGTATTTCATTTTTTTATTCATTTGTAGCCTCAACCACTGTAAATTGTGCTTTTATTTTTGGAAGGAGAACGACGACCCTTCATTTTGTTTTTTGCATTTGCGGCAACTTTCCCTCCCTCGAAGTTTTATTCAGTCTCCTCCGATCCATCCACGCCTCCACCGATAAGATCTACATTGCAGTAACTGCAGCCTCTTGGGTCTTCTTATCTCCAAAAATTTTATTTGTTGCATCTTCATTAACTTATAGCGTGCTTATGTGTATGGCTGAGTGGTGTAGGAGCAAATTTTTTTTATTAAAAGGTTTTGGTAGATCTGAAAACCAGAGCAATGATTGTGTAAAGAAATTCGTATTGATGATTATAAAGCCCACAATTTTTGGCTATATTAGCATATACTAATTTGTACCTAAAATTGTTTTGTTTGGTGCAACTTCTATATAATGCATTGCAAGCGTTGTTGATGTGTCATTTATTCTTACCGTGGAAGAAAATCCCATTCGTATGCCTACCAAAGAAAACTAACTTGTATCATGATTAAAAACAAACCTCTTCTCAAAAGGTTTCCCCTTAACAAATAAACCATAAACTTGAATTCATCATCTAAACCCTAAGCTTCAAATTTTGCATCCTTTGAAAATGAAGCAGTTTCTTGACATCTTCTAAGCTAATCACTCTCATACAACATGATGTTGATCGAAAAACATGGTAAGAGTCTTGAACCTCATCCATCATGATTTTAATTGATTGTGAGAGGGAGATCATAAATTTCTCCAGTTTCAAGTTTCTTAATTTATCAGGAATTTCTTCATATTAATGTTTCATTTTAGTAAAATATTGCTTTTCTTGCATTTCTTGAGATTCACGTTTCATTTTATTGAAGAATATCACAAGTAATCTTTATTATCTTCCAGAATGTAGTAATTAAAAATTGCTTCCTGGTATTTGCTTCATTTTTCTTTTCCCTCCTATAAATTTTTGTCTGCGAATATTTGATTTTTCTTTGTTTTTTATTCTGATCACCATGACTCTTTTTAATAGGTATGTTGTCCAAATTTGTAAGCATGTCGGTGGAGAAGGCCATGACTACTTGGGGCAAGTTTGTTGGGTATATGGGTAGGTCTATGTGTGGATAATTGGAACATCAAACTCCTTTTTAAGTCATACTTTCAGTTGTTAGCGGTTTGCTTCACTTTTATTTCATAGCAAGTTAATTTGTATTTTCTTCCACTAGAGAAGGTTATCCTTGAATCCATGTATTTGGAGCTTGAATCGAGTAAATTTACCCAAGTTCATATTATAGATGCTTAATAATTTTGATTCACTTTTTTGGTATCATAGAACTCATTCATGTCTATCAATGATCGATTATCCTCTGATAGTCTTACTTTCTTGCAAATCTGCTTAGTTTTTACAAGTCCAGCCACCTTCTTAGTTTCATACATTCTCATTGTTAGTAGGATATAGAAAAAATTCCCTTTTTCATATCATATTGGCTACTTAGGATTTATATGCTCTCATGTTTATTCATATTTTCAGTTTGGTTCACTGTTTCTAAGATTCAAATAACACCATGTTGTACATTATTGGATAAGGTCAGAAGAATTTGTCTATCAGTAAATTTAATGATTTGGATTTGTTTCTCCCAAAAGCTTCTTCCAATTTAGTCTGCATTTTTGCGAGGCAATTTGCTCCTCCTTCTAAGTTTCTACTTGCTTTCTTATAAGTTTCAATTAAAAGAGAATCTGAGAAAGGTTGTTTATTTTTCAATGTGAATTAACTAATGTATGGTTATGTATGATGATGGAAAGGTCGCACTGGTAATTTCTATCTTAGATCTATTTATTTTTTGTCTCTTCTGCATTATCCATTGCATTCTCTTTTGATTAACTTGTTAATTATATGTTTGCAGATCCTAAAAATCATACTCACTCTGAAGTCTCTTTTTATAATATGACATCATTCTATTATTGATCTTGATTTGATAAGCATACAACACTAATTAGTTCTTTAATTATATTCTCATCTTAGGCTATAATAACCCTTGTTAGCCTGGTAGGCTTTAAATTTTTTTACTAAACATGTCGAGCAAGGTATACCTGTGCTTGCTCTCCCATTAAATTCTTTGCATTTAATATGTATGCTTGCGATAACCTATACTTCTTCCTTCTCCCTAGTTAATTATGTTGTATAAATTTAGAGTTGTGTTCTATTATTCTTTATGCTCTGAACTGCAATCTATCAATCTATAAATTTAGAGTTGTGTATCTTTATTCTTTCACAGAAAATATGAGTATTTTACTTCAAAAAATGCAACTTGATCTTTTTCTACTATTTATTTTATAGTTTCTAGTGTCTTTTCCTCTTTAGCATATGTACTAATGGTTAATGAAACATTTTGCAGCGGTGATTAAGATCAGGCCCAGGAAAGAATAAATAAACAAGCCAAAATTTTGGAAGAGGAAACTGCCAGCTTTGATGTATGTGTGCTTTTGTGAACAGTTGGATGGTGTGTGTTTGTGCGCCTGTTCTATGGGGTGTATGTGTGTGGATGCTTGTGTATAGATGGTGTGTGTGTGTGTGTGTTTTGATGTATGTTTGTTTTTATGGTGTGTGTATGGATTGTGTATGTACGAATCTGAGTGTGTATGAATGTTTCTGCTCTCATGTTTTTTAAATATTAACAATTGCTCTCTTTTATTTGTAGGGTGTTGTAGCCTTAGTCTGAAAGTGACGAAATATTCATTTGTCGAAAAGTGATGGAAGATTCATTAGTTGAAAAGTGGTGGAAGATTCATTAGTCAGAAAGTGACGAAAGATTCATTAGTCTGAATGTGTTGAAGTTGATATCTTATTTAAAACATGTTGTTATGTAATATTGTGTCGGAAGATTCATTATTGTTGTTATGTAATCTTACTATATGCAATATTTTTCTTTGTGAATAAATTCATGTTCAAATTTAATAATTATAATATATATGTGCTTTTAGTATTTTATCTTGTCTTTCGCTAAGGATCTAAGAAATTTGATGTCATGATTAATATTTATAATAAAAAAAAATTGAAATATATATATATATATACATATAAATGAATTTGTTTTTAGTGAGGAAAATAAAAAACAATTATAACGAATTATTCATTACTATCTTACAATTTATTGTAACGAAGGAATGCTTGTAAAAATTTATTGTAATGAAGTAAATTTATTTTTAGTGAGGGAAAAACTGTATTTGTAATGAAATAATACTTATCGTAACTCATTTTTTGTGAGTAAAAAAAATATTTGTAACGAAATAGTATTTATTGTAACTCATTTTTTGGTGAGGAAGTAATGTTTGTTACAATTAGTTTATTTGTAACGACACACATACATTAGTTACGAGAAGTATTCACGTCGGGCTTTAGACGACGACCGTTATTTAAAGTTTTTTTCGTTACCAAATAGTTTATGTAACGATTTTAGGTACTTCTTGTAACAATTTTGGTCCTTACTAAAAGTGTACTTTGTTGTATTGATAGAAGAAGTACTCTCCAATCCAAATTTCTTGACTAGCTCTTTAGTGAATTTGGTCTGTGAGATGAATATACCATCTTCAGATTGTTTCACTTGAAGACCTAGGAAGTATTTGAGCTCACCCATACTGCTCATTTCAAACTTTCCCTGCATTAAATTGGCAAATTTCTTGCAGAGATTGTCATCTGTAGAGCCAAAGATAATGTCATCCACATAGATCTGCACTAGAGAGATCTTGCCCTTCACTTCCCTTAGGAACAATGTCTTATCAATCTTTCCCATTGAAAACTTGTTCTCAATGAGAAAGCTTGACAGGGTGTCATACCAGGCTCTAGGAGCCTGCTTCAAGCCATATAAGGCCTTTTTTAAGAAAATAAACAAAGTCAGGGTGAGTAGAATCAACAAAACCTGAAGGTTGTTCTATATATACTTCTTCCTTGAGATCACCATTCAGAAAGGCTGACTTCACATCCATCAGGTAAACTTTGAATCCTTTATAGGATGCGTAGGCCATGAATAATCTGATGGATTCCAATTTTGCAACAGGGGTAAAGGTATGATCAAAATCAATGCCCTCTTCCTGTCTATAGCCATTTGCTACCAACCTTGATTTATTCTTTGTAATGACCCCATTCTCATCCAACTTATTTCTATAGACCCACTTGGTTCCAATAATGTTGTGTCCTTGGGGTCTGGGAATTAACATCGACACTTTGCATCTCTTAAATTGGTTTAGTTCCTCTTGCATTGCTGCAATACAGACCGAATCCTGATTTGCTTCCTCAAATTTCTTGGGTTCAATTTGAGAAAGTAAACTCAGGTACAATGCTTCATTTAAAGCGCTGCTCCTTGTCAGCACTCCTTGATTGACATCTCCTATAATTTGTTCTTGAGGTTGATGTCTGATTTGTCTAAGTGCAATATGCAACATTCTAAGGATCTCTTCTATGACAGGTTCTTCAGGTTGCACTTCTTCAGCTGTTTCTAATCCTTCTACAACATCTTCTTCCAATTCAACTGTTATTGAATGCTCTTTGTCTCTTCTTGAAGTTTCAGCCTTGTATTAAATGGATAGATTTTCCAATCTATCTACTGTGCCTGCATCCACTAAAGAACTAGAGAAGCCTCTATGAATGAGGCTAGTCTCATTAAATACAATATATACAGTTTCTTCTACTGCTTGGGTATTGATGTTGTACACCCTATATGCTTTGCTATAGGAGCTGTAGCCAACAAAAATACCTTCACTGCTTTTCTCAGCAAACTTAGTTAGTTTGGATTTCCCATTGTTAAGCACATAATACTTTCTCCCAAAGATTTTGAAGTAGGATACTGTAGGTTTTCTGTCTTTCATCAGCTCATAGGGAGTTTTCTTATGGACTTTGATGATGGAGGCCCTATTTATCACATGACAAGCTGTATTGACAGCCTCTGCCCAGAAGTATTTTATTAGAGAGGAGTTATTCAACATTGTCCTACTAATCTCTATTAAGGTTCTATTTTTCCTCTCTGCAACTCCATTCTGTTGAGGAGTTCTAGGTGAGGAAAATTCTTGGGAGATACCCAGTTCTTGGCAAAATTCTGTCATGACCCCTGACTGAAATTCTGTACCATGGTCACTTATGAACTTGACCACAGTGAAACTCATCTTATTCTGGATCTGCCTGACAAAATTATTCAAGATATCTAAGGTATCTGACTTCTTTTTAAGGAAGAATGCCCAAGTGAACCTTGAATAGTCATCAACTACAACAAGAGTATAAGCCTTCCCTCCAAAGCTGAGAACTGACATAGGACCAAACAAATCCATGTGCAATAAGAATAGGTACCTTGAAGAATCTTTATTAGAGATGCTCTTAAAGCTGGTCCTAGTTTGCTTGCCAAGTTGTCACGCCTTACCAGGACCTTTCGTAATGCACTTAATGTTGGGTCCATTTCTAACTAGGTCTAGGGAGAAAAGCTTACTTATGGTTTTGTAATTAATGTGTGCAAGTCTCTTGTTCCATTGAACACATAGAGCCTCTTTCTCATTAGCCACAAAACACATAGACATGGAAGAATTTGAGTGAAAGAAATTTAAATAATATACATTTTCACTCCTAGTAGCAGTTAAGGTAGCCTCAGAGTCTAAGGACTTCTAAACTAAGCACTTATCCTTGTGGAAAACAATAACATAACCAAGATCACAATGTTGGCTTATGCTTATGAGATTGTGATTCAATCCCTCCACATAAGCTACCTTTGTGATGGTGACTAAGCCATTGGAGATGTTACCATAGCCTTTGGTCACCCCTTTTTCTAAACCACCAAATAAGACTGTTGGTCCATTCTCCACAGGGGTGAAGTTTCTTAGATAGCTCCTTACTCCAGTCATGCGCCTGGAGAAACCACTGTCCAAATACCAAATGGGAGATTTGTTAGCATTTGGACATACCTGCAAGAAAAAATACTTACCCTTAGGCACCTAATTTGATTTGGGTCCTTGGTTTTTATTAGAGAGAAAAACTGGGACACCACACCTCTGAGTGGTCTACACTCTCTTTGTACTAGGCTCTATTAGGTTGAACCAACAGTCCAAGGCAAAGTGATCCACTTTCCCACAACACCAACACTCATACCTGTTGTATCTTCTCTTCTGCCGCACCATCTGAGTAAGATGGAAATGTTGGTGGGCAGGAGTGAAGACAACTGGCCTTACTGGTCTTGGGTAAACTTCACAGGTGTGAGTATGAAGTGGAGCTGGTCTCACCACCTTTTGGTTCACCTTCTTAGGAACAGGCTTGGTAGGAGCAGCCTTTCCCTTGCTTTTGAGTGTTGTTGTTCCTGGTCCATGGACAAAGAGACCTGGATTCTTTATCTGAATCTCCTCATGGGGTGCATTAAAAGCACTTAGCCCAAAGCCCACTCTTCTATTTGTGATAGAAGGCTTATTACCACTTGTTGAGCAAGCATTGGTCAGATGACCATATGGAGAATCTTGGTCAAAGGGGGTTGATGCCAGTAGCACCTTCTTAAAAGAGGGTGGCTCTTCAGAGGTTTACCCTTGACTGTCTCACTATTGAATCCTACACCAGCTCTAAATGGTGCAGAAAAACTGTCAATAATGGGGAGGACAGTCTTGGGTTTGGAAAAGCTGGCAACAATTTTCTTTTCGGCCAACAACATTTTCTCAAGGTCCTTGATGGCCTTGTTCTTCTGAGCCAGTTCAGCATTTTTGAGCTTTGTGGCTTCCTTGAATCTGACCACTTCTTTGCTCATAGCAGCCAGCTTCTCAGTTGTCCCCTAGAGCTTATAGTGGGTTGTTCTCAAGGAATCCAACTCCTTAGTCTGAGCTTTGAGGAGTTTCTTGCTTTTCTTGACAGCTTTCCATAAAGCTTCATATTGCTGTATCAGTTCAGTTTCAACCTCATATGAGGATCTTGAGGGTGTGTTGTTGGCAGCAGACTCACCTTCATCATCATGCAAGGAATCTGCCACTGATTTAGAATCAGAAGAAGATAGGGGAGCTCTGATTAGTACCTTCCCAGGAGAGATGTTGTCATCCTGGATTTCTTCATTTATGGCCATAAGGACAATAAGTGCTTCCTCCTCATATTCAGAAGAGCTTGAATGAGAATCACTCAGAGTTCTGATTTTCTTTGCTATAAACCCTTTTCAGATTTCTTCTTGTCCCTTGACCTTCTTTTGTCTTCATAGTTCTTTGATTTCCTCTTCTTGGAATGGGCAATCAACAATCATGTGACCTATTTTATTGCAGGAATAACAAACAGTGTTAGTTAAATCAAATTTATGAGGATTTGATTTGTGCCTGTCCTCCCTTGAGGATTTAGATCTGTCATGTTGACTAGATCTTCTGGATCTTGAACAAGATGGTCTGTAACTGTCTCTTCTCCTTCTAGAGATCAGTTTTTTGAACTGCTTAGATAGGAGGGCCATCTCCTTGTTAGTGTTATCAGATTTTGATGTGCTGGCATCAGAAGCTTCACTGCTTTCAGATCTATCCAGGCATGAAGGAGTCTTATCCTTGGATCTCCTCATGCTCTCAGCCTTAAGATCTACTAATCTTTCTCTGGTGCCCCCCTTGAGCTTTCTTCTTCAGCTTTTCTGGTGTTAAGTTGAAGCTCATGGGAGAGCAGCTTCCCATATAGGTTCTTTGGCTTCATGTTGCTCAGTTGACCCATTTCTCTAATTGCACAAATTTATGTCCCATTCCTTAGAGAGGGATCTAAGGAACTTATCATTAAGATCTGAATTTGTGAACTCTCTTCCATAGTTCTTCAACCCATTTACTATCTTGAAAAATCTATCATAGCAGTTAGAGATATTTTTATTCTTGCTTTGCTTGAATGCCTCATACTCCTGATTCATAAGGGATTTCCTGTCATCCCTTACTTCTTCAGTCCCCTCCATATAAACAACCAGGGAGTCCCACATCTTCTTGGCAATTTTGCAGTGAATAAGGTTTTAGAGGGTTGAGTCATCAGTTGCACTGACAATAATGTTCTTTGCTCTCAGGTCTAGGCTTACTAGTGCAAGCTCATCCTTACTCATGTCAACATATTTCTTTGGCACTCTTTGAGTAGGATCAATGGTAGAAGCAGTCATGGGGGTGAAGGGACCCTCTTGAACAACTACATACACCCTGGGATCAGCAGCTTCCATGAAGAGTCTTACACTTTCTTTCCAAATAGGAAATTCTCTTTGGTGCAAATTTGGAGCTTCATGGATCCCATTTCTCTGTGGTGATCACCTGCAGCCATAATGAGTAGTTCCAAGATCTATATCTGACTATTAAGTCACTCTTTGATCAATCTCCCTCTGATACCACTTGTTAGTTAAGGAACTATCACCTAGGGGGGGGGGGGGGGGTATTAGGTGATATGGCGGTTTTTGAATTTCTATGCACAAGACCTAAATAACTTAATCACAACACAACAACAAATCACAGAAGCAAAGAACCCAAGAACACCAGATGTATAGTGGTTCCTCAAGATAGGGTGTCTTGAGTAGTCCACTGTCCCTCTGCGCCTTTCTAGCAGTGTGCTAGGGTCGGCAAACTCCTCCAAAAACTCAGGCCCTCAAGCCCTACAAACTCAGGCCCTCAATCCCAACAACTCAGGCCCTCAAGACCTACAATACTCAGGCCCTCAAGTCCTACAACTCAGGCCCTCAAGCCCTACAATACTCTAGCGCTCAAGCACTACAACTCTGATCTGGAACAGATCCTACAAACTAAGGATTATAAAGGCTCTATTGAGAAAGAATGAGGAAAACTTCTTTAGCCGGATGAAGCTTGGCTTCTTGGACTTGAAGAGAATGCTTTTGATGTTTTCTTGGATGGCACAGATTCCTCTTCAGTCCCTTCTTCAATCTAGAACACTTCTTATCAGCCGATGTTGCTTGACTGAAACTTAGAGAACACTTGATGAAGATCATTTGTTCTCTGGTTCTTGTTCCTTCTTTATGCAGCTTGTTACTGTTTTATTGATTCGTGCGTATTTTCTGCATTTCTTGCTTTTTTGTAAATTAGGGCAGACACTTATCTCTTTTATATAACTGAGGAGCCGACTAATGGTCTCCTATGATGTCCTTTATGAGTCAGAGACCCATTCCTTAATGGTGCGCACTGATTGGACCATCGGTCGGAGGCATTAAATGCAGACAACTTGATTTGAAATGTCTTGATTTGTCTCGATGACATAACTTGTTGTTACGCCAATCCATCTTGGACTTGGGCAATTCTTCAAGTCTTCTTCGATCTTCTTTAGAGAAGGATATCTCGATGATACAAGATATCTCAGCTGCACTTGTACTTACGACGACATAAAGTCATCTTAAAGGTATAGTCGTAATCTTATTTTCAACTTACGGTCTACTCGATGGTGTTGCTGAAACCATTCTGTCTTATCGATGATATCATTGAAACCATACTGTCTTATCAACGATATCGTTGAAACCATACTGTCATATCGACGATCTCCTCTTGATCATTCTGACGACAGATGATTCTTCTTCTATAAGCTGTCTTCACGAGTTCTCCCTTAGCCTTCTTGACGACTAGCCATCTTTACGAAGATGTCGTCGAAAAAACCGAGCATTCTTACTTAGGTCTTCAGAGAGCTTCCTTTCTCATCTCGACGACAAGATCTCTTTACGACGATGTCGTCGACATTGCCGAATACTTTGACTTAACTCTTCTTAGACCTTACAGTGATATCGTCATGTGATTCTGGTTGACACGACGATACTGGACTTTGATCGATTCTTCTTGATCTTACGACGATGTCATCGTGTGTACTTTGATGTCACAATGATATCGTCGAATTGTTCATGTTATCTCGACGATAACTGACATGAACCTTCTGCTTAACTCTGCGAGTAATCTCGACGAAGTATGCGTGCTTATCGACGATATGTCCAGTCCTTCCCGATGATTTTAGACTTAGTGAGATTAGAGAAGTACTGGACATATGACTTAATCTCTGCTAGTATAAAATAGACACACAATCAAATACATAATGCTTTTATCATTGACCTGAGTACTTCTTCAAATCAGGAACATTGCTTGGCACTGTTCCTAACAATATATATATATATATATAATATCCTTACTATATTATATGGGTAAAGTTGGCTTTGGTGCAACATTCAAAATTGACACATATAGGCTTATTCTTTTACTCTAATGACTTAACATATATTGCAATATATTAACAAAAATACAATGCCATTTATGTAATTACAACATATCCCTAAATTAAAATTAATGATGAAAATTCATAAATATAAAAAGTTTTTAGTATAGCTCCTTAACCTACTATAGTAGGCTATCATTAGACATGTCAGTGGTCTTTTTGAGAAAGACTATCATTAGGTATGTCAGCGGTATTTTCGAGTAGCTATAATTAAACTCATCAACTTTATTAAAAGTAATTTAACATGCATGATAATATATGCATTAAGGTGATAATTTTGAAATAAAAATTGAAAAATGATGTATAATGAATTTTTGCTTTTATTAATTGATAGGGTTGATGATGAGTTTCTCACTAAGTTTTCCTAGGAAAAATTGGCCTGAAATGCTCAAGCGAGCCAACTCGATCAAGTGAACCGTGTGCTTGGACCGCGTTCGCTCGAGAAATACAAAGGCCTCCCAAGTGGGTAAAAAACAGCGCACACGAATTCTCACATGCAAGAACCGCGCGCGCGCACGAAGACTCGCACACATGGACTGCACGCACTCGCTAAGCACCGCACAACGTACACATGCACGGCTGACACCACACGCACGCATGGCTGACACTGCGCGCAATCATGATTTTGCGCAGAATTGGCCGACGCATGCGCCCGACCGGTGTGTGTGTGCGCGTGCCTGGTTAGCGCGCTCCGCCGACGCCCCTCCGGCCGGCCCCAACCACTTCAATTGCTGCCGGCCACCGCCAGCCACCACTGTATTCGGGCTACCTACTCGGACCGCCAGGACTGCCCGAGGGGCATGCTCATCATTTTTGGAAAATTGGTGATCCAGGTGACTGGAACTGAGCAGCGTCATTCGTCAACTCCAGATTTAGTCAAGCGCAATTACTAGTGCGCCCTTTCAGAAAACTATAAAAAGGCCCCCAGACCTTTATTTGAAGTTAAGCAATCAAAGGGAGAAGGGAGAGCTCGACAGTTTTCCGTCGAGGACATGGAAATTAGATCGTTCCTTCGCTCTGAATCTTCTTGGCTAGCTCCCAAGTATGTTCGCGCTCAATGCTCAAGTGGATGCATCAACGCACGAAGGAAAAGACTTGGGAGAAAGCGCCGGAGGACACTCCTGCCAAAGCTTCGTGGACTTAGTCATTTTCCCTCTTTTTTCCGGACCTAAAGCTTGTAATCGGAGAGGTGACCTGTCACCTTATAGGGAACTCAAACACTTGTAACATCAAGGAAAATAGTGAATTTTGGCCTGGCACCGTACCAGCCAAGTGGTTTTCACCATTTCTGAGTTTTCCATGCTAAAACACATCTATATCATTACTGCTTGGTTTTCTTTTGACTGTTTGTGTGCCCGTTCCAACTTGGAGCTAGGACGATCCGATTCTTCGGGCCAACAAAAATCGGGCAACCCGCGACAGTTTGGGATCGTCTGTGGGAAGGTGTTCCCAACTATACAATAATTTTTTGAGGACTATGATTGCCCCGTGCAAGCACCCCCCGGCTGACAACAATGACAAAAGGAGGCGCACAAACTGTGGAATGGACTGGTGAGGAGCCCAACAATCAAGCCTCCAACAAATCGCTTTCTAGCACATGTCGCGCCTCGTGGAGATTTTTGCCGCACTGATGACTTCAACGGAGGAGAGGATACGTCAGATGGAAGATCGCCAAGCTCAGGCGCTGACTTTGCTAAAAGACTTAGGAGCTCCCCAGTCCCCTGAAATAATTCATGCAACAACGGATTAAACATCGTTCTCTTTGAGCTGCAGCTCGCTCCATGGAGTTGTTTGCACCGCATGCCTCACTAAGAGCACGCTGGCTAAGGGGGCACAGAGTGACAAAAATATGACCTGCAGCAGAGCACCCCTCCACCAGAGAACAGAAAATCAAAAGAGAAAGAATGCACAAACTCATAGGCCCACTCTAAAAAAGGAGGTATGAAACACAATAGCGCCCTGAAATTTGGAGGGGGGGGGGGGGGGGGAAACAACAGGAGCAGCGCTTCACTCATCTTAACGCTTCTCACACAGAAGTTTTACAAGCCATCCATGATCAGCCTTTTACTTCAAAAGCCTAAGACACTTCCCCTAGGGAGGGGAAACCAGTCCCAATTCTTCCATTTCCACCGAAGCCATGGACACACCACTGACAGATGTAGGCGCCTGATGGAAAATATCGAGTTCTTCGTACACCACGGCGTCCTCGAGAGGTTTCGAAGGAAAAAATCAGGACAGAAGTTCCAGTCTGAGCCTGTTCGGGGGCTTGGACACGTGGAGGTTTCCTCCAAATCTCAACAGATAGCAGCCATGTCAACATCGCCAAAGACGCAAGAATCTTTACGAGGTTATCATCACATTAACACAATCATTGGAGACCCCTCTGTAAGGGTAGGTGGGATATTAAAATTT
This sequence comes from Dactylorhiza incarnata, assembly GCA_033032865.1. Lineage (NCBI taxonomy): Eukaryota > Viridiplantae > Streptophyta > Magnoliopsida > Asparagales > Orchidaceae > Dactylorhiza > Dactylorhiza incarnata. Next base: position 913,412 of record JAWHQI010000474.1, read on the forward strand.
AAGAGGATGTATCTATCATCATATTGTTCATATCAAGCATGCTTCAACTCAGAATCTCTTGAAGAAACATTTAGCTGGGGGCATGAGGTGCCAATGTCACTAGCCACCCAAACATTCCCATCATTGGAAGCACCATTCTACCGGTAACTTTCGGAAATACCCCGACACAAGCTACCTATGACATCCGGTTCCTCATCGTGCAACGCCATTCTCTGAGGGTCCCTACTTAGGACGTTCAGGATCGATGCTCTTACGCAAGGCATTGTGTTGGAAGTTTACCAGTGGGGCTTACCTCTCAAAGTCTCCGCAAGAGTGTTGTTTTACTTTTGGTCGCTTAGATTGCAACTAGAGGGGGTGAATGGTGTGATATGCACATTTTGTATTCTTTATAGGTTTTGCAAGATAAAAAGCAAACACAGAAAACACACAACAATTTATAGAGGTTTCCCAAGAATGCATTGGGTAGTCCTCTCTCCACACCACCTATCTAGCAATGTGCTAGACTAGGCAAAACTCCTCCAAATCTTAGATCTCACAATAGAGACCCTACCTCAATCTCCTCCATAAAGACTTACATTCAGTCTACCACAACCCTACCTAAATCTCTACAACCAGAGATCTACACTCAGATCTTCTCCAAGGTCCTACCTCAGATCCAATGGATCTTACACTCAAATTCCCACTAGAATCTTACAGCTCAGGCTCCAAGGGCCCTACAACTCAGGCTTACAAGAAAACCCTACACTCAGATCTCAAAAGAGATCCTACCACCACAGTTTATAGATTTATGGTTTACAATATAACTTAGACTCAAATAATCAAGAATGAATAATCTGGAGTCTTCTGTAGAAGCACAACAGAGAGTCTTCTTCTTTCTTGATCAAATCTATGAAACAATACTCTTGAAGTTTGAAATCTTGATCAGGAAAAACTTCTTGCAGAAATAATCTTCTTACTCAGATAAGTGTTCTTCAGGAAGAATTTGATCGGCTAAGTAATACTTGAGCAAATGGATGAATTAAATCATTGATTGTACAAGCTCTGAAGATTCTAAAAGAATACTTGAGCAAACTGTAACAACACCTTAGATTTCTTTCTTTGAGAAAATTAGTCGTATCCTAAAATGAAATTGAAAGTTTATAGGTATGTAGTGTTATTCACCTAGGGGGGAATAGGTCTCTTTGAGTTTTACTTAATTAATGCTAGCAGATCAGGAGTAGTAAGTAAAAGTTCAAGCACACACAGAAAACACAGAAGTGTTTATAGTGGTTCCCCAAGAGAGTGTGTCTATGGGTAGTTCACTTTCCCTCTACACCTTTCTAATAGTGTGTTAGACAAGGCAAACTCCTTGAATCTTATATTCTAGATCTTACAACATAGTTCCCTCAGGATCTCTCAGACTTGCTCCAAGCCCTACCTCAGGCTGACCAGCCCTACCCACTCAGAGTGCTCCCACTCCTATAGCTCAGAGAACACCTTGATCTCCTACCTCAGGCCTATCAAGAAGCCCTACTTCTCAGACAAAATGCCTCACATATCAGGCTCAACATCCCTACTAAACTCAGGCTAAGCAACCCTACAGATCAGGTTTACCAACCCTACAACTCATGCAATATGACTTACAAACTCAGAACTTCGCAGTTCCTACAGTGAGTAAAGGTTAAGCTTACAATAGTTAACATCAGTGGTATGTGTCTTCTGTTGTTCCTTCATAGCTGGTGCTTCTTTGAAGCTTGGCTGATAAACTTCAGTCCTTGCTTTTTGTGATCCTTCTCTTTAGTAGAGGAGTAAAGATCTTCTTGCTCTTCTGGATAGAAGAGTTATCTTCCATCCTTGTTTCTTCTAGCTGGTTCAGTTAATAGCAGGAGAGAAAAACTTGAAAGCCAACTATGGAACAATGATCTTGGCTCTCTACTTTTCAGCACACCAACAGGTGCATTTAAGAGTGACCTAAGTTGTTCTTTAATACTCATTTGTCTTCAACGGCTCTTGGAAAGGGTCCTGGCACTTTTGAAGAGGATGAAATACTTTATCCTTCCTTTACAGCTGTTTGCGCCAAAGGCAAGTCCCGCCAGTGTCGTCTTCCTAATTTGAATCTGTCTCAGCGGTTGGGCTGAGACAGTCTTTCGTCTCAGTGGTTTAGCTATCTTGGTCTCAGCGGATCCGCTGAGACAGATAGTCCTCTCAGCGGATTTTGTCTATCTGCAGCTCAGCAGAGGCAAACCTCTTCTTAGCGGCTTCTGGCCCCATCTTAGTGGTTCAGTTGAGACCATGAGCTCATCTCAATGATTTTGTCAGCAAACCACTGAACTTATTCCAATTCTTGGAATATCTAAACCCTGCATATTCCTGATGCAAAATAAGGTTTATCAAATACAACATGTACTTAGCATTGTGAGTGATGCCTCTTCAAATCAAGAGAACATTGAGGGAAATATTCCCAACAATCTCCTCCTATTTGAAGAAGGCAGAACATCCCCAATGCTAAGATACATAACCGACAAAAAACAAAAAAACCTTATCATATAAATGTATTACATAGCAACATGATATCATAATATATAAATGTTGACATTCATTTGGCATCACAAATAAGAAATGTCATGATAGTTTATTTTCATAACAACATAACAACATTGTTGGTCAACACAATAACATTGTTAACTAATTATGTACAGGCATCACAGAATATGTAAAGCAATAATACTGAATAATATTAAGCTTTAACTAAGATTATCCTATCACACAAACTAATAGATTTAACAAAACTTTCATTTTCATTCCTGCCATAGTGTTGAAACCTTGTTCAATTTAAAATTTGTCTTTAACAAAATACATAGATCTATATTTTTCTCCTCTTAGAAGATGTTAAGCATTCTTCATTGTCAGAAACAACTTCTTTCCCTTTTGCAGTGGCCTCCTTGTCTTCAGTAGCAACATCCTTGGTTTCAGCAGTAGCATCCTTATCGGCAGTGTCCTTTTCAGCATTTGCTGCTTCTATCTCAGCAAGCTTCTTTTTATTTTCCTGCCTCTTAAAGTATAAATATGGTTTTGGAATATATCTTGAGGGCATCCTTTTTGGGTTGGGCTTTCTTACTAGGTTTTCCTTGAAGATTCTCTCCCTCCTAATGTTCCTTTCTAGATGCTTTATCCACTCTTCAGCTGAATAAATTCTATCAATGTCTTTGCACACTTGACCATGGCTGAGCCAAGTATTCAGAATTATACTCTTGGAGTGCTCACTCCAATACTCAAAATTAGTATCTTTTCCTTGCTCTTCCCTTTGCTTAGCCATAAATTCTTCAGCTAGCATTACTTGTTCTCTTTTTCTTTTCTTTGCCAATTGAACATTTTGAGCAATTTTATCCTGCCCCTCAAACTCAAAATCTTCTTTCCTGTAAATATCCAGCTGGGGCAGGTTCAAGGCAATTCTAGTTCCTTGCAGCACTTGGAGAGCCAATTCAGAATTGGTCTCAGCATTGGACACCTCCCCCTTTCTGGCTTCTTCAACAATTTTAGCTTCTAGGGACTGGGAGGCAACTGCTACAGAACCTGAGATGGTCTGGAAGGCATTTTCCAAGTCAGACTTTATCTCGTCCTTCATTTTCTCAGCCTCATTTATCATTGTAGCGGCTGTATTTCATACATACTCTTATATATGATTAGAGGCTTTTTCTATAACCTCATCTATTTTGTTTACATAATTCGTTACATAGGGCATATCTTGCTCAGACATTTGTAGTTGTTTGTCCATTGACCTTAGGATTGTACTCTGAGCCACCACTGACTTTTCTGCCAGGTCAAACCATTTAGTCATTTGCTTGTTGAGGAAGGCAGTTTCTTCCTTAATCTTTTTCACTTCAGCCATTACTTCTTTCTTTACAGACATGATTGAACTGTCAATGTAATTCTTTATTGAAAGCATCTGATTTTCAATTACTGCATTGATGGAGCTGAGCAGCTTGTCATGGGATATTTCTGATGTGGAGGGGACATCAGCTGCTATCTTGAGCTCCCCCTCAGCCGGAGCAGGGATTTGCTCCCCCCAGTTGGATCACTATGCTAAGCAGCAACTTGAGAATCTGCCGCCCTTTTCTTTTCTTCTTCAGCAATTCTTTCTTGCTCCCCCTCACTTGGAGCATCATCTTTGTCCTGATTATCTCCCCAGTAGTCTGCTGGTTCAGGAGGGATTAGTTTAATTCTTTGCTCAAGATTGAAAATAAATAAGTCAATCTCACCTTGAAGATCAACAGGAGCATTGACCTCATCATCCTCATTGTCTTCTGAGGAAGAGTGTATAATCTGCACACTCTTATCAGCAGTGGAAGGATTGGTGGAAACTCCAGGAGAGTGATCTTCTTCATGTCCTTTTGACATGACCTTATCATTAGCAGCAGCAACATCCTTCTGATGCTCTTTCTCAGCAGCATCATCTTTTTCTCCACCATGCACTTTCTCAGCAACATGATCTTCATGACCTTCAGTGTCATGTTCTCCATCTTGATCCTTTGGAGTACTGCTGTCTGGTTCCTGATTGTCCACAGCTGGGACATTGCCTCCTACTTCTAACTCAGATTCAGAGCAGACAATCATTTTTTTCCTTGGCCCTCTAACTAAAGTCTTCTTCTTAGTTTTGAGTTCAGTTGGTTGGATCATAGGGAGGAACCTTGAGAATCTGTCTAGGCTCTTTATGTCCATTCTTTTTAAGTAATGGAGGTTTGATCCTTTTGTCTTGTCAAAGTTGTCAGGATAGGTATTTAATAGGTAGAGGGAGAGAATTCTGCCTAGGTTGGGGGCCTGCAGACATTCCCTTATTCTTTGAAACAGCACATCAGCCCAAGAAGTCTTCTTCTTTATAATAACTCTTGACATCAAATCAAACATGTGTTTTGAGATGGTGTCATGAGAACCTGGCTTGCACAAGATGGCCTTGCCAACAATATCATAGAAAAATTTGCCTCTCTGGTTAAAGAACTTCCTCTTTAGTGAGCCAAGTTTAACATCACTATATTCACACCATTGTAAAGCTTGGTCTTTGTCTTTCTAAAAAATTTCTTCTTCCTCTTCTTCACTACAGGAGGACAGCTGAAGGGCCTTCTCCATTTTCTTAGGAGAGATTTTTATCTTGATACTTCCTATCCTGCCCTTGATTGATGAATTTGAGGAAGACAACTTTGCACTGGAGAATAATTCCAGAACTTCAGTTCTGAGAATCATGGGGGGCTCAGACAAGACATACTCTACGCCTTTGTCTGAAAGAAGTTGAATCACTTCATTATTTCTTCAAGAGCATGCATGAATCTATTTCTAACTATCTCATAGGCTTCATGCAGCTCTTTTGCCATCTTTGGCTCCATTTCTTCTGAAGGACAGATCACTGAGACGGAGGGTAGCATGGTTCGTCTTGCTGGCTAGGTTAATGGAAAGTGTAATACTTTAATCAAGATTATGATATTTATAGGGGATTGATTTAGGTTTAGATTTGCTCTAAGTGTATATGTTGATTAGACTTAATCAATTTAATTGATTTTACATTGCTGACGTCTCAATTATGGCATATTTTTATTTAGTCAGCTCGTCTCAGCGGAACCGCTGAGACGGAGTTGTTATCCGCTGGGGACAAGGAATTATCAATTGTTGAGACAGTTCTATTCATCTCAGCGGTTTAGTTGAGACCTTCTCAGCTATCTCAGATGTTCAGCTGAAACCTTCTCAGCTGTTTCTGCTGATTTCACTACCTATCAGTGAATTATATAATTAGGCTTGTTTCAATACCTAAACATGGTACTAATTATTTAGATAGCAACTTATCCTATCAAAGCTTGTTATACATGATCACATGCTATATTAAAGCTAGGGAATAACATGAGCAAGACATAAAAATTGGCTGAATAAGATCTATTCTAAATTCAACATGCCAAGCTCAATTTTAATAACGTTAAACTTTGCCTCTTCCAATGGCTTTGTAAAGATGTCAGCAACTTGTTTGTCAGTGGGGACAAATTCAAGGCATACATCTTTACATTCTACATGCTCTCTAATTAAATGATACCTTATCTCTATATGCTTAGTCCTGCTATGTGAGACAGGATTCTTAGCTATAAAGATAGCACTGGACGAGTCACACTATAAGGGAGAATTACTTACCTTGAGGTTATAATCCTCTAACTGATGTTACATCCCCAGTAGTTGTGCACAACACCTCCCTGCAGCTATGTATTCAGATTTATCTGTGGATATTGCCACACTGGTCTACTTTGCTGCTCCATGATATCAACCTTCTTCCTAGGAATTGACAAGTCCCACTTGTGCTTTTCCTATCTTCCTTGTAACCTGCAAAGTCTGCATCTGAACATCCAATCAGTTCAAAATAATTGTTCTTAGGGTACCAAAGGCCAAGGTGTTGGCTGCCCTTAAGTTATCTCAAAATCCTCTTTGCAGCTGAGTAATGAGATTCCTTAGGGCATGCTTGGCACCTAGCACAAACACATGTATCATACATAATGTCTGGTCTACTGGCAGTTAGATACAACATGGACCCAATTATACAATTGTACATGGATTCATCAAAGGGCTTACCCTTTTCATCCTTGTCCAGTGTGATGTTGGACCCCATGGGAGTTTTCATGGTGGAGGCTGACTCCATTCCAAACTTCTTAATTAGCTCCATAGTGTACTTGTCTGAGAGATGAAAATCCCCTCATCAGATTGTTTCACTTGGAGGCCTAAGAAGTACTTGAGCTCTCCTATACTGCTCATCTCAAACTCCCCCTGCATGAGGTTAGCAAACCTTTTGCAAAGGTTGTCATCTGTAGACCCATAGATTATGTCATCAACATAAATTTAGACTAGAAGACACTTGCCCTTTGTTTCCCTAAGAAATAATATGCTATCTATCTTTCCCCTCAAGAACTTGTTCTTGATGAGAAAGCTAGACAAGGTCTCATACCAACCCCTACGTGATTTCTTTAGACCATATAGAGCTTTCATAAGCAAACAAACATGAGAGGAGAGGGTATGGTGAACAAAACCCGAGGGCTGCTCCACATATACCTCTTCCTTTAGGTTGCCATTCAGGAATGTTGATTTGACATCCATCTGGTACACTTTGAACCCCATTGTGGGCAGCATAGGAATGGAACAGCGTAATTGCTTCTAACCTTGCAACTGGGGCAAAGGTTTGATCAAAGTCAATACCTTCTTCTTGCCTGTAGCCCTTGGCCACTATTCTGGCTTTGTTTTTTATGATGGTGCCATTCTCATCAAGCTTATTCCTATAGATCCATTTGGTGCCAATGACATTGTGTCCTTGAGGCTTTGACACCAATGTCCACACCTTCCATCTCTTTAACTGAAGCAGCTCTTCTTGCATTGCTTGAATCCAGAAGGTGTCTTCATTTGCTTCTTCAAATTTCTTGGGCTCCATTTGTGATAGAAAGCTCAAGAATAGGGCTTCATTGTGAGCCCTGCTTCTGGTAACCACTCCTTGGTTAACATCTCAAATTATTTGGTTTATTGGATGATCCCTTAGGTGCCTGGTTACTGTAGTCAACCTGTCAGCAATCTGCATCTCTTCTTCCTAAGCAATAGCCTCATCAACAACTTGCTGATCTTCAACTTCAGGGATTGGTGTCTCTGAATTGACTTTGCTTGTACTGGTATGTCTTGGAGAGACATATCTTTCATTTGTTGTTCATTACCTATCAAAATAGGAGAGCTGGACCAGCCCTTGTAAAGCAGGCTGGTCTTATCAAAAACTACATGCATAGACTCTTCTACAACATGCGTTTTCTTGTTGAATACTCTATAGGCCTTGCTATGTGAGCTATATCCAATAAGAACCCCTACATTGCATTTTTTTAGCAAACTTAGTTAATTGAGATTTTCCATTATTTAAAATGTAGCATTTGCAACCAAAGATTCTAAAGTATGAAATAGTTGGTTGTTTGCCTTTCAGAATCTCATAGAGGGTTATTCCTAGGGCCTTATTAATAGATGCTCTATTGAGAACATAACATGCAGTATTGACTGCCTCAGCCCAGAAATATTCTGGGAGTGAGGAGTCACTATGCAATGTTCTCCCAGCCTCTATCAGGGTCCTATTCCTCCTCTCAGCCACACCATTTTGTTGTGGAGTCCTTGGGTAGGAGAATTCTTGGGTGATACCAAATTCTTGACAAAACCTTGCCATTGCCCCCAGATTGAAATTATGTACCATGGTCAGTTCTGGTCTTGACCACAGTACATTGGAGTTCATTTTGGATTGCCTTAACATGGTTTATAAAGACATCTAAAATATCAAATTTCTTCTTAAGGAAGAATACCCATGTATACATTGAGTGATCATCAACAATCACAAAAGTATACAATTTCCCACCTAGGCTCTGAATTAATAAAGGAACAAACAAGTCAATGTGCAATAGATAAAGACATCTTTCAGTGTCTTTGGAGCCAATGCTCTTAAAGATTGCCCTTGTTTGCTTGCCTATTTGGCATGCATGACATGGACCACTTTTAACACATTTCAAATTAGGACTATTTCTAACTAGGTTCTTAGAAAACAGTCTAGGCATTGTCTTGTAGTTAATGTGGGCAAGTCTCTTGTGCCATTGAACACAAAGAGACTCACTCTCATTAGCTACAAGACACAGGAGATAAAGAAGAATTGCATATAAAATCTAAGCAATAAACATTCCCACTCCTAGTGCCTGAGAGAATGATCTCTAAGTCATGTGACTTTTTGATCAAGCACTTATCATTGTGGAATTCAATGAAATAGCTTAAGTCACATAGTTGACTTATGCTTACAAGGTTGTGTTGCAACCCTTCAACATAAGTCACCCTTGTGATGGACACTATGCCATTTGAAATTATACCATATCCTCTGGTGATGCCTTTTTCTGATCCACCAAAGATGACCTTAGGTCCATTCTTCACAACTTTGTATTCCTGTAGAAGACTCTTGGTACCTGTCATGTGCCTTGAGCACCCACTGTCCAAGTGCCATATTTGCCTAAGGCTGGTACTTGAACTAACCAGCAAGAAGGAATTTATTTACCCTTAGGAGCCCAAGTATTTTTGGGTCCTAGGCTTTTGTCATCATGAAAAGACTTCACAGCTGCTGCAACCATTGCAGGAAAGCTCTTCTTTGCACTTGGCACAATGGGGTTGTGCCAACAGTCTATGGAAAAGTGTCCCACCTTACCACATCACCAACACTCATGAATATTGCATCTTCTCTTCTGAACATTCCTTGAGGTGGAAGGAGCAGTAATATGCATGTGTTCAGGAGGGGAGACAGTAGCATTCTTCTTGTTCCTTTCAGCAATGATCTGGCTGAATGTTAAGCTGTGGGTAGTCTTAGCAGCCTTTGTCTTAATGACATAAGCTTGGCTTGGAAGCTAGGCAAGATTTGATGACATCAGACAATGAGCTATTAGGCCTGTCTACAGGTTTGACAGTAGCCAAGTGCTTTGCTGGAATGGACTTGGAAGAGCTTGCTTCTTTATTCATGACTGAGGGGGCTGAAGTACCAAAAATAAATGGTCCTGAATGGGCCATTTGAAATTCTTTATGGGGAGCCTTCATAACACTCATCCCCATGCCATTTCTTCTACTATGGGAATGAGTGTTTTCCTTCCTATAGGAACTCCCATTTTTCCAGTGACTATACATGTTGTCATGGTCATACCTGTTAGAGGGAAGTAAAATATTTTAAAAGGTGGTATGAGGCTTAGCCTTAGCCTTGATGTTTTCTCCACTCCCTTCACCCATTTCCATTTTATTGTACCCTAGTCCTCTCCTATTGGTTTGAGAAGAAAAGGTGTCAATAATTGGAAGCACTGATTTGGGCTTAGAGAATTGAGCCACTAGGCTCTTTTCTTTGAGAAGCTTCTCCTCAAGGTCCTTGATGACCTTATTCTTTTGGGAAATGGTGCTAAATTGGACAATTGTTATCCCCTTGAGTTGGCTTATTTCTCTACTCATCTGAGCCACTAGGGTAGGTGACTCAATGCAATCTTGCATAGCCATCTTAAGGGAAGCAATTTCTTGAGCTTGCCTCTTGGCCAGCTTCTTGCTCATTTTCAGAGCATCCAACAAGGAATCATACTTGTCAATTAATTGATTGACAACCACTTCAGATTCAGAATCATTTTCATCAATTGATGAGCATGATTTAGAGTCTGGCATTGACTGTCAGAAGAAGGGGGGGGGGGGGGGGGGGGGGGGGGGGAGTAGGTACCTTGTCAGGAATGTCTTGACTATCTTAATCATCATCTGTTATGGACATTAAGCCATGATGTTCTCTTGCATCTTCATCCTCCTCTATATCACTGTCTGAATGTGATTGAGAGGCCCTGATGCCCACCTTTGCAGCAGGAAAGGCCTCATCTTCCTCAGCTACAAATAGCCCAATATAGGCTTCTTCTTCTTCATCTGAATCTGAGGATGATGACTCAGATTCACTCCAGCTCTTGCCCTTCTTGGATAGGAAGGACTTCTCTCCCTTCCTTCCCTTCTGGTGATAATATTTCTTATCACCCTTCTCCTTTCTCTTGAATGGATAATCAGCAATGACATGTCCAGGCTTACTACAGCAATAACAAATCACATTAGTTGAAACATGTTTAACATGTTTAAAATCATACATGTCCCTTTTGGGGTGCTGTTTGTCTAATCTGTTGAGATTGTTGGGAATATTGCCATCAATGTTCCCTTGATTTGAAGAGGCATCACTCATAATGCTAAGTACATATTGTATTTGGTAAACCCTACTTTGCATAAAAAATATGCAAGGTTAAGATATTCCAAACAATGGAGTAAGTTCAGAGGTTTGCTGTCAAAAATGCTGAGAAGGAGTCTTTGTCTCAGCTAAACCGCTAAGACAGGACCAGGAGCCGCTGAGAAGTGATCTGCCTCTGCTTAGCTGCAGATAGACAGAATCCGTTGAGAAGAGAAACTGTCTCAGTGGATCCGCTGAGACAGATACAATTCAACCACTGAGACAGAAGACATTCTCAGCCTAACAGCTGAGACAAATTCAAATATGAAGACAACAGTGGCGCGATATATTTTTGGTGCAAGTATGAGAAAAGAAAAATACACTTTTGTCAGATGTCCATGCTGTGTCAGGGGCCTCTAATAGCCGTTGAAAAGTAAGAAGGAGATATAAAAGAAGATGTTAGGTTTAAAGTAAGAGCACTATTCCATTGCAAGAGCAGTATTGTGTGATGCAAGGCCGATCTTCTTCAAGCCTCCCCAAAGGGCATTCTCTCAAGCTGAAGCTCAACTCTGCTGTGAGATAAGTTTGTTCTTCCTAAATCAATCAAGAAGAACAAGTAGATCTTCAACTTGGATGAAGGAGAAGATCAAGGAGAAACAAGACCTATAGCTGCGGCTTCACAGTCATGTTTCAGCACAACAGAAGACAAGATCTGAAGGTTAACTTTATACAGTCTTCTGTTGTAATATTCACTCTATATTTATCTGTAGGGCCCTTGTGCCTGAGCTGTAGGGCTGATTAGCCTATGTGTAGAGATGTACTCCCAGCTTGAGTGTAGGAACTTTGTGAAGATCTGAGGTAGGACCTCTTGATAGGTTTGAGGTAGGAAATCAGGAGATTTCTGAGTTGTAGGAGTTGGAGAACTCTGAGCTTGTAGGGTTGTTGAGCCTGAGATAAGGTTTTGAGAAAATGTGAGAGATTCCGAGGAATCTGAGTTGTAAGCTCTTGAAGCTGAGTTGGAGGAGTCTGCCCTATCTAACTCATTGTTAGAAGGGTGAAGGGGGAAAGAGGAATACTCAAGGCCCCCTATCTTGAGGAACCTCTATATATGCTTGTGCGCTTTCTGGTTGTTTGCTTTTAATTTTATACATTTACTAAATCAGCTAAGATTAAAAAAAGAAAGGAAAGAGACCTATTCACCCCCCCCCCCCTCTAGATGATCTTGACTACTACCTATAAACTATCAAGTGGTATCAGAGGTAAGTTGGTCAAAAAGGACATAACTATCTGACCAGATCCTATACAGGAGTATTCATATCTGAATCCAATGGCTTCCACTGGATTGCAGAAGGAGATGAGATCTATGAAGTTGCCCATATGCAACAATGAAAACTTTGGCATATGGAAGCGAAGGGTAAGGCTGTTCATGGAAGCCTCAGACCCTAGGATCTACATTACTGTGAAGCAGGGTCCTTTCACTTTTCAAAGAGCCTCCACCATAGATCCAACTAGGAGAGTGGCCAGCCCTTTTGCTGACTTGAACAAGGATGAACTTGCACTATTCATAATGGATAAAAGAGCCCAGAATATTATTGTTAATGCAATGATGATTCCACCTTTCAGAACTTGGTTCACTATACAACAACCAAAGATATGTGGTATACACTTATGGTGTATATGGAAGGGACAACTGAAGTAAGGGATGAGAGGAAATCCCTCCTCAATTAAGAATATGAGGCTTTCAGGCAGCTCAGCCAGGAAAGCATATCCAACTGCTATGAAAGGTTTTTCAGGATAGTCAATGAACTGAGGACCTATGAAAGGGTATTCAGTGACTATGAGCTAAATGACAAGTTCCTAAGATCTCTAACTAGAGACTGGGACACAAAGATATTTGTCATCAGGGAAGTGGCTAAGATGGGTGAAACACCTACCCACACATTGTTTGGGAAGCTGCTCTCTTATGAGATGCAGCTGTCTGCAAGGAAGGAGGAGTACACATCCTACAGGCCTCATGCAAGGGAAAGGACAATGGCCCTCAAGGCCGAGGGATCCAAGAAGGGCAAGGCAAGGATGCCTACTCCTCCAAGGAAGGATGCTGGCTCAGAAAAATCTGAGTCCAGCCCATCTGAAAGCAACTCATCTGATAAGGAATTTGCTGCCTTCTCAAGGCATTTCAAGAAAATGATGAGGAGGAAGCAGTGGAAGAGCAAGCCTTCCTTCTCCTCACATTCCAGGAAGGATCTTACCAGATCAGACAAGCACCACTCCAAGGGTGACAGCAAGCCTGGACATGTCATTGCTGACTGTCCAGTCAAAAGAAAGGAGAAATGTGATAAGAAACATCATCACCAAAAGGAAAGGAAGGGTGAAAAATCCTTCCTAGCAAAGGAGGGGAAGAGCTGGAGTGAATCTGAGTCCTCAACCTCAGATTCAGATGAAGAGGAGAAAGCCTACATTGGGCTATTTGTTGCAGAAGAGGATGAAGACTTTCCTATTGCAAGGATTGAAATCAGGGCCCCTCTGTCACATTCAGATAGTGACATAGAGGAGGATGAGGGCATCTAAGAAGATCATGGGTTGATGGCTCTAACAGAAGATGAGGACAGTCAAAATAATTAAGACAATGAGAAGGTACTAATCCACTGCATTTCTTCTTCTGATTATGAGATCAGCCCAGAATCTAAAGCACCTTCATCTATTAGTGGAAGTGACTCAGAATCTGAGGAAGATGTCAATCAATTGATTGACAGGTATGGTGCTCTCTTGGATGCTCTGAAAAATAGCAAGAAGTTGGCTAAGAGGCAAGCCCAAGGAATTGCTTCCCTTAAGTTGGCTGAGAAAGTGTGCACTGAGTCACCTACTCTGGTGGCTCAGATGTGTAGAGAGATAAGCCAACTCAAGGGGATAACAGTTGTTCAATTGAGCACCATATACCAAAAGAACAAGGTCATCAAGGACCTTGAGGAGAAGCTTCTCAAAGAAAAGAGCCTAGTGGCTCAATTCTCCAAGACCAAATCAGTGCTTCCAATTATTGACACCTTTTCTTCTCAAATCAATAGAAGAGGACTAGGGCAATAAAATGGAAGTGGGAGAAGGGAGTGGAGAAAAGAGCAAGGATAAGACTAAGCCTCATACCATCTTTCAAAAGGTGTTACTTCCTCTAACAGGTATGACCATGACTGTTGAGGCCAAAAACGCGCCTCCATGATCACTGCTTGAAAAGCAAGGAAAATGAGTGGTTGCAAGCTATCAGTTACTATCCGACTTAATGATTTAAGTTGATTAGACCGCTGGCAGCGGTCAAGGCCAGAATTTGCCCATCACTGCGAATGCCACTCTTGTGATGGGCTTTCCTTTGATTAAGGTGAAACGGTAACAACGCGTTACAGACGAAGTCGGTCGGGCAGGCAAGTCGCAAGATAGTTAGTTCGAGACCGCAACTCAGACAAGTGAGCTCTTGGAATCGAGTGTGGGTGTCTTGGGAACGCCGCCCGACCCTATTTATAGGCACGGGGACCTACCCGAATGGGCAGATGCTAAAATAACTGCCTGCCCAGGTACAGGAGAATCGAGCAGGGGGTGACGGGATACAGGAGAATAAATAAAGGGGAAGCCACGCGGTCTGGCGGCTTGACCTCTGGTTTGCACTGGGCTTGGATTGAGAAACCTTGGCTTGATCCAATTGGCAACCTGGGCGGTCTGCTGACCGAGACCGCAGCTTGCCCCTTTTGGACAAGCCCTGGCAATCTTCAGTTTGTTGAGAGCGATCTGACCCTTGGAGATCGCGCGGCTTGATCCTTTTACCAGTCTAATCGGTTAATGTCTCAAACCACCTGGACTAAAGAAGATGTTGTCTAGGTAGCGGTCTTCTGGTAAACATGATCCCCGCACATTTTCAATTTTCGCAGAAATTTTGAAAATGTGTGTTCTAGCAAGAGACCGCATACACCTTCTTCTAAATGCTATAAAATGTTCTGGAAGCTTCCTCTTCTGCATAATTCTTTTTCAAACACGGGTTTCTATTCGGCGCTTGCGGTTAAAGTTTTCCGATTTACAGATTCTCCGGTTAAAATGTCTGGCATACTGCTTGATCTTGAAAACCGCGTGAAGAGTAAGCACCGCGAAGGCAAAACCCGTCCAAAAAAGAAGAAGATGGACCCGGAGCCCGACAAGGTTGAGTTAACCGCTATAGTTGCTTCCGCGGGGAAACCGACCGACTTGGTTCCGCCGACAGTCAGCAAAACTGAGTTGTCAAAAGATGAGGCGGGTTGTTCCAAACCGCCGCCAACCGATCTGTCTGCCCCTTCTAGTATGGCGGGCTCTGAAGGTACTCATTTGGAGACTGCGGGGAATGATTCCTTCGATTTGGGGATCACTACTTCTGGTGTGGTCCATTTGAATATTGAGAATTTAGAGGGGGTCATAGATTCCCCCAAGCCGAGCGAACAACAAGATTCTGTTGAAGTATCAAAGTTGAGGATGATTCTGTCCGAGCTTCTCAAGCCAACCAGGAAGCGACTAGGAAGAGAAAGCAATCAGAGACAACGACGGAGAGGATCATGAGGAAGGCCAAGAGGCTGAAAGCCAAGAATAAGGCTGCTTCCAGGAAACTGAGCACGGGTAGCCTCCACCACAGGGCAAGCGAGAAGGAAGTCTCTGAAGGTCTGGCGACGCCTTCTAGCAAACCGGACGAACCTCAGGCAAACTCCGCGAATAGTTTGACAGTGAGTGAGATCATTAAAGACTTTGATAATCTGGAGAAGCAGGATAAGCTGCTTGATTCTCCCAAGCATTTGGAAGAAGCGGACTTAGAGGAGGTGGCTAGGCTGGAAGAGGCCGATCCTGCTTTGGATGATCCTGTAAAGACCGGGATGCGGTTTATGAAGATCAAGGCAGAGAAGATGATGGAATCTCTTCACAAGCCGCCGCCGGTCAACCCTCTTGTCAAAGGTAAAGGAGCTGCCAATTATCACCCTGTCTGCTTTTTTAAAGCGCGATCTTAAAAAGATAACCTGTTATTGAACCCGCTGGCGAGCTTTTTCCCTTTCGCGATCCAAACTTCTGTTGCTAGGCGAACTCAAAATGAGAGATTGTGGAAAGAACAGCGCCGAAGAATGGACCCTGAGCAAATGAGGCATCCTGTGAATCCGAGCTTGAAACTCGCTTCTGCGGCTTGTAAGCGAGGAGATATCGGAGCGAGCGATCTTTATTTGAATCTTATGCTAAATTGCATACTCTTCATCGTTCTAACTGCTTCTTATTACTGCAGATGATTCTGAGCTCGCCGTGAAGCCGGGAGACTTAGCGGCTAGCTTGTCACCCTTGCCTCAATCTATGCCAAGTTTTTCATTGAACTTGAGCCTTGGCGGGGAGAAAGAATTAGCCGACTTCCAGGGCAATCTTGTTATGTTGAGGAAGCAGGTGAAGAAACTTCAAGATTGGGAAGGGGCCGCCCGGGCTGAGCTACTATGCGGGCTGAAAATGCTACTATGCTGGCTGCGCTGGAAGCTGAAAAGAAGGCGAGGCTGGAGAAGGAGAAGGAGCTGCAGGAGCAAAATAGTTTTCTGTTCGTGCGCTTGATAAAGGAAGGAATGAAATCCGGCATCTCGAAGATGATTGCAAATACTACAGGGAAAAATATCTGCAGCTGACAAGGGAAGTCGGCGAAAGTCGGCGACCTGCCAATGATGATGGACGGCGTGGGTCAAACCCCCAGACCGCTGGGGAGACCTTGAATCCCCCAGCGGTTAGGGTGGCTGAACTCGTTGGTAATACTAGCGAGGCCGCTTCGGCCTTGCCTGCTCGCGTTATCCCAGCTGCGCGAGTAGAACGAGATGCCGCACGGCTTCATAGTTCTATCAATATCCTCCATCATAACATGAATCAGATGTATGGTACGGTCCTTCATATCACGGATCAAGTCACGCGATTGCACCGAGAAGATGCTCCTCCGAACAATCATCGCCAGTAATGGGCGTCTTGTTTTTAGAACTTTTCATGTTTGTAATAATATTTTTATTCGGTCCTTCGTACAACTTTAATCGCTAGCTGATTGTTCTGATGAAATTGCTATTTGTTAATTCATTTAATGCTTTTGAAGCCCGACTTGCTCTGGAACCCGTGCGGTTTGTTGTTGGATGTTTTCTGACTTGAAACTTTTTCTGATCTCTAACCTGTTCTATAGGCCGCGCGGCTTGTCTTTATGCTTGGGTTTTTGTTTGTAACTTGTTGTTTGTGATATACCTTGTTTTATGTAGGGAGTTTGTCGCGCGGTTAGAATAAATAGCCGCCACTTTTCCTTTCGTAGGACTTCAAATGCTTGAAACGGATAGATGTTGACCGCGCGATTAGCTTTTTAACCGTGATTTGACTTTGCTAAATGCAGATCATTATCCCTATACGTAGGAGCGCTTCCAAAGACTCAATCCACAAGAGCTAAAGATGCGGTCTAAGAGCAAGTCACAACAAGCTGAGAAGATATCTGCTACGCGAGCTGATGCGGCCTTGGCTTTTCATTCCGCTGATCATGATGAATGTCGTCTGACAAAAGCAGAGTTAGATGAGTTTGTTGAAAAACACATGGCAGGGAGTCCCCTGCTCGCGCGGCTTCCACTCCGCAATGAGCGAATAAACTCTTCCACTCCCAACCAGATAGCCATCTCGATCGACCATTTTGACAGCGGCTTCCAGTTCCCATTACCCCTTGAAGTCGCTCAGGTTTTTGAGCATTATGCAGTTGTGCCCGGACAGCTTTCCCCCAACTCGATTGCGGCCATTTTCAGCTTCGTTTCCTACTTGCGATTTGAGAGGGTCAGCTTTTCGATGAACTTATTCAGAAAGATCTTCTCTGTCCGGGCGATTGCAGATGCAGATTCGAAGTTCAGGGGCCATTTATATTTTGGATGTAGGGGTTGAAGATGGTCAACCTTGCGAACAAGATTGCAAACTGGTCCGAGAGATACCTAATATTCGAAGGCCGACTGGGCTTGCTGAATCCTAACCCGCAGGTGCGGTCAGAGGAGATTTTAAAAAAGATCACGGTTAACAAGTTTGAGCAGGAAACCTATTCGCTTCTTAAAACCGAGCGACTTAATGTAGGTCACTATGTCCCACTGCTTTTCGAGTTGGGACATATCCGACCTGAAGACAGTAAGTCTCTTTCAACCCGCTTTCTGTTCTGTTATTGATCGCGTGGCCTTTCGTTCTGATATTCTTACTTCTATTTTGCAGCTGAAGCCATCGTCCCTAAGAACAAGCTGGTCAGCCCGGCCGGCTTGATTCTGACCTAGAGGGAAAAGAGGCAGAAGCTGGGAAAAAACAAGCCGCTGGTGTCAGATGACGAAGAATCGACTTCTTCCGGCGATTATTTTTCCCTTCGCACCCTCGGCACTGTGAAGGGTTTGAAAGGCCGCCCGACTTTGAGCTGGCATCCAGGAGGAGACTGCGTCCAAGTCTCCACTGCGCTTCCCCAATGGGGAAATGAGAAGTCTGGTCGCCATGCAGAGGCCGTTGGTATGGCTCTATATGGTCGGCGAAATTTTAGAAAGTTGAGGAAGATTCCTGACGAGGAGCTCCCTCGGCTAGCCGCGCGAGTTGGTGCGGAGAGTTATATAACCAATCACTACATGGGCATGACCTTCAAGAGGTTAAACAAAGAAAATACTAATTTAGAAAAAGATGTCACCGAACTAAAAGAAGAGAACGCGCGACTAAATGAGGTTGAGTTGGTAAGTTATCACCTTGTCAGCTGATTATTGTGTCACTTAAACCGGGCGGTCTAACCTTGTTTTCTTTTGACAGAACAAATATGACTCCAAGAATCCGGTTTTCCAGGAAGTGGTATTTCCTCTGATCGCTGACAGGATTGATGGAGCTTTTAATCGTATGAGAGAGCTCGGCGGCCTGGCTCCAGGTTTTGAAAATTTTACCTTTTCTGATGCCTATCCGGCCCTACAAAAGAAGCTGGATAGGATTAAGCGGGGAGACAAAGGGAAAGATAAAGTTGAGGGAAGCAGTTCGGAAGATGAGAGCAGCGAGGGAGAAGAGGAAGAAGCAGCCGCTGATGAGGTCGCTGCGGCTGAGGATGAGAAGAAGAGCGGCTCAGATTCAGAGTCTGATGACTCTGGAGAAGAGACCAAGCGGTCTAAGCGCAGGAGGTCTGGCGGTTCGAGTAGCTCGAGCAGCAGCTCGTCCGGCTCTTCTTTGGGTAGTGAGGGATACTCGCCTGAAGTTAATGATGATGGTGAAGATTTAAATTCTCCGGCGGCTAAAAAACTCAAGCCGGGCGAACATTCTCCTGTTATTTATATTGATGGTAGTGAAGATTCAACTTCTCCTGCGACCAAAAGACTCGAGCCGTACGAGTAGTTAAGCTTTGTATTATATATATATTTTGTTTTCTTTTTGTAGCTGACGGCTTAATTATGTTAGCCGGTCGGTTTAAATATAAGTATATGTATCTTTTGGGAATGATTAATGAAAAGATAGTTACCTGTTCTTCTGTTTGTTTCTGCGATTTTCTACTTGTAATTGTCCGGCTTCAACATTGCTTTTTTGTTCTCTTATAAAATATTAGTTCTTTCCTGAATCCGCCTGAGAATAGATCTATCCGCGTGGCTATTATCCAATCTGAGCTTCTTGGAGTTCTGGCATTTATGATATGAGAATTCTTGGTAGTCGATAACCCGAATGTTATAAGGCACTGCTCGGTCGAGTAGGATTTATCATCATTCCAGCGGACTTGAAAGTACTTGAAATGAATTTCTACAAATGTTCATCATAAATAACAGGCGGTGCCGCTAAAACAAGCGAACTTTTTGATATCATAACAAATATAATATCCCCGAACTTAATCTACCAAAAATCAAACTGTGCGATTATAATATACTTTGAGCGACTTGATAGCATGATTCCCAAAAAATACTTAGATGAAACTGTCCTGACATGATAAGCCCAGATAATAATAATGACCAAGACAATGAATAGATCGCGCGGTCCACGCACAATCCGGCCGATCAATAAACTGTGTTTATCAAGATAACAATGATGATCAAGATGATAATTAGATCGCGCGGTTTGCGTACAATCCGACTGATCAGTAGACTTTACCAAGATAATAATGATAATCAAAATAATAATTAGATCGCGCGATCAGCACAAAATCTGGCCGATCAATAAACTGAATTGATCAATAATATTATGTTGTGAGAACTCCATCTCTTTTTGAGCGACTTGATTTAGACCGAGCAGACATTCCTCGCGATGCTTAGCAAATTATATAGACAATTTTTATAGCTTTTACTACTCCATGTCATGCGGTTAGTTGAAGTTCTCAATCCGAATCGGACTGACCATATGACGTCGTGCTGAGATACTATATTGAATTCCACAGATTACCCAAATAACCCGATCGGTTAAGGGTTTTTATTGACAACCTGTTTATTGCCTCACGGCTTAACCTGTGATGATCTGTTTTCTAGCTTGGAAGCTAGGTACCTTTCTAGCCGTTCGGCTAAAAAAGCCTTAATTATTTGGGTAGCATATCATGCTACTAATTCTCACCTGTTGTTCATACAAGTCGGTCGGTTTGAAATGTCAAACCGCGCGGTCTTAATATTTTTCCCTTTTTTAAGCCAAGTGGGCCAATATTTGTACCTATTTGGTACCACTTTCTTCGAATGGTCGAAGATCATACGAGAGATAATTTCCTGGAAAGAAAAAAGGAAGTAAAGATTTTGATGACCAAGTGGGCAGGTGCGTCTAGGCGGAAAGCATTACTTTCCTCAAGTGGTCATCGAAATTGTAAACGACTCAACTGCTCTCCTGCCTAGGGTTACAAGCCGAGTTGATCAATTGGGCAGGTGGGCCTAGGCGGCGAACATTGCTTTCCTCAGAGAGATCAACTCAGTTGTGGGTCCCCTTTAGGCACTGCTTGAGAGTACCTAGGAGTGTTCGCTAGTCACAGACTAAGATGATCAGTTGGGCAGGTGGGCCCAGACGGCGAACATTGCTTTCCTCAGAAAGATCATCAAAACTGTAACCATATCCCTTTCGGGGCACGACAGAGCTAACAGTAACCTGGACCTCCCTTGATGCAGAGGTGTGTTAGATGCTGGTCGGGATCCAAAGTTCTGAAAACCCCCGCACGGGAATTGGCAAGCTTCCACTGCACGTGTGCGAAATCTCCCTGCTACATGTGGTCATCGTGGTATTATGATAATGACTACAATCCGAGGGAGTCCAAGCAGAACTTGGCGATGTCTCTGCGGTTCAGTGAGTTTGATAATGAGTAATGAAAACAAACAAGTCACCAGACAAGGAAAAGTGTCAGTATGATGTTCCTCCATTCAATCAATCATGAAACTTCCAATAAATGAAAGAGAAACAATTTTTAAGGATAGATCCATTTCAGGTCGTCGCCGCTCTAGGTACGCGGGATGTCTTCTCCATTACTTGTTTGAAGACGATAAGCGCCACTTTTGAGTACCTCCTTGATGATGAATGGACCTGCCCAGTCGGATTAAGCTTTCCCACATAACCTGACCTGGCTGCAGCATCCGCTTTCTTCAACACGAGATCTCCCACCATGAATTGATTGACTCTGACGTGTTTATCAAAATACCTTGCCATCCTCCTTTTTCATCTCCTCTTGTCTAATTACTGTTTCATCCTGGAGTTCTTCAATAAAGTCCAAACTGTACTTTATTCCTTTATCATTAGCCTCTATCCATGCTTCGCCACCCTGATGTACATACATTACCCTGGGACTGACCACCTCAAACTCTATTGGAACAAATGGCTCTGAACCATGAGATAGTTTAAACAGAGTTTCCCCTGTGGCCGAAGATGGTGTGGTGCGTAGATTCCAAAGAATGGACGGAAGTTGTTCAGCCCAGTTCCCCTTATGATTGAGAACTCTTTTCATCAGAAGATATTGAATTTGTTTATTAGCAGCCTCCACTTGCCCATTACTCCTGGGATGATGAACAAATGAGAATCGAAGATCAATCCCAGCCTGGTCACAGAAATTGATCATTTCTGAATTGTTGAATTGCGGTCCATTATCAGTGATAATTGCTAACGGAATCCCATGTCGGCAAATGATCTCCCCCAGATGAAATTCCTGATGATCTGTGTAGTAGTTTTGGCTAATGCTTTTGCTTCAATCCACTTGCTGAAATAATCTATCATCATAATTATGAAGCGACGTTGACCGCTAGCAGTTGGAAAGGGTTCAACGAGATCCATTCCCCAAACTGCAAACGGCCATGGTGCAGTTATTAATCTGAGTGTTTGGGCTAGACGGAGCTGAAGCGGAGCAAATTTCTGGCACTGGACGCATCTCTTAGCAAAAGCTTCTGTGTCTTTCCTCATTGTCGGCCAAAAGTACCCCTGTCTTAGGATTCTTTTCTCTAGAGTCTTTGCACCGGAATGACTTTCGCATTCCCCTGAGTGAACTTCCTGGAGTATGGTGGGAACTTCTTCTTCTGAAACGCATCTTGCTAAAGGAGAGATGAATGTCTTTCTGTAAAGAATTCCTTCTATAAGATAGTAATGGGCCACTTTTCTTTTGAATCTTCTTTTATCATTGACCGATGGATGATATTCCCCTTTGGACAAGAATAACTAAAATGGGTCCTTCCAGAAGGCTGCTGATCAATTTGCATTACCTCCCCTTCTTCTATTGCCGGATGAAACAACTCTGATGTTACTCCCCCTGATGGGAGTCCAAACTTTGACAGCTCATCTTCTTCCTCATTCTGGGACCTTGGGATATGTTCGATAATAAATGATTTGAATCTTCCAATCTGCTCTTTTACGAGCATTAAATACTTCTTTAGTATCGGCTCCCTAGTTTCAAATTTCCCAGCACTTGTGAAGCGATTACTAGAGAATCTGTCTTTATGTGCACATACTCTATGCCCAATTCTTTCGCGAGCCTCAATCTAGCCAAGTGTGCTTCATATTCTGCTTGATTATTCGTAACCGAAAAGAAGAACTTGATAGCTTGTTCCAGCTTAATGCCATTCAGGTTGATTAAGACAACTCCTACTCCCGCAGAGTTTCTGCCCGAAGCCCCATCCACATATATTATCCAAAATAATGGAGATCTTTCTGCTTTTTTGGACTAATTTCTGTAGTATCAACTAGGAAATCTGCCAACACCTGTGCCTTGATTGTTGTTCTTGGGATGTAAGACATTTCAAATTCGCTTAACTCAATTGCCCATTTAGCCAGCCTTCCCGAATGATCTGGCTTTTCCAATATACTCCTCAAAGGATGATCTGTGACTACTTGAATAGGATGAGCCTGAAAATAGGGGTGAAGTCTGCGAGATGACATGACTAAAGCTAAAGCTAGCTTTTCCAAGATCGAATATCTAGTTTCCACATCTTTTAGGATATGGCTAACGTAGTAGATAGGAAACTGCTTCTTCTTTTCCTCCCGAATGAGGACGGAGCTTACCACGTCTGGACTGACCCCTAAATATAAGAACAATGTCTCCCCTTCTTGAGGGCTCTGGAGCAAAGGAGTCGACGTCAACTATTTCTTTAAGTGTTCGAAAGCATTATCGCATTCTTCGTTCCATTCAAACTTAGACCCTCCTCGAAGTATTTTAAAGAACGGAGCATTTTTATCTCCTGACTTAGAGATAAATTGACTTAGACCTGCCAACCTTCCTCCTAATTGTTGAACTTCCTTTGGTGTGCGAGGAGGAGTCATATCGAGGATAGACTTCACCTTATCAGGATTTGGTGCAAGGCCATCAGGGGTGAGAAGATGTCCAAGAAATTTCCCCTTATTTGCTCCAAAGACGCATTTTAACTGATTCAACTTCAATTTGAACCTTCTTAGAGTAGCAAACGTCTCTACAAGGTCTTCCAAGTGTGTAGAAAAAGTTTTACTTTTTAACAGGAGATCATCGACATATACTTCGAGATTCTTCCCTCTTTGTTGTTTAAAGACAGTGTCCATCATTCTCTGGTAAGTTGCACCCGCATTCTTAAGACCAAAAGGCATTACTAAATAGCAATAACAGCCATCATTTGTTATGAAGGACGTACGGGGGATATCGAGTTTGTGCATTTTAATTTGATGGTAACCAGAGAAAGTATCAAGAAAGCTCATAAAATAGTATCCAACCACGGAATCAACTAATATATCTATCCGAGGCAAGGGATAACAATCTTTGGGACACACTTTATTAAGTTTCGTGAAATCCACACACATACGCCATTTCCCCTGGCTTTTTTACCATTACAACGTTTGACATCTAGGTGGGGTACTGGATTTCAGAAATAAAACCCGCTTTAAAAAGTTTCGCAACTTCTTCTCTGATAGGAACCGCCAGCTTGGTTGCCACTTCTCTTTTCTTTTGCTGAACTGGCTTGAATTCAGGGGAGATGTTGAGATGATGGCAGGCTATATCTGGGTCCACACCCGACATATCCTCTGCCGACCAGGCAAAGATGTCCAGATTTTCTAAGAGACAAGTAATCAGCTGTAGCTTCTCCTCTTCAGGCAGTTCAACATTGATAATCCACTTCTTCCCTTCCCCCTCAACAATGGGGACTTCTTGGGTCTCTTGGGCAGGTTCTAGGTGAACCCTTTCACAGTCCTTATTCTCCTTAGCAACTTCTGGAGGCATGGCCACTTCAAGGGTAACAGCTGGAGAATCGGTGAGTGGAGAATCTATAATCATGTTAACTATTTTGACATAACATTCTCGAGCCACTTTTGGATCACTCCGGATCCGATATTGCCTCCCCTCTGCAGCAAACTTGATAACCAGGTGGAAGGTTGACACCACTGCTCGATAAGTATTCAGAATTGGCCTTCCAAATATGGCATAATAACTGCTCGGAGCATCCACTACCACAAAGTTGACGAGCTTCGTAATACCCCCAATGTCACCAAAAGCTTCACGCATCCCTCTACCTCCTTCTTCTCTCCCGAGAAGCCATAGAGGGGCCCTTCGGTAGAAAGCAGAGGCTTTCCGGTCTTCAGGGCTTCAAAAGTTGGGCGGAAAAGGAGGTTGACGGAGCTTCCTGTGTCGATCAAGATCTTATGCACTGTATAATTCTCTATGATGGCCTTGATTACAATGGCATCATCGAAAGGATTTGTGTTCGGAGAGAGATCATCTTGACCAAAAGTGACGACTGATCTCTCCGGGGAGGAAGTTGAAGTGGCCACCACTTCTTGCTTGAATACACTGGCGACACTTGATTTTCTGGAGGATTCAGGCCCTACTCCCCCATGAATACAGTAAACATGGCCAAGAGGGCCATCATCATTTACTTATACACATTCTCTGGTTGGATGAATGTCGCCATAATGACCGATATCTTCAACATCCGCGCATTCCCAATTGATCTCAGCTACTTCTTTTGCCTTCGAAGTGGAGGGTTTGTCAGACACCTCCTTCCGAATCAGACCCCAGAGCTTTCCTTCCCCCAAGAATTTCTCAACTAACAAGCGAAGGGCCTGACAGTCCTCGGTCAAATGCCCTCCTTTCTTATGATATTCACAGTAGAGGTTTGGATTTTGGTTTCGAACATCAGACCTCAAAGGATATGGCCTCTTGAAATCAGGCCTCTTCTGCAGAATTTGAACGACCTCGTTCATTGTTACATTCAAGGGAGTAAAAGATTTCTGTGAATCATCATATAAGGTGACTTGAGGTGGAGGCATAGTGTATTATGGCAGATACACCGACATTATTTGTTGGACTGGCACGGAAGGAGCGAGCGTGATGTCCAGCGACAACTTCTGCTCCTGAAACTATTGATGGTTAAACGGAGGCTGCCTTTGCCTGAAATTTCTTCCCCTTTGAGCTCGGGGTTCGAAATCTTATCTTGGCTAATGGTGGTACGGATGGTGATTGGCAGAAGATCTGGATGGTTCTTTATCGGTAAGCAGTTTAGCAATATAACCAGGATTCCCTCTTTCGCCTCTAATAAACATGTTGGCAAGGCTGATCATTTCTTGGTAAGTTTTAGGTTCTCTGATTTGTGCTTCGAATTTTAATGGCCCTTCTCTCAGACCATTAATCAGTGCCACTCGATATAGTTCTGGGTCCACATTCTGTATTCCCATGATTTCCTTCTGAAATCGATCAACAAAGTGACCCCATGTTTCGCCTTCACGCAGCTTGATCTCAAAAAGAGCCGCTGGGCCGTCTTTTCTCTTCTTGGAAGTTGAGAACCTTAGTAAGAACTCTCTCCTGAGTTCGACAAAGCATCCAATGGATTGGGGGTGTAATCCATAAAACCATTCTCTTGCTTGACCGTCAAAAGACGTGACAAGAAGTTTACATTTGGTTGCATCTGTAAGAGTCTTCAGAGCAACAGCTGACTCGAAGGCTTGCAAATGTACTGCCGGATCGGACTCCCCATGATATGCCGACAATAATGGTTCTGTGAAATTATCTGGGGCCGGCTCTCCCCGAATTTAATTCTTGAATGGAGAGATTTCTTCGGCATCCTCACAGAGGGGAGGAAGCGGGTAACAGACCGCTGTAGTTGTGGTTACTTGCGGGCAGGCGCCGGATAGGCGAAACAGGCTATGGTTTCCGGCGGGCAGGCAGCCGGATATGGGAGGTAGGCTGCATTTGAAGTCATAACTTGGAACTCGAGAACCCAGGTAGGGAAATCTTGGGCGGCCTCTCGATAAAAGGCTTGGCGGGAGTTGAAAAAGTCCCAAGGAGGTTGCGGGTTGGCGGCTTGAGATATGGTATAGGGAGGCGGCGGTGTAGCTAAAGTTACAACCGGGCTGACCGCGGTTTGTTGAGCGGTTAGCCGATCAGTGAGAAGGGCTAGAGCTTGACCGATGGCGTCTAAATGCTGATTGGTTTGTTTACGAGACCGCTCAGCCACCTGTCTGGACTGTTCTAGTGCTTCCCATAGGGAGTCTTCACTGTGATTGGAGCGATCTCCATGGATGAACTGGCGGTCTAACATATTGTCAGAGTATTCGCTGACACCTTGCGATCTGAAGGTCGCGTGTGTCTGTTGAGGCCAAAAATGGGCCTCCACGATCACTGCTTGAAAAGCAAGAAAAATGAGGGGTTGCAAGCTATCAGTTACTATCCGACTTAATGATTTAAGTTGATTAGACCCCTGACAGCGGTCAAGGCCAGAATTCTCCCATCACGGAGAATGCCACACTTGTGACGGGCTTTCCTTTGATTAAGGTGAAACGGTTACAGTGGGTTACAGGTGAAGCCGGCTGGGCAGGCAAGTCGCAAGACAGTTAGTTTGAGACCGCAGCTCAGACAAGCGAGCTCCTAGATTCGAGTGTGGGTATCTTGGGTATGCCGCCCAGCCCTATTTATAGGCTCGGGGACCTACCCAAATAGGCAGATGCTAAAATAACCGCCTGCTCGGGTATAGGAGAATCGCGAAGGGGGTGATGGGATATAGAAGAATAAATAAAGGGGAAGCCGCGCGGTCTGGCGGTTTGACCTCCGGTTTGCATCGGGCTTGGATTGAGAAACCTTGGCTTGATCCAATTGGCAACCCGGGCGGTCTGCTGACCGAGACCGCAGCTTGCCCCTTTAGGACAAGCCCTGACAATCTTCAGTTTGTTGAGAGCGATCTGACCCTTGGAGATCGCACAACTTGATCCTTTTACCGGTCTAACCAGTTAATGTCTCAAACTTCCTGGTCTAAAGAAGATGTTGTCTAGGTAGCGGTCTTCTGGGTAAACAATGACAGTATGTATGGTCACTGGAAGAATGGAAGCTCCTATAGGAAGGAAAACACTTCTTCCCATAGTGGAAGAAAGGGCATAGGTATGAGTGCTATGATGGCTCCCCATGAATAAATTCAAATGGACCAACCTGGACCATTTGTTTTTGGTACTTCACCTCCATCATTCAAGAGTACGGAAGCAAGATATTCCAAGTTCATTCCAGCAAAGAACATGACTGCTGTCAAACCTATAGACATGCCTTGCTGCTTAGTGTCTGATGCCATCCAATCTTGCCTAGCTTCCAAGCCAAAGCAAGTTGATGCCATTAAGACAAAGGCTTCTAAGATTGTCCAGAGATTAACCATCAGCCAGATCATTGCTGAAAGGAACAAGAACATTGCTGCTATCTCCCCTCCTGAACATAAGCATATTAATGTTCATTCCTCAAGAAATGTTCAGAAGAGGAGATACAACATTCATGAATGTTGGTACTGTGGTAAGGTGGGACACTTTGCCATAGATTGTTGGCACAATCCCAATGTGCAAAGTGCAAAGAAGAGCCTTCCTACAAAGGGCGCAGCAGGTGTGGCATCATCTTTTCATGATAACAAGAACCTAGGACCCAAAATTAATTGGGCTCCTAAGGGTAATTAAATTCCTTCTTGCCGGATAGTTCAAGTACCAGCCTTGGGGAAATATGGTACTTGGACAGTGGGTGCTCAAGGCACATGACAGGTACCAGAAGTCTTCTACAGGACTACACATCTGTGAAGAATGGACCTAAAGTCACATTTGGTGGATCTGAAAAAGAAGTCACCAAAGGATATGGTACAATCTCCAATGGCATAGTCTCAATCACAAGGGTAGCTTATATTGAAGGGTTGCAACACAACCTTTTAAGCATAAGTCAATTAAGTGATCTAGGCTATTTCATTGAATTCCACAATGACAAGTGCTTGATCAAAAAGTCAAATGACTTAGAGACCATTCTCTCAGGCACTAGGAGTGGGAATGTATACAGCTTAGATTTTATTTACTATAACTCCCTATCTCCTGTGTGTCTTGTAACTAATTAAAGTGAGTCTCTTTGTGTACAATAGCACAAGAGACTTGCCCACATTAACTACAAGACAATGTATATACTATTTTCTAAAAACCTTGTTAGGAATACTTCAAACCTAAAATGTATTAAAAGTGGTCCCTGTCATGCTTGCCAAATGGGTAAGCAAACTAGGGCCACCTTTAAAAGCATTGGATCCAAAGACACTGAAAGATGTCTTTATCTATTGTACATGGACTTGTTGGTCCTTTGCCAATTCAGAGCCTAGGTGGAAAGTTGTATACCTTGGCGATTGTTGATGATCACTCAAAGTATACATGGGTATTCTTCCTAAAGAAGAAATCTGATACCTTAAATGTCTTTATAAATCATATCAAGGCCATTCAGAATGATCTACAATGTAATGTGGTCAGGACTAGGACTGACCATGGCACATAATATCAATCTGAGGCTATGACAAGGTTTTGTCAAGAATTTGGTATCACCCAAGAGTTCTCCTCCCCAAGGACTCCACAACAAAATGGTTTGGCTGAGAGGAGGAATAGGACCTTGATAGAGGCTTGGAGAACATTACTTAGTGACTCCTCACTCCCAGAATATTTTTGGGCTGAGGCAGTCAATTCTGCTTGTTATGTTCTCAATAGAGCTTCCATCAATAAGGTCCATGGAATTACCCCATATGAGATTCTGAAAGGCAAACAACCAACAATATCATACTTTAGAATCTTTGGTTGTAAATGCTATATTTTAAATAATGGAAAATCTCATTTGACAAAGTTTGCAGAAAAATGCAATGTGGGGGTTCTTGTAGGCTATATCTCACATAGTAGAGCTTATAGAGTATACAACAAGAAAACTCATGTTGTAGAAGATCTTATGCATACAGTGTTTGATGAGACGAGCCTACTCTATAAGGGCAGGTCTAGTTCTTCTGTTTTGATAGGAAGTGAACAAAAATTGGAAGAGATGTCTATCCAATACATTCCCAGCAGCAGCAAAGCTTATATAGATGCTGCTATTCCTGAAGATGAAGAAGTGCAGGCTGCTGAAGATCCTGCTGTTCCAGGAGAAGACTTGCAAATTGCTGTCAGGATGCCTGCATCAACAAGACACTTGAGAGATCATCCAAGAGAACTGATCATTGGAGCTGAGAATCAAGGTGTAATCACAAGAAGTAGAGCACACAATGAAGCTCTATTTCCGTGCTTTCTAGCACAATTGGAGCCCAAGAAGTTTGAAGAGACCAATCAAGATACTTTCTGGATTCAAGCCATGCAAGAAGAG
This sequence comes from Dactylorhiza incarnata, assembly GCA_033032865.1. NCBI lineage: Eukaryota > Viridiplantae > Streptophyta > Magnoliopsida > Asparagales > Orchidaceae > Dactylorhiza > Dactylorhiza incarnata. The sequence goes on from JAWHQI010000474.1 coordinate 943,177, forward strand.
CTTCTTCAATTCAAGAGATGCAAATTCTGGAAGTTGGTCCCAAAACCTCAAAGACACAACATCATTGGCACCAAGTGGATATACATAAACAAGTTGGATGAAAATGGAATTATAATCAAGAACAAGGCAAGATTAGTAGCCAAGGGCTATAAACAAGAAGAGGGTATAGACTTTGATAATACCTTTGCCCCAGTTGCAAGGTTAGAATCAATTAGGCTATTCCTTGCCTATGCTTCCCACAAGGGGTTCAAAGAATACCAGATGGATGTCAATTCAGCTTTCTTCAATGGTGATTTAAAGGAAGAGGTATATGTTGAACAACCATTAGGTTTTGTACATCCTACCCTTACCTCTCATGTTTATTTACTTAGGAAAGCTCTATATTGTCTAAAGCAAGCCGCTAGGGCTTGGTATGAGACCTTGTATAGCTTTCTCATCAAGAACAAGTTCTTGAGGGTAAAGATAGATAGCACATTGTTTCTTAGGGAAACAAAGGGCAAGTGTCTTCTAGTCCAAATTTATGTTGATGACATAATCTTTGGGTCTACAGATGACAACCTCTGCAAAAGGTTTGCCAACCTTATGAAGGGGGAGTTTGAGATGAGCAGTATGGGAGAGATCAAGTACTTTTTAGACCTCCAAGTGAAACAGTCTGATGATGATATATTCATCTCTCAGACTAAGTGCACTAGGGAGCTAATCAAGAAGTTTGGGATGGAATCAGCCTCCACCATGAAAACTCCCATGGGGTCCAACATTTCCCTGGACAAGGATGAGAAGGGCAAGGCCTTTGATGAATCCATATACAAGTGCATTATTGGATCCTTGTTGTATCTAACTGCTAGTAGACCAGACATTATGTATGCAACATGTGTTTGTGCTAGGTACCAAGCCTACCCTAAAGAATCTCACTATTCAGCTGCAAAAAGGATTTTGAGATACCTTAAAGGAAGCCAACATCTTGGCCTTTGGTACCCTAAGAACAATGATTTTGAACTAAAAGGCTTTTTAAATGCAGATTTTGTAGGATGCAAAGAAGACAGGAAAAGTACAAGTGGAACTTGTCAATTCCTAGGAAGGAGGTTGATATCATGGAGCAGCAAGAAACAAACCAGTGTGGCTATTTCCACTGCTGAGTCAGAATATATAGTTGCAGGTAGCTGCTGTGTACAACTCTTATGGATGCAACATCAGCTAGAGGATTACACCCTCAAGGTAAGTCAATCCCCCTTATATTGTGACTCATCCAATGGTATCTCCATTGCTAAGAATCCTATCTCTCATAGCAGGACTAAGCACATAGAGATAAGATATCACTTTATTAGATAATATGTTGAATGTAAAGATATCTGCGTTGAATTTGTCCCCACTGACAATCAAGTTGCTGATATCTTTACAAAGCCATTGGATGAGGCCAAATTTAATGCTTTCAAGATTGAACTTGGTATGTTAAATATTGAATAATCATGGAATTGTCTTATTATCAGTCCCCTATGATAGGTTGAATTTTATGCTCTAGTACAATATGTTGTCACACCAACACAATTAGTGGCATGATTAGGACATCAACAAATCCAATCAAAAAGGCTAACTATTAGTCTGTAAGTTCTGGTAAATCAGAAAACTTGGTTTAGCTGAACCGCTGAGACAATTGAAATGTCTTAGTGGTTTAAATCGCCGTCTTAGCGGTTCCATTGAGTCGGGTTGCCTAAAGTGCTGTTTGTCAAAAGTTAACATTAAATGACCTAAAATAACTTAACATAATAAGTCCAATCAACCTTAATCATTAGGGCTAATCAAAACATTACCCAAACCTATATAAATAGAGCAATATGATTAAAGAAAATTACACAACCCTCACTCCCCAGCCGCTGAGACGAATCATCTTCTCTTCCATCTCAGCGTCTCGTTTTCCCCAGTTCTAAGGATCTTCTGGAGGGCTATAAGGTAGTCAGAAATGGATTTGCTCATGCTTTAGAAGAAATAAAGGAGGTGATTCAACTCCTAGATGCTCAAGGTCTGCAATACCTCCTGTCTGAACCCTCTGTCATTCTTATAACTGAAGTTCTGGAATGGTACGACAATGTAAGGATCTCCCAATCCAAGTCCACCTTGAAGTCAAGAGGTGGAGATTAAAAAATTAAGATCTCCTCCAAAAGAATAGAAAAAGGCCTGCATTTAACTGCATGTAGTCCTGATGAGGAAGAAGATATCTCAGATAAAGACAAGAAGAAAGCTCTAGAATGGTGTAACTATGGTGATGCCCAAAAAGGCTCACTAAAGAGGAAATTCTTTAATCAGAGAGGCAATCTCCTCTCTGACATAGTTGGAAAGGAAATTCTTTGTAAACCAGGCTCGCTTGACACCATATCCCAGTTCATGTTTGAACTGATGACCAGAATTATCTTAAAGAAGAAAACATCTTGGGGATATGTGATCTTGCAAAGACTGAAAGAGTGCCTGCAAGCCCCCAACATGGGAAGAATTCTATCCCTATACCTTCTGAACACTCATGCAGCGAAGTTTGAGAGTTCAAGAGGATCAAATCTCCACTACCTCAAAAAGATGGACATAAAAACCTTGGATAGGTTCACCAGGGTGCTCCCCATGAGCCAGCCCCCCAAGGCAAAGGATAAGAAGAAAAATATGTCTAAAGGTCCCAAGAAATCAAGAATGGTTATCTCAAGTTCTGAGTCAGAACAATCTGATATGGATAAAGATGCTGGTGCTGATCTGGACTCTCACAGCAGTCCTCCAAAAGATGACCAAGGAGGAGTTCCTGACACTGAAGGTAATAAAAATCAATGCTCATGAGAAAGAGCAAGAAGAAGAAAGAGATGCTGCTGCTGAGACAGAGCATCAAAAGAATGAGTATGCTGCTGCTGCTGCTGAGGACATGCCAGAAGGTCATGAGGATGATCATACTCCTTGTGATTCCTCCAATCCTGCCACTGCTGATAAAAGTGTGCAGTTCATACAATCCTCCTCAGAAGAAAATGAGGATGATGAAGTACATGCTCCTGTTGATCTTCAAGGTGAGATTGATTTAATCATTTTCAAGCTAGAGCAAATAATCAAGCTAATCCCTCCAAAACCAGCAGATTTCTGGGAAGATGATCAGGAAAATGATGATCCTTCATCTGAGGGGGAGCAGTAAAAGAATTCTCCTGCTAAGGAAAATGATAATGCTCCAAGTAAGGGGGAACAAGAAAGGATTGGTGCAGAAGAAAAAGAAAACTCATCAGGTAAAGTACATGTCAGTAATCCTACTGATATTCACTTTAACATTAATACTAATGATGACATTAATCTAAATATAGATAATAAAGATGATAATGCCCCCAGTGAGGGGGAGCATCAAAAGAATGCTGGAGATGCCAAGCAGAATACTAGCATGGATCCAGCTGAAGACCAGCCCAGTGCTACTGAAAAAGGAGCATTTACCTGATCTAGCTGAGAGGGAGCCAATCCCTGCTTAGGATGTGGGGGATATTATATCTGATGTCCCATCCACATCAGCTATATCAAATGACAACCTAATCAGCTCACTCAGTGCACTCATTGAAGACCAAAGGACTTCAGTAAAGGATTACATTGACAGATCATTCATGTCCATAAAGAAAGAAATCATGGCTGAGGTCAAAGAGATCAAGGAATACACATCAATCCTTAATAAGCAAATGACAAAGTGGTTTGATCTGGCAGAGAAGTCAGTGGTCTCTCAGAATACAATTCTAAGATCAATGAACAAACACCCCCAACTATCTGAGCAGGATATGTCATATGTCAAGAACTATGTCAGCAAGACAGATGAGGTAATAGAAAAAGCCTCAAACCATATAGAAGACTTTGTCTGGAAAACTGCCACAATAGTGATCAGTGAATCAGAAAGGATGAAAGATGAGAAGAAGTATGATCTCGAAAATGCTTTTCAGACCATCTCAGGATATGTAGCAGCTGCCTCCCAGTCCCTAGAAGCTAAGATAGTTGAAGAAGCCAGAAAGGGGGAGGTGGCCAATGCTGAGACCAACTCAGAGCTGGCTCTCCAAGTGCTGCAAGGAACCGGAATTGCTCTGAACCTGCCCCTACTGGATAATTACAGAAAAGAAGACTTTGAATTTGAGGGGCAGACCAAGATTGCTCAAAATACTCAATTAGCAAAGAAAATAAAGAGAGGAGTGTCACAACCCGCATTTTCCCAAAAATATAATACGAAATATTAGAGCAAGGGAAAAATACGCGTCGTGATGCCACGCCTGCAGGAGATGACTACATACGCTCAGGCAAACACTCTTTACGATAATTTTATAAAAAAACATATATGTGATTGGATTAAAAGAGAAATTTTCATTTTAGCTTAAGACCACGTCCCTCAGTCTGGTGGATCATCTAGTCCACAAGTAGAAAACTATATACACGCAGTGGAAAATAGGTTTGTTTTTAGCCTACATGAGCAAGAAAATAAGCATTCCCGAAATGACATGCACATATCTAGGTTTAGTACAGTAAGAAAGGATTTTCTTTGATTTTCAAAATATGTGACATTTGTTAAAAATCATGATGTGCAAGGATGACATTTTTATATCAATAAAGTAACTACTATATCTTAGCGAAAAGGCTTCCCAGAGAGCAAGTAGGTAAAGTACTCAAAGTAACAGCAAAGCAACCTGTAAGTAATCTAAACAAAAAGCCATACGGGCGCCAACAGCTGACACGAACCCGCAGGGAAGAAGGAAAAACAACTAAAGGAGAGACAACAACTAAGCAACTGCCCCTTTACCTAAGAGGGGAAGGGCCTCGACAGGAACCCTGAACGACGCCGCTCTAACTCCTGCGGCAGCTAAAAACCTGAACCTGAGACATTCATAAGAAAAGAATGCCTCAGCCCAAGAGGGTGCAAGAAAACCAAGATTAGCAGCAATTAGAAATAACGGAGTACAGAAAGAAGAACTAAGCAGGTAAACATCAATAATCTTACAACAACCCGAGCCAGCTCAAACGTGTGCACTCGGTAAGAAGAAAAGCCTGCACCAGAAGGTAATAGTCAACACAAGCAAGTCCACCACGTGTCCGTCATTGCGGCTCAGAGGTGATGGTCATACATATACTATCATAATACACATATATAAACATATGTGCTTAAGAACTTGAGACTGATCAGCTCGAGGGAAAAGCGTGCCCCAAAAGAAGGTACTGCGATGGTGGTATCTTCCACTAACGCCCGCAGCCCAAAATTGGGTCGTGGTCCTTTATCCACTGCTACCCAAAAACCAAATCCGGGTGGTGGTACTCTATCCACTGCCACCCAAAACTACCCACCGTGCAAGGCTTAAAACAAAGGTTCTAAATAATCAAATTAAGTTTCAATTAAGACACGGGACGTAACCCGAGATATCAGCACCATAACACCCTAAGGATAGGGTCACAAAGAAATAAACACTACTCAACGATTCATTTGAAAACACATGGTGAGTCCAAACTTGACTCCCAACGATCTTCTCGAAACCGTGCAATGAATTGGGCACGACAAGACACCACAAATATTACTTTTCTGTAAGGGTGAAATTGTCAACGATTGGAACGGGTGAAAAGCTCGAATCCAAAAATGCAACTACAAGACATTCCTCATTAGCAAATAATGATTTCGTTGAATCATCGAGCACTTGCAATGGAAATTCCCAAGGAGTTTAGGATCTAATTCGCCGTACCCGCCGGGAATTAGGAAACAAAATCCCATGGAATTTAACCGGCTAGACCATCAGAACATAGCCAACAAAATCATCCAGATCTCACTCGAGGCGGCAATGTGGTTCAATACAAGAGCAAAAAGATGACCACAACAGCTAGCCGACCCACAAATAATATGGCAGCAACCTAACAAGTCACGGGACTAGCTTCCTAAAATGGTTTATATGAATATCGTCCTAACACCCATAAGAAAGATCATATGTACATAGCAGCCCCCCGTGTAGAGATTTAAGGTTTTAAACTCCCAATTTATCAAACATGGCAGCCCATATATATGTATATATAAACAAACCAACTGTTCGAGAATAGCAGCCCAAACAACAACAGAAAAATCCCTACTGGTTAAGTATAGCAACCCAAAGAGATTAACACCCCCTATGTAGAGATTTAACTGCAGCAGCCCCCAATTAGAAAGAAAGACATATAGGGAGCATCCCCCCAAATAGGTTATAACAGCAGCCCCTTTTTGGTATTAAAATTTCCAATTTAATTAAGCATAGCAGCCCTTGATTTGAGCATGATAGCAGCCCTCACCTTACTAATTAATAAATATAAGAAAACATCCCCCATATTTCTAGGTATTGTAAAAGCAGCCCCCAACAATAAGGTATGAAAACAAACCCCCAATTAACGGGTATTGTAAGAGCAGCCCCCAACAATATGGCATGAAAAAATAGCCCCCATGGTCCAAGCATGATTAACCAACAGTAAAATCATATAAATAACCCATAGAATAGACCCCTACATGAATCCCATGTCGCCATTACACCATTAAGGACAATTACATAAGAAGAGGATGGTCGACCAACATAAGTAAAACCAAATAGCTTCTTAAATGAAATCATCTTGCCGAGAATAAACCCACATCAACCACAACTAAATGATACAAAGCTGGTCAATAAAAGCTAAGCAAAGTAAACAGAATACTCAAATCAACATAGAGTAAGGGTCCCGGCAACACAACAAATCTCCCAATAACTTTTAGCAGTTTACTTCTTGACAAGTAAGATCAAGGTAAACGGCCAACCAATACCAATGACCCAGCAACAACTACTCAAACCGCTGGCCAAAATCACATATCATGCTACCATAATCATGTAAATAAGGGCCAACAAACGGCGAAACGAACTCATGAAGATCACAAAATAAGAAAACCCCAAGGCCTTACGGTGAAATATTCCCCAAAGCATGAGAAGATAAGGAATAATAACAGGGCAGAGAAGGCTTACGATGAGCTAAAATAAATCGGGCGCTGATTCAACAGAAAATCGCGAACCCGACTAAGACCAGTTCAAGCGAAGCCTTACCAACCCCTCATCCCAGCAATACCCAAGGAATCCTGTGAGCTTTCAAGAATGAAGAAAGGGAGATGAGGAGAGAAAGGAAGGAGTTTTCTTGCCTTGGATCGTTTGACGACTCGCCGGAACGCGGCAAGATCGACGAAGGCCGGCCGGAAATCCAAGCCCCCGACGATGACAGCAAGGCCCGACCACCTCCAAAGCTCCCACGAAGCCCAACACCTCCGGCACCCGGCGACTCCGGCGAAAACCCTAGGTCGCGACACAGCACCCTCAGCAGAAAGAAATCGGGAGAGGGGAAGGGGTTATCGGCGAGTATGAGGGGGGAGGAATCCTTATGAAGTAAAATTATAAGATTTATACATATATATGATAAATAAATTTTTTTATATATATACATATAAACATAACTTATATATGTATATATACACATGTATAAAAAATCTTTTATACAAAAATAAACTTATATAAACTTATACCCATAACTAATTGCGTATACACATATCCACCTGCATACGTACTTAAAGCCGAATGAAACCCAAATTCTTGTACATATATACATGTATATCTTGTATTTATGATTGTATAAATCTTTATATACAATCTTTGTATCTTAACATTAACGTATACGTATATATACATATGTTTTTATGCAAACCACCTATAAATATTTCAAGCACGCGAACCCATAAGAACATCTGTATTCGAATACATTTATAGTAGCGCGCTAATAAGTAAATACTCATGCAAGCCTAATAATTCTATATGTATACATATATGCGTATATATATACACAATTACATACATAATACCGCATTTACTCCCCCAACTAGAAATAACTCGCCGGACGACGACGACGATCCCGAAACGGTAATGCCCTTTCGCGTCCACGCCCTGAATTAATATTTCGCGTTAGATAAATTATTATTAATTCCATATGTTTTATTAAAATAATTATAAGAAAAACCCGGGGCGTTACAGCCACCCTCCTACAAAAAGTTTCGCCCCGAAACTTAGAACTGAAACTTAGAAGACACCGAATGTAAAGTACAAAGGGAGAGGTAAGCTCACACTCGCTAGATAGCAGCGCTAACCGAAAGGGGCTAGGAAAACAATTGCGGTTAAGATTACCCAAAAAGAAAAGAACATTACCAAGAACTCAAAATGTCCAAACCGAGAACAGAAAACGGATCGCGGAACATCTGACAAGCGGATCCCCAACTAAAGGAAGCCTACACGAAGATCAGCGAAAACACCGAACTAAATTCCTTCTTTACGAACAGGATGAGAGCACTCCAGGGCGAGGAACTAGGCCAGAAAAAGCCACCCTGCAACCACTCATCTATCTGAGTGCGGAACTCTCGCAACACACGCGGGGCCAAAGGGTATGGTGCCTTAGCAATAGGACAAGTAACCGGCTCAAGGTCAGAAACAAACTCCTCAACTCTCACGGTAGAAAACCAGAGAGACAACGGCGAAGACATCAACGAAAACTCGCACCACAGGGAAGATCTTCGATACACAACAACTACCACCGGTTTCTAACATAGAAACAAGGTAAGCAACACCATCGGAAACTAAAGGCTCCTGGCACACATCGCGACAATAATCGGGGAAAACATAGCGCGGAGAACCAAACACGCTCGAGGGTTGACCGATGTCCAGCTTAAAGACCAAATGCTTTACCTTGCGTTGGATAACCGCATCAAACCTGGACAAACCGCCCAAACCCAAGAAACCACAACGAAATCTCCAGGTCTAGCGCCTTTAGATTAACGAAAGTTACGGAACCACCTAAGAGGACAGGAAAACTCTGAAAGCCCTGATACGACACCACAAAAACAATAGAAGGGAAGCTTAACACTAAGGGGATCACTAACCCGATCGAGGGTCAAACCACGATGCTCTACTCAAGCTCTAGCCACGCACAAGAGGGTAGCACTAGAATCGAGAAGGAACGTGCGCCTAAAGGTTACATACCTTAAACTCTCCTATAAGGTTGGATATGCAATTAAACGAGCGAAAACAAACTAGAACCAAAGCTGAAAGTAAACAATTAGATTAGAATCTAACCTGGAATCACCTGGAAAAAAAACTGCTCAACAATCGATAACCTAACGACGACCGCCTGCTAAGCTCTATAGCCAAAACATCGAGTAAGACTCAAATCCAAAAGAAGGTCCGCTCAACATCCTCTACCTTAACTGGCACAGTATTGAGATAACAAAATCCAAATCCACACTCGCAAGCCAACAAATAGACTAGGTCAAAACCTTAATCCTGAAAACACCTGGGCAGAAAAACTGCGCTTGTTTCACAACCATTTGCCTCGACAACGCCTCGTTACTCTGACTCAACTCTTCAATTACCGCTTCACTGCGCGCACCCAAAGGCTTGCCCTCTGACTGGGGAGCCGACTCCGACGCACGACGCTCTGAAGTCATTGACAGCAATTACGAACGAACACCACAATACACCCAGCTTAAGACACAACAACTAGGAACTAGAATTTCCTAACTCGATACAGATCGGAAAAGAGTAGATACTTACTCTTGCTGTTACCTTGCTCTGGGAATTTATGAAATGATGTTATGCTTAACCTCGGATGATATATCATCATCCTATTAACTCTTGTGCAAATCATATGAATGCATAAATGCTAAAATTTTATTTCAAATCATGTGTGTACGAGCGTCATCATGTATGTCTTTAGCTTGGCACGTGTGCAATGCTATGTTATGATGCATATGCAGTGCTATGCAATCTAAAAAGGCCTTAATGCATGTTATGAGCGGCGTACACATGCGATCTTATGCATCCCATACTACATATTATCGCATGCAACGAAAAAGAAAATCTAATGGACACGCATGCGACCTACGTTATGCATCCCATACTACATAACAGTCGTATGTTGTCACCTATGAGGATCCATATACAAACACATATTATGCATCCCATATTACATAATATGCCCCGTATACTTCTTATCATGCTATGAGTGTAGTGTTCATGCTTCAGCCAAGACATACTGATGACCCTTCGGTGTGTGTATGCAATGAATGACGATTCTCACCAGGCGGTTAACCGGGCAACCAAACTATCACAGCAACCCGGCTAACCTTCCTCTGATACCAACTGTCACAACCCGCATTTTCCCAAAAATATAATACGTAATATCAGAGCAAGGGAAAAATACGCGTTGTGATGCCACGCCTGCAGGAGATGATTACAGACACTCAGGCAAACACTTTTTACGTTAATTTTATAAAAAGACATATATGTGATTGGATTAAAAGAGAAATTTTTATTTTAGCTTAAGACCACGTCCCTCGGTCTGGTGGATCATCTAGTCCACAAGTAGAAAACTATATACACGCAGTGGAAAATAGGTTTGTTTTTAGCCTACATGAGCAAGAAAATAAGCATTCCCGAAATGATATGCAGATATATAGGTTTAGTACAATAAGAAAGGATTTTCTTCGATTTTCAAAATCCGTGACATTTGTTAAAAATCATGATGTGCAAGGATGACATTTTTATATCAATAAAGTAACTACTACATCTTAGGGAAAAGGCTTCCTAGAGAGCAAGTAGGTAAAGTACTCAAAGTAACAGCAAAGCAACCCGTAAGTAATCTAAACAAAAAGCCATATGGGCGCCAACAGCTGACACGAACCCGCAGGGAAGATGGAAAAACAACTAAAGGAGAGACAACAACTAAGCAACTGCCCCTTTACCTAAGAGGGGAAGGGCCTCGACAGGAACCCTGAACGACGCCGCTCTAACTCCTGCAGCAGCTAAAAACCTGAACCTGAGACATTCATAAGAAAAGAATGCCTCAGCCCTTGCAGGGTGCAAGAAAACCAAGATTAGCAGCAATTAGAAATAAAGGAGTACAAAAAGAAGAACTAAGCAGGTAAACATCAATAATTTCACAACAACCCGAGCCAGCTCAAACGAGTGCACTCGATAAGAAGAAAAGCCCGCACCAGAAGGTAATAGTCAACACAAGCAAGTCCACCACATGTCCGCCATTGCGGCTCAGAGGTGATGGTCATACATATACTATCATAATACACATATATAAACATATGTGCTTAAGAACTTGAGACTGATCAGCTCGAGGGAAAAGCGTCCCCCAAAAGAAGGTACTGCGACGGTGGTATCTTCCACTAATGCCCGCAGCCCAAAACAGGGTCGTGGTCCTTTATCCACTGCAACCCAAAAACCAAATCCGGGTGGTGGTACTCTATCCACTGCCACCCAAAACTACCCACCGTGCAAGGCTTAAAACAAAGGTTCTAAATAATCAAATTAAGTTTCAATTAAGACACGGGACGTAACCCGAGATATCAGCACCATAACACCCTAAGGATAGGGTCACAAAGAAATAAACACTACTCAACGATTCATTTGAAAACACATGGTGAGTCCAAACTTGACTCCCAACGAACTTCTCGAAACCGTGCAATGAATTGGGCATGACAAGACACCACAAAGATCACTTTTCTGTAAGGGTGAAATTGTCAACGATTGGAACGGGTGAAAAGCTAGAATCCAAAAATGTAACTACAAGACATTCCTCATTAGCAAATAATGGTTTCGTTGAATCATCGAGCACTAGCAATGGAAATTCCCAGGGAGTTTAGGATCTAATTCCCCGTACCCGCCGGGAATTAGGAAACAAAATCCCATGGAATTTAACCGGCTAGACCATCAGAACATAGCCAACAAAATCATCCAGATCTCACTCGAGGCGGCAATATGGTTCAATACAAGAGCAAAAAGACGACCACAACAGCTAGCCGACCCACAACTAATATGGCAGCAACCTAACAAGTCACGGGACTAGCTTCTTAAGACGGTTTATATGAATATCATCCTAACACCCATAAGAAAGATCATATGTACATAGCAGCCCCCCCCCCCCCCCACCCCGTGTAGAGATATAAGGTTTTAAACTCCCAATTTATCAAACATGGCAGCCCATATATATGTATATATAAACAAACCAACTGTTCGAGAATAGCAGCCCAAACAACAACAGAAAAATCCCTACTGGTTAAGTATAGCAGCCCAAAGAGATTAACACCCCCTATGTAGAGATTTAACTGCAGCAGCCCCCAATTAGAAAGAAAGACATATAAGGAGCAGCCCCCCAAACAGGTTATAACAGCAGCCCCTTTTTGGAATTAAAATTTCCAATTTAATTAAGCATAGCAGCCCTTGATTTGAGCATGACAGCAGCCCTCACCTTACTAATTAATAAATATAAGAAAACAGCCCCCATATTTCTAGGTAATGTAAAAGCAGCCCCCAACAATAAGGTATGAAAACAAACACCCAATTAACGGGTATTGTAAGAGCAGCCCCCAGCAATATGGCATGAAAAAATAGCCCCATGGTCCAAGCATGATTAACCAACACTAAAATCATATAACTAACCCATAGAACAGACCCCTACATGAATCCCATGTCGCCATTACACCATTAAGGACAACTACATAAGAAGAGGATGGTCGACCAACATAAGTAAAACCAAATAGCTTCTTAAACGAAATCATCTTGCCGAGAATAAACCCACATCAACCACTACTAAATGATACAAAGCTGGTCAATAAAAGCTAAGCAAAGTAAAGAGAATACTCAAATCAACATAGAGTAAGTGTCCTGACAACACAACAAATCTCCCAATAACTTTTAGCATTTTACTTCTTTACAAGTAAGATCAAGGTAAACGGCCAACCAATACCAACGACCCAGCAGCAACTACTCAAACCGCTGGCCAAAATCACATATCATGCTACCATAATCATGTAAATAAGGGCCAACAATCGGCGAAACGAACTCATGAAGATCACAAAATAAGAAAACCCCAAGGACTTACGGTGAAATATTCCCCAAAGCATGAGAAGATAAGGAATAATAACAGGGCAGAGAAGGATTACGATGAGCTAAAATAAATCAGACACTGATTCAGCAGAAAATCGCGAACCCGACTAAGACCAGTTCAAGCGAAGCCTTACCAACCCCTCATCCCAGCAATACCCAAGGAATCCTGTGAGCTTTCGAGAACGAAGAAAGGGAGATGAGGAGAGAAAGGAAGGAGTTTTCTTGCTTTGGATCGTTTGACGACTCGCCGGAACGCGGCAAGATCGACGAAGGCCGGCCGGAAATCCAAGCCCCCGACGACGGCAGCAAGGCCCGACCACCTCCAAAGCTCCCACGATGGCCAACACCTCCGGCGCCCGGCGACTCCGGCGAAAACCCTAGGTCGTGACACAACACCCTCAGCAGAAAGAAATCGGGAGAGGGGAAGGGGTTATCGGGGAGTATGGGGGGGGGGGGGGGGAGGAATCCTTATGAAGTAAAATTATAAGATTTATACATATATATGATAAATAATTTTATATATATATATATACATATAAACATAACTTATATATGTATATATACACATGTATAAAAAAATCTTTTATACAAAAATAAACTTATATAAACTTATACCCATAAGTAATTGCTTATACACATATCCACCTGCATACGTACTTAAAGCCGAATGAAACCCAAATTCTTGTACATATATACATGTATATCTTGTATTTATGATTGTATAAATCTTTATATACAATCTTTGTATCTTAACATTAATGTATACGTATATATACATATGTTTTTATGCAAACCACCTATAAAAATTTCAAGCACGCGAACCCATAAGAACATCTGTATTCGAATACATTTATAGTAGCGCGCTAATAAGTAAATACTCATGCAAGCCTAATAATTCTATATGTATACATATATGCGTATATATATACACAATTACATACATAATACCACATTTACTCCCCCAACTAGAAATAACTCGCCGGACGACGACGACGATCCCGAAACGGTAACGCCCTTTCGCCTCCACGCCCTGAATTAATATTTCGCGTTAGATAAATTATTATTAATTCCATATGTTTTATTAAAATAATTATAAGAAAAACCCGGGGCGTTACAAGGAGTATTGCTAGCAGAAGAATTCATGGCTAAGCAAAGAGAAGAGCAGGGCAAAGACCCAGACTATGAGTACTGGAGTGAGGAATCCAAGAGCATCATCTTGAATGCCTGGCTAAGCCAAGTTCAAGCATGCAAGGACATGTAGAATCTATCCAACTGAATAATGGATTAAACATTTGGAGAGAAGCAATCACAGTGATAAGATCTTCAAAGAAAATATAGTAAGAAAGAGCAATCCAAAGAAAATGCCATCTAAATACATTCCAAAGCCATATCTGTATTTCATGAGGCAAGAAAACAAAAAAAAGCTAGCTGAGATTGCTGCTGCTTCAAAAGGGAAAGAGGTTGCTGATGAAAAAGCTGAAAGCTCCAAGAAAGGAAAATCTTAGATGAATGTATTCAGTTTGTTCATTAAGTCATCATGTAACATGAAAATTGTAAAAACATTATGACAACAATGAAATTGATAGTTTTGTTGAATCTTTTGGTTTATGTTATAGGCTAATATTAGTCAAAGCTTACATGATTCTGTGTTATTGCTTTAAATATTCTCTCATACCTTAATCAGGTAACCACATTATTGGTTTGATGAACAATGTTGTTATTATGCTTGTCATGAATATTATCTGTAATGACATTATCTGTAATGACATAATAATGTTAACATGTATATGTTATAATATCATGAATGCTATGTAGTGCAATTACATGATAAGTATTTATTTGTTATGTATCTTAGCATTGGGGATGTTCTGCCTTCTTCAAATAGGGGGAGATTGTTGGGAATATTGCCATCAATGTTCCCTTGATTTGAAGAGGCATCACTCACAATGCTAAGTACATATTGTATTTGATAAACCCAACTTTGCATCAGAAATGCGAATGGTTAAGACATTCCAAACAATGGAGTAAGTTCAGAGGTTTGCTGTCAAAATCGCTGAGAAGAAGTCTTTGTCTCAGCTGAACCGCTGAGACAGGACCAGGAGCCGCCGAGAAGTGATCTGCCTCTGCTGAGCTACAGATAGACAGAATCCGCTGAGAAGAGAAACTGTCCCAGCGGATCTGCTGAGACAAAGATAGTTTAACCGCTGAGACAGAAGACATTCTCAGCCCAACCGCTGAGATAGATTCCATGCTGTGTCAGATGTCTATTTTTGGCGCAAGTAGGAGAAAAGCAAAATACACTTTTGTCAGATGTCCATGCTGTGTCAGGGGCCTCTAATATCCGTTGAAAAGTAAGAAGGAGATACAAAAGAAGATGTTAGGTCTAAAGTAAGAGCACTGTTCCATTGCAAGAGTAGTATTGTGTGCTGCAAGGCCGATCTTCTTCAAGCCTCCTGAAAGGGCATTCTCTCAAGCTGAAGCTCAACTATGCTGGGAGATAAGTTTGTTCTTCCTGAATCAATCAATAAGTACAAGTAGATCTTCAACTTGGCTGAAGGAGAAGATCAAGGAGAAACAAGAACTGTAGCGGCTGCTTCACAGTCCTATTTCAGCACAACAGAAGACAAGATCTGAAGGTTAACTTTATACCATCTTCTGTTGTAACATTCACTCTATATTTATCTGTAGGGACCTTGTTCCTGAGTTGTAGGGCTGATTAGCCTGAGTGTAGAGTTGTACTCCCAGCTTGAGAGTAGTATCTTTGTGAAGATCTGAGGTAGGACTGCTTAATAGGTCTGAGGTAGGAAATCATGAGATTTTTGAGTTGTAGGAGTTGGAGAACTCTGAGCTTGTAGGGTTGTTGAGCCTGAGGTAAGGTTTGGAGAAAACCTGGGAGATTCTGAGGAATCTGAGTTGCATTCTCTTGAAGTTGAGTTGGAGGAGTTGGCCCTATCTAACTCATTGTTAGAAGGGTGAAGGGGGGAAAGAGGACTACTCAAGACACCCTGCCTTGAGGAACCTCTATATATGCTTGTGTGCTTTCTGGTTGTTTGCTTTTAATTTTATACATTTACTGAAATCATCTAAGATTAAAAGAAAGGAAGGAAAGAGACCTATTCACCCCCTCTAGGTGATCTAGACTACTACCTATAAACTATCAGAGATCCTTCTTGGGATGTGAGGAGGAGGAAGGCTTATTCTTCCTCTGCTTCCTCCTCATCATCTTCTTGAACTGCCTTGAGAAGGCAGCAAACTCCTCATCAGAAGAGCTGCTCTCAGATGAGCTGGGCTCAGAATTTTCTGAGCCAGCAGCCTTCCTTAGAGGTGAAGGAATCCTTGCCTTGCTCTTCTTGGAGTCCTCAGCCTTGAGGGCCACAGTCCTTTCCCTTGCATGAGTTCTGGAGGAAGTGTCCTCCTCCTTGCTGGCAGATAGCTGCATCTCATAAGAGAGCAGCTTTCCAAACAAAGTATGGGGAGGAGTCTCACCCAGCTTTGCCACCTCCCCAATGGAACAGATCTTGGTATCCCAGTCTCTGGTCAGAGATCTTAGGAATTTGTCATTTAGCTCATAATGAGTGAAGGTCGTTTCATAGGTCCTCAACTCATTTACTATCCTGAAGAATCTCTCATAGCAATAATCTATGAATTCCAGGCTTTGTTGCCTGAAGGCTTCATATTCCTGATTGAGGAGGGATTTCCTATCATCCCTCACCTCTTCAGTCCCTTCCATGTACACTATCAGTGTATCCCACATATCCTTGGCAGTCTCACAGTGTACCAAGTTTTGGAATGTAGAGTCATCAATTGCATTGACTATAATGTTTTGAGGTCTTTTGTCCATTGATGCTAATGCAATCTCATCCCTTGTCATTTCAGTGTATGGATTACCTACCTGCCTAGTAGGATCAATAGTGGAGGGCTTTGTGATAAGAAAGGGACCCTCCAGGACAGTGATAAAAATCCTAGGGTCTCATGCTTCCATGAAAAGCCTAACTCCTTGCTTCCAAATGCCAAATGTTTCCATTTTGCATATTGGCAGCTTTATGGACCCCAGCTCCTTCTGAACTCCATTGGTAGCTATTGGATTTAGAATTGACTACACAAATGTAGGATCTAGTCAGATTGTTAAGTCCTTTTTGACCAACCTCCCTCTGATACCACTTGAAAGTTTATAGGTATGTAGTCTAATTCACCTAGAGGGGGGGGGGGGGGGGGTGAATAGGTCTCTTTGAGTTTTACTTAAATAATGCTAGAAGATAAGGAGTAGTAAGTAAAAGTTCAAGCACACACAGAAAACACACAAGTGTTTATATCATTTTCTCAAGATAGTGTGTCTATGGGTAGTCCACTTTCCCTCTACACCTTTCTAACAATGTGTTAGATAAGGCAAACTCCTCCAATCTTAGCTCCTAGAGCTTACAACACAGATCTGTCAGGATCTCTCAGACTTGTTCCAAGCCCTACCTCAGGCTGACTAGCCCTACCCACTCAGAGTGCTCCCACTCCTACAGCTCAGAGATCACCTTGATCTCCTACCTCAGGCCTATCAAGAAGCCCTACTTCTTAGGAAAAATGCCTTACAGCAGGCTCAACAACCCTACCAAACTCAGGATAAGCAGCCCTACAGCTCGGGTTTACTAACCCTACAACTCAGGCAATATGCCTTACAAACTCAGAACTTCACAGTTCCTACAATGAGTAAATGTTAAGCTTACAACAGTTAACAACAATGGTATGACGTCTTCTGTTGTTCCTTCACAGCTGGTGCTTCTTTGAAGCTTGGCTGAATGTAAACTTTAGTCCTTGCTTTTTGTGATCCTTCTCTTCAATAGAGGAGTAAAGATCTTCTTGCTCTTCTGGATAGAAGAACTATCTTCCCTCCTTGTTTCTTCTAGCTGGTTTAGTTAGCAGCGGGTGAGAAAAACTTGAAAGCCGATAATGGAACAGTGATCTTGGCTCTCTACTTTTCAGCAAACCAACATGTGCATTTGAAAGTGCCCTGAGTTGTTCTCTTATACTCCGTTTGTCTTCAATGGCTCTTGGAAAGGGCCCTGACACTTTTGAAGAGGATGGAATACTTTATCCTTCCTTTACAACTATTTGCGCCAAAGGCAAGTATCGCCAGTGTCGTCTTCCTGATTTGAATCTGTCTCAATGGTTGGGCTGAGACAATCTTTCGTCTCAGCGGTTTAACTGTCTTGGTCTCAGCGGATCCGCTGAGACAGATAGTCCTCTCAGCAGATTTTGTCTACCTGCAGCTCAACAGAGGCAGACCTCTTCTTAGTGGCTCCTGGCCCTGTCTCAGCGGTTTAGCTGAGACCATGAGCTCATCTCTGCGCTTTTGTCAGCAAACCACTAAACTTATTCCAATTCTTGGAATATCTAAACCCTGCATATTCCTGATGCAAAATAAGGTTTATCAAATACAATATGTACTTAGCATTGTGAGTGATGCTTCTTCAAATCATGGGAACATTCAGGGAAATATTCCCAACAGAAATTGCGTTCTCATTTCGTTTGCAAATGATTCGTCAAAGTTAAAGATAAAATGACAGAATTCTTATTCAATTTGTGAGGCCCTAAGGCCTTTATATAGAATCAATTACCAATGGCTAGAAATCCAGAAGAATTTAATTAATTAAAACCTTCCAGAAGAAATTCCCTGATTGACGCATCAAATGGTGGATTTCAAAATGAAATAAATTAAGGCGCAATTCCCGGCTTTCTTCCCGCGTCTATCATATATAGAAATCTTCTGGACGATATACTGTTCTAGACAATATAGACCTTCTGGACGATATTTCTCTTTTAGATGATATAGGCCTTCTGGACTATATAGCTCTTCTAGACGATATAGGCTATCTGGACGATATAACTCTTCTAGACGATATAGGCCTTCTGGACGATATAGATCTTCTATACGATATATGAACCTTATCGTTGAGATCATCTAGATGATACAGCTATGGTCTAGACGATATAGAAACCTTGTCGTTGAGATCATCTAGCCGATACAGCTGTGGTCTAGACGAAATAGAAACTTTGTCGTTGAGATCATTTAGCTGATACAGTTATGGTCTAGATGACATGGAGGTCATGTCATCTAGATCATCTAGCCGATATTTGACTTAGCCAATTTTGGGCTTAATCCAACCTGTTGGCTATCCTTGCATCATGATCTCCAAACCATTTCCAAATCAACAAATGTAGTGACAAGTCTAATATAGTGTTAGGTCATAAGTCAACAAATGTTTTGCATCATGAAGGATTACACAGGCAAAACACTATTTGAGTGACTATAAGCCTAACCCTTCATTAGCCAAGCACTTTAGGTATACATGTCACTTCAAAACTAATACATACATCAAATACATGATGCGTTTATTGTTATCTTGAGGGCTTCTTCAAATTAGGAATCTTGTGGTCATTATTGCCAGCCTGGAGCATGACACAGGGAGCTTAGAGAAGTGGGATGGAAGGAGCTACGCCACCATAAATAGCTAACTTTCCCATCTATTTCTGACTCTTTTTAACGAATAATAAGCCGCATGACAAGGCCTGCGCCCATATGTACCTTCTTTTCAGCAATAAATCGACTGTTTTCTTGGATGCATCCGCCACAATAACTCTCTAGAAAGAATAGACCTAGTGTACTTCTTTTGTCAAGGCAAGAATGGTCAAAGGTCCTTCTGCACCTCCTGAATGAACGAACCCCATTTCCTTCTACTTAGGAGAGAATAGACAAAGGTCCTTTTGCATCTCCTGAAAGAATGGACCTCGTGTCTTTCTACTAAGGCGAGAACGGATAAAGGTCCTTCTGCACCTCTTGAAAGAATGGATCATGTGCCCTTCTATTGTCAAGGCGAGAGCGAACAAAGGTCCTTCTGCACCTCCTGAAAGAATGGACCCTGTGTCCTTCTACCAAGGCAAGAACGGACAAAGGTACGTCCTTATGCACCTCTTGAAAGAATGGACCCTGTGCCCTTCAACTTAGGTGAGAATGTACAAAGGTCCTTCTGCACCTCCTGAAAGAACGGACCTCATGTCCTTCTACCAAGGTGAGAACGGACAAAGGTCCTTCTGCACCTCTTGAAAGAATAGACCATGTGTCCTTCTACTTAGGCGAGAGCAGAAAAAGGCCCTACTACACCTCCTGAAAGAACGGATCTCGTGTCCGTCTACTTAGTCGAGAATGAACAAAGGTCCTTCTGCACCTATTAACCCATGTCCCTCTACTTAGATGAGAATAGACAAAGGTCCTTCTGTAACTCTTGAGAGAACAGACCCAATGTCCTTCTACTTAGGCGAGAACGAAAAAAGGTCCTTCTGCACCTCTTAAAGGAACAGACCTCGTATCCTTCTACTTAGCCGAAAACGGACACCAGGTCCTCTCCAGCCATCCAGACAAGGGAAGTAGATGTTCCTCTATGTCACACAGAAAGCTTAAAGTCCCCGACATTAACGCCCGACGACGATCGCTAACTCGACATGCAACATCAAACTCACAAGCTCACACAATGGGAACATAAAAAACAAAACGTTCATAATCTATTGTAACGTGGGAATATCAAATAAAGAAATAAATTTAAAATTCCACAAAAATGTCGCGAGATCTACATCACAAACAAGGGCAGGCTGTGATAACAAACCACTCCTACTACTATAAAGACGAAAAGCAATTGAAAGATATACGATGCAGACACATCCCAGATACAGTCAAGTCATCACTCAACCACGTCAAGGATCGTCATCTAAGGCATCATCACCCTTAGATTGGAGAGCTCCGACATCCGTTGAGCCGCTCGAATGCCCTTGCAATATCCAAGGCAGAACACGCCATGAAACTCATCCTCCAGTAGTGGATCCACCTCATCACACATCATCTCTGATCGTGCCTCCTCCATAATCCGGGCACGCTCCACTATGAAGTCATAAGACTCCTTATACTCAGCAACTGCCAAAGTATGGACCGCCTCGATATCAACATGGTCAAGGGCCTTCTGCTCCTTCAGCCACGCCAACTTGGCCTTTGCTTCAAGCAGCTCCGCATCCCCCAATATATCGTGGACAAGTGCTTCAGAAAGTCATGTCTCAGTCACAACAAGTTTCTCCTAGAGTGCCACAGTCTTAACTCAGGCAGTGGACAGCTTAGAGTCTGACCTATCTAAGCGGGAGATAGTTTTCTCCCTCCTATCTGGGGCAGAGGCCAGAGAATCTTTCGACATGTCCAACTTCTCCATGAGGACCCAAAACTCATCCTTTAAAGTAACGTAACGGTCATCCCACGTCCAACAGATATCATGCATCTCAGCATCTTGAGAAAAGGTGCGTTAACTCAAAATAACAGGAGAGCGGGACTGCAAAATGATCAAGGAAAACAATGCACACACCTTAATCACTGAATCCTGGAAGGAAGATGACTCGTGCTTTCGGTCCGGCATCGCAGGCAGAAGGGAAGCTAGCCTATCTCGTGCGGTCAGCATGGTTACAAGAAATTCTGAAACTGCCTTCGGAACTAGAGAAGGGTGCTATATTCCAAAGACATCAGGGTCATCATCATCAACTTCAACAACCGGGTCCAGAGTAGCAAAAGACGGCACTTCCTCCCTGCGCTCCTATGAAAAAACTAGCTTCTGCTTTCTTCCCCGCTCCAAGGGGTGGGCGCAGCTCCACTCGACGTCCATGGAAAGACCTGCCATGAAAGTCAATTGATATTCTCTGATACCAATTGAAAGGAGTTTAGTTCTTAATATCTTAAAGCTCTTGTTTAAGTTTTACTTCAAAATAATGTTATATATATATGAGTGTGCTGAGTGAGTAATAACAACAAACACTAAGAGTGCATAATAAACATAGCACAGCAAAACAGAAATAAAACATAAAATAAAGCAAACATCCAGATGACACAAGGTATATTGTAGTTCCCCAATCAACCTGGGTACATCTACTCTTCTACCCACTGGTAGGAATCAACTGGAGGTTGTTGATCAGGTGCCCTCACACCAAGGTGATTTTGTTCAGGTGTCCACACACCATAGAGCTTTTGATTGGGTGCTCAAAACCAAGATGCAGGTTTTTGCTAAGGTGGCCTATCACCGGGAGTTAACTTTTGAAGGGAGTTATAACCCTTTACAAGATGGGAAGGAATAAAAGAAAACAGAAAAAATGTATGTTGTTCTTCTCTTTCTAAGAAGACACTTGAAGATCCTGATGGGTTGTTGAATTTGGATCTTGATGATGATGTTCAAGAAATCTCCCCCTGTCTGATTTAGATTGATGACAGCTTGTGGATGGAGCTTCTGTTGAAAATGTTGAAGTGGAAGTTTTGGGAGTTGGCGGTCTGGGAGGGTGATCGCGCGGTTTGGTGAGACCGCACGTCCGACGATCTGCTCTGCGGTCTGACTTGTCTTAGTCTAGCTGCGGTCTCCTGGCGTGACTGCCGTTCTTATCTCCATGAGTGCTGAGGTGAGGCCGCGCGGTCTGGTCATGTGACCGCGTGGAGAGTTGGAGTTATCCCGCGATCTGGTGCTTGTGATCACGTGGTGGGGGCAACCCGGTCTGGTGGCTGTCCGGGTTCTTTGTGGTCCGCGCGGACTAAGATCCTCTTAGTCGCGCGGTCTCCTCTACTGAGTTTGCATAAGCTGGTCCTTGGCGATCTGTTGGTATATGCGGTCTCCGGTTTGTGTTCGCATGGCTGGTCCTTCGGCGATCAGCTGGCATATACGGTCACAGGTGGTTGATCGACTAGGCGGGCTTTTGCCCTAGTCGGTCTGGTGTGTTCGCGGTCTCTGGAGGAGGTCGGGTGGCGAACACAGGTGGTAAGCTTCATGACCGGGCGTGTTGTCATGATCGCGCGGCTTCTTCGTGGAGTCAGCGAGCTTACTAAGCAGAAGGATCTGTTGCTGATCGCACGGTCTGACTGGTCTGGTCGCGCAGTCAAGGGGGCGGTGACTCTATCTCATAGGGTGGTGACTGGATTAGGTCTCACGCCTATAAATAGGAGGCTCTGTTGCTGCAAAATCGATCGCACCAAGTGTAAGCTGAGCTCGCGTCTAATTCTTGCGGTCTCAATTCTTGTGATCGGTCGGTCTTGCGGATTGAATTTTCCTTATGCAGCTTCTGCGGATTGTGCGGGCAGCAACGATCACCTCTTCTTCTGAAAGTGTTTGGGCGGTCTTGTGGCTTGCAGTGTGGGTTGCTGGAGTTTGGGAGAATCAGTGGAGTTTGGGAGTTCGCGTGGTTCTCAGTTGGTGTTGATCAAGGCGCAGGCAGGCAGTTCGGGCGATCTGGTTTTCTAACCGGGCGGACTGTCAGGTCAGGCGGTCAGGCGGTCTCAAGTTGGCAGACTGCTGGTTTTCTTTTCTGCTGCTTTTGTCTTCTGTTTTTTGTGTACTGGCGAAATCATGTCTCGCCATGTATACCTCTCCCTGTAATGAAGATAGTTGTTATCAATAAAGACTATATCTCCTTCATGTGCTTCTGGTTGTTTGGCTTGTGAACTCTAAGTTATATGATTCCTGCTCACTCCATAAAGATTCGAAAAAACTTTACATGGTATCAGAGCTAGGTTGGAGTGGATAGAGCAGTGAACAACTTAGTGTAGCCATCGCCTTTGTGAAGTAGGAACTAGTGGTAGAGCCATGGAAGCGAGGGGTCTTGGAATTGAGATGCTAAACTCGACCAACTTTAAGAAGTGGAGGTCTTGTATGCAGAGTTATCTTCTAGGTGAGGACCTATGGGAGGTGGATGGAGGAGAGAGCACAAAGGAAGTTTTTCTGGTTGGAGATAACCATCATGAGGTGAGGAACTGGAGGCGGATTAATGCCAAAGCAGAGTTCGCCCTGAAGAGGGCAATTTCACCTAATCTGTTTGATCACATCTTGGGGTGTGCATCAGCTGCAGAGATCTGGAGAGCCCTGGATGGGCTGTTTAACAAAAAGAATGTGGCAAGACTTCAATTCCTGGAGAATGAGCAGGCCAGATCGGCTCAAGGTGACCTTTCTATCTCTACGTTCTTCTTGAAGATGAAGAACTTGTGCGCCAAGATTTCAGCGCTGGATCCTGATGAGCCAATTTCCGAGGCGAAGCAGAAGAGGCACATCATCCATGTCTTGCAGAAGGAATATGTTGCCTTTGTGACGTCGGTGCAGGGTTGGGCAAATCTGCCGTCTCTGCTGGAGCTGGAAAATCTGCTTGCTTCGCAGGAGAGTCTGGCAATGCAGATGGCGGGGGTGTCGGTGTCTGGGGGAGATGGCGAAGTTCTCTTCACGGGAAAGAAGAAGAAGTGGGATAAGAAGAAGACCGTTGGAGGAGGCAATGGTCCTTCAACTTCTGGACAACAGGAGAGGGGCTATGCTCCTAAGGCTGAAGGGAAGAAGAAGGGGGAAGGTCCCAAGTGCTTCAGGTGCGGAAAGGTTGGTCACATCAGGAAGGTGTGCCGGGTGAATCTTCAGCCGGGGCATGCTACTGCTGGAAAGGGGGAAGCTGAAGCCAGGCAGGTTGATGGAGGATGGGGAGGAGCCTTCTCGGCTTCTGTTGGAGCTGAGGCTCCTATCAACTATCAGGAGGACTGGATCGTGGACTCGGGGTGTGGTCATCACCTCACCGGGGATGAGTCGAAGCTTTCTTCAGCACAGCCTTATTCAGGTAATTGATGAGCGAAACTATATCCGCAAACGATAACGGCAAGTGTACCGTATCGAATGTAGTATAGGTTTTAAAACCAAGGTCGTATAAAAATCCGGGCGTGTTGATTACTCTTACTCAAGAAGATCATTATTGTTCTATCAAATAAAACTTTGATTTGGTTGCAAAAAGAAAAGTAACTTAACTTGAAAATTATAACTATTGAAGAGAGGGTGTACAAACTTTAGAGAAATGGATGAATAAAACAACACTAAATTTTATTAATTCAAAAGAGGAATTACAACTATTGAAAGGGAAATTACAAGTGCAAGAAAAAGTAAAACTAGATTACCCAAAATAGTAGAAATAATGCAGAAAATGGAGGCTTTGACTCCAAAAACAAGTGCCCTGATCATCGGGAGGAGCTGCCTTTTTATAGCTGAAAATTTTGTGTTACACGCCCTTGGTCACGCCCGTGACCAGGGGGCGTGTAGGGGGCGTGATCGGTGCTGGCGGAGAAGGCGCCATCTGGCTTCAATATATGCGTTACGGACGTGTCACGCCCTAGGTCACGCCCGTGACCTGGGGTGTGTAATCTTTAAAACTCGCGTGACACACCTGGGGTGTGTCACGCCCGTGACCTGGGGTGTCATGCCCTAGGTCACGCCCGATTTTAATTTACCCGAAAAAAGTTTTAATCTAGAATTATATAAAAGGACTAAGTCTCCCGGTGAAAAAGATTTTGGAAATTTTATTTTTTGTCATGGTAAAACTTAGTGCTCTCCTTGTAAAATTATTATTTTCATGGGCGTTTGCACGCCATTCGTCTAATTCATTAAGTTGAAATTTTCGTTGATCAGAGGCTAAGTTCAAATCTAAGTTTAAAAGTTTTAGTGCCCAGAATGCGCGATGTTCTAATTCTACCGGTAAATGGCACGCTTTTCCATAGACTAATCGGTACGGTGTACATCCGATGGCGGTTTTGTATGCTGTCCGATCGGCCCATAGTGCGTCGTCTAATTTTAGCGACCAGTCCTTCCTATTAACGGATACAGTTTTTTCTAAAATTCTTTTTAGTTCACGATTCACCACCTCCACTTGGCCATTTGCTTGTGGGTGGTAGGCGGTAGATAGCTTGTGGGTAACTCCATACTTTGGATAGATTCTTTTAACAGAATAATGGATTAAACATTTGGAGAGAAGCAATCACAGGGATAAGATCTTCAAAGAAAATATAGTAAGAAAGAGCAATCCAAAGAAAATGCCATCTAAATACATTCCAAAGCCATATCTGTATTTCATGAGGCAAGAAAACAAGAAAAAGCTAGCTGAGATTGCTGCTGCTTCAAAAGGGAAAGAGATTGCTGATGAAAAAGCTGAAAGCTCCAAGAAAGGAAAATCTTAGATGAATGTATTCAGTTTGTTCATTAAGTCATCTTGTAACTTGAAAATTGTAAAAACATTATGACAACAATGAAATTGATAGTTTTGTTGAATCTTTTGGTTTATGTTATAGGCTAATATTAGTCAAAGCTTACATGATTCTGTGTTATTGCTTTAAATATTCTGTCATGCCTTAATCAGTTAACCACATTATTGGTTTGATGAACAATGTTGTTATTATGCTTGTCATGAATATTATCTGTAATGACATTATCTGTAATGACATAATAATGTTAACATGTATATGTTATAATATCATGAATGTTATGTAGTGCAATTACATGATAAGTATTTATTTGTTATGTATCTTAGCATTGGGGATGTTTTGCCTTCTTCAAATAGGGGGAGATTGTTGGGAATGTTGCCATCAATGTTCCCTTGATTTGAAGAGGCATCACTCACAATGCTAAGTACATATTGTATTTGATAAACCCTACTTTGCATCAGAAATGTGCATGGTTAAGACATTCCAAACAATGGAGTAAGTTCAGAGGTTTGCTGTCAAAACCGCTGAGAAGAAGTCTTTGTCTCAGCTGAACCACTGAGATAGGACCAGGAGCCGCCGAGAAGTGATCTGCCTCTGCTGAGCTACAGATAGACAGAATCCGCTGAGAAGAGAAACTATCTCAGCGGATCCGCTGAGACAAATATAGTTCAACCACTGAGACAGAAGACATTCTCAGCCCAACCACTGAGATAGATTCAAATATGAATACAGCGGTGGGGCGGTCTGTTTTTGGCGCAAGTAGGATAAAAGCAAAATACACTTTTGTTAGATGTCCATGCTGTGTCAGGGGCCTCTAATATCCGTTGAAAAGTAAGAAGGAGATATAAAAGAAGATGTTACGTCTAAAGTAAGAGCACTGTTCCATTGCAAGAGTAGTATTGTGTTCTGCAAGGACGATCTTCTTCAAGCCTCCTGAAAGGGCATTCTCTCAAGCTGAAGCTCAACTATGCTGGGAGATAAGTTTGTTCTTCCAGAATCAATCAAGAAGAACAAGTACATCTTCAACTTGGCTGAAGGAGAAGATCAAGGAGAAACAAGACCTGTAGCTGCTGCTTCACAGTCCTATTTCAGCACAACAGAAGACAATATCTGAAGGTTAACTTTATACCGTCCTCTGTTGTAACATTGACTCTATATTTATCTGTAGGGACCTTGTTCCTGAGCTGTAGGGCTGATTAGCCTGAGTGTAGAGTTGTACTCCCAGCTTGAGAGTAGTATCTTTGTGAAGATCTGAGGTAGGACTTCTTAATAGGTCTGAGGTAGGAAATCATGAGATTTTTGAGTTGTAGGAGTTGGAGAACTCTGAGCTTGTAGGGTTGTTGAGTCTGAGGTAAGGTTTGGAGAAAACCTGAGAGATTCTGAGGAATCTGAGTTGCAATCTCTTGAAGTTGAGTTGGAGGAGTTGGCCCTATCTAACTCATTGTTAGAAGGGTGAAGGGGGGAAAGAGGACTACTCAAGACACCCTGTCTTGAGGAACCTCTAAATAATTTTTCAAATCTGAAAAGAATTTCTTCTTTTGCTGACTTGAAAAATCTTTTGGTAGGACCCGGGCCACTAAATAATTGGCCAAATCTGCGTACCAAGGGGTGGAAGAAGTCGTTACCTTTTCGATGGCGAGGAGGCGCTCTTCATGGAATTTATCATCTATCTCAGCCTCCACTAGTGCTCCTGCTGCCGGGTTCTCCAGTCTTGAGAGGTGGTCGGCCGCCAAATTCTCTGCTCCTTTCTTGTCTCGGATCTCCAAATCAAATTCTTGCAAGAGTAGGATCCATCTCAATGGTCGGGTCTTGGCATCCCCTTTATCTAGCAAGTACCGGAGTGCGGAGTGATCTGTAAAAACAATTATTTTTGATAGCGTTATGTACGAACGAAATTTATCAAAAGCAAAAACGATCGCTAGAAGTTCTTTTTTCGTCGTAGTATAATTAGCTTGGGCGGATGTAAGCGTTTTGCTTGCGTAATAAATTGGGTGAAAGTATTTATTCACCCTTTGGCCCAAGACCGCACCTACGGCAAAATCGCTTGCATCGCACATGATTTCAAACGGAAGAGACCAATCTGGTGAAATTAAAATAGGCTATTTGATAAGTTCGTTTTTAATTTTTATGAACGCCTTAGAACATTCTTCATCAAAGATAAACGTGGTTTCTTTTTCTAAAAGATGCATTAACGGTTTTGTAAATTTTGAAAAATCTTTAATAAACCGTCTATAGAAACCCGCATGTCCTAAAAAACTCCTAATAGATTTAATATAGTAGGCGGAGGGAGTTTTTCTATAACTTCGATCTTGGCCCTATCGACCTCGATCCCTTTACTAGAAACCTTATGTCCGAGGACTAATCCCTCACGGACCATAAAATGGCACTTCTCCCTGTTGAGTGCCAAATTCGTGTCTTCGCAGCGTTGAAGAACACGATCAAGATTTTTTAGACAATTTTTAAAGGAATCGCCATAAACTGAAAAATCTTCCATGAAAACTTCCATGACGTCCTCAACTAATTCATTAAAAATTGCCAGCATACATCTTTGAAATGTAGCTGGTGCGTTGTGATGCGCAAATATTAGCACACCGCTATAGGCGGTAGTAAGATTGCGACACTAAACGGTAGTGTACCGATCGTTCAAGTAATATAAAACGAGGAGTAATCCCCGAGTATCGAATCTCTCAAGGAGCACAGTAAGGTGGAGTTAACGTTCGAGGAAGGACTTGATATTGAAGTCCTTTACGTCGGATGGATGCGGAACGGGGGATTTGATTTGTGGAAAATAAAGAGAAAATATTACACTACTCCTATGCAATGCCGCTATGCAATGCTTCGCTTGGCGGGATGGAGACTATGCAGGCCTTGAGCGCACTGCGTCGCAAGGGCGGATGGACGAGTAGGCAAGCGGAATCGAACTATGCAGGCCTTGAGCGCGTTGCTTCGTAGGGCGAGTGGATTACACGGGCCACTATGCTACGCTTCGCTAGGTGGATGGACGAGTAGGCAAACGGAGTGAGGGTCGTAAGCGCCTCTTCGACAAGCACGCCACTAGCAATTGCTAGTGCGGCGACGAACGTGATGGTGGGATGGAGGATGGAATGGGTCGCACCTCAAGCAACATAAACCACAAAGCATTTCATATAGACATGAAATGTAAAGAAATACAAACAAGTTTATATACTCTACTTCATCAAAATGTAAGGATCTAACTACATATACATCAATAAGAGGAGAACAAAGCAAGAAATCGATCGAATCCGAAGGCTCGTTGGAGATTCACGGTTAGAATCGCTGGGTTGTTACTCCGCGTCCAAGCTCGGTCAGCAACTGCGTTCGGGGTAGAGAGAGCTGTCACTACTCTCCAATGGACCCGTCTTCTTCGTCTCACGATCCGGTGGAGGTTGCAAACTTCCTCTTGCTTGAAGGAAATGGTGGCTAAATCTCCCTTGAAGCTCTAGGATGAAGGAGGAGGCCAAAAGGATGAAACCCTGGTGGAGATGGCGAAATCGGCGCAGCTGTACAGTGCGTACAGAACTCTCTCGTTTTAGGTCGAAGCTGCAGCTTTTATAGGGAAACGTTAGAAATTTGGTCACGCACGGTCGAACGCACGACCGTGCGTGGACCATGCGATACTTAAGCTCAGCAGGCGTGCAGGGGAAGAAGGCCAGCGCCCGTTCGTTTTGCTCACGCACGACCAACACCGCCCGTGCGTCCAAACGCACGAGTAAACTCCGACGCTCCATTTTCTTCCCAGACACAAACGCACGACCGCACAGACCGTGCGTCAAGGAAACGCACGACCGTGCGATGTGCACAGAAATTACATTGGGTAAAACGGGATGATCAGGTCACCTGCATACAAGAGACACAAGCTGGGAAAGCACTACCAGCAGCACAGAGATAAAGATGATACACTGGGAAGCACGCAGTGCTTACCCCCAACAACAAAGTGCGCAATTGCACACAAAAACAGGCGTACTAAGTACTACAAATAAAAGCATGAATAAGGGAAATATGAACAAAACTGAAGCACAAGAGCAAGAAAACTAGCCTAAATGAGTCCGAAAATATATATATAATAGGGACTCATCACACCCCCAGACTTACCTATTTGCGCGTCCCGAGCAAACAATTCCTACGCAAGCGGGAATATGAAATAGCTAACTAAAAATTACAAAATGGAATACCATGCGAAGTCGCATGCTCATGTTCGTATAAGAAAACTAGAGAAGATTTCTAATTATACACAGAGTTTATGAATTTTAAAAAAAACATAAATAATTGTTACTTTTACTCAAAATGAGAATCACAGTGAATCATCCGGTCACGCATACAGAGAAAGTAAACTGAATGTTAAGGCGAGCATTGCCAAAGATCGGGGTGTCGTAAAAACTCCACCGAAATCCATCGGTGTCGGTGACCATAGGCTTGCCCGGTCACATTCTCTCCACAACACTAGATTGGCTCAAGGCGCGAGTCAGTAGGACTTTAGGTTAGAGATGAGGCTTGGGTTACGGTGAGGTAAACAAAGATAAATCTGGAGGCTAAGCACACCTAACCCAACATGAGCATAAGATAGAGCTACCCGCATGACTATAATAAACAAGTGCACCACACCCCCAGACTTGGACTTTTACAACATAGGTGTGTGCACCGCCCACTCCCAATACCAAAAATTTCAAAAATTTCAATTTAACGTTTTCATAACAATCCCTTTTTTTTTCTTTTTCTTCTTCATTCTTCTTTTCCTTTCTTTTCTTTTTCAGCAAAATTTTCAATGAATACACCCACAATTTCCACTATAAATATTACCACATCAACACCCCCCAAAATGTAAATATAACTATAACTAAAGCTCAGATTTGGCTGTGCGACTAGGTTAGGCTTTTAAGCTTTTGGTGAGATAAAAGTGGAGCTGAATCAAGAGGAAGGGGTAGGCACAAAGGGGCTAGCAAGGGTAGATGATAGACATGAAATAAAAAGCTCAACCGGGCCAAAATAATGGCCTACGTCATTCTCACGCACTAGAACTATCCTATGCCAATGCTTCAAGAATCGCTTGGGGCAAGTTCTAGCCACCGAGAAAGATTCTCCTTTCTCCCGAATCAAGCAATACGAGTCTAGCGATCGTTTACACACATCCCTATGCTACTGTTTGATTCACAACGGGTTCATCATTTGAGTATAGTAAACAATATTTATACTAATAAAATTGCATAAAACTAATAGTATAAAAAGAAATCTAATCTACATGAATTACTATACTTGCATGAGTACTTGACTAGAAACACCGGAGCTGACATTTTATTCCACTACATAATTTAAAAGCTAGCATAAACATTTTCTCATATGCAAAAAGGAATGAGTTATACTCGTGACGCGCTAAAGGTAAAGTACACGCTCAAGTGGGTGCTAAGTTTGAAGACAAAATGAACAAAAATGATTCTTAGATAAAGAAGCTTCTAGCATGCTGAATAACTGTGCACGTGAGTGGGTACACAAACAGGTCTTCCCCAAACTTAAATTATCTATTAAGATATTCTAAAACAAAGTTTTAGGGGACAAGGGTACCCAATGCTCAGCAAGTAAGCATTCCGGAAGCCTGTAGTGAAGCTCTACGAAGAATCACGACCACCGCCTTCACAAATAGAAAATACCTGCAAATGGTGGTCTCCACACACGAAAACTAAAATAGCACCAAATAAGCTAGTTTTTGCAGGGGATAAATTAAAAGACAAGAAAAATTAAGATAACTACTGGGGTTATTGTCCTCCCAGCACGACTTATTTAAAAACATAACAGTTCTAGCTAATGGGCCTATGAAAAGAAAAGTGAACAGACAGCTGTTCTAATATGCGTGTCGGTAGCGGGTACCGATACGGCGATAAAACAGTTATTCCCCTACCTAAATAACGATACCTGCTGAACACAGGTAGCGGGAATAGGAAGTAAGAAGAGGAGGAGGCCTGGCCCTCACTCATCTCACCACAAAATAAATCCTTGCCTAGCAAGGTGTCATCTCCAGGGAGGTAGCAGGAGAAAGAGATCAATGGTGGAGCTTCCTCATTAGAGGAGGGATCAACCTCTTCGCACAAGAGGATGCTATCATCATTGACCTGAGCTGGAAGCTCCAAGTCTTCCTGATGTACCTGTGGAGACTCAACCTGCACAGGCTCAGATATAGCACAAGGGGGGTCAAGAAATAAAAGAGAAGAAGAACATAAATAAAAGTCAGGCGGGGGAGTGGTCCCGGACTTACTCCCATCAGGTTGGGAAAGTAAAATAATGTTGGCATTGTCATCAATGCCACAAGATTCGGCGGGATCGACAGTGGCCAAGCTAAGGATTTGGACTTCCTCCACCAGTGCTGAGGAAAGCTCCTCTTCACCTAGAAGGTTGTCCTCCTCCATAGGAGCAGGCACACTTAGATCGCCAGCCTCATCCTGCGACACATCCTCAATAATGTCGTCTGAGACGAGTATAGTAGTATGCACAATAGGGGAGGTATAGTGCTTGGATAAAAGTCAAGCACTGGTTCCTCACAAAGAATCAAATCTACGCTAGGCCATGGATGTACAAGGGGGATGGGCTCGGTCATGTCATTGCCCAGATCAGCCACACATCTGGTGACCGTGTCCACATCATACCCTTCATAAGATGAAGGTAATATGGGCACATAACCGGATGTTGAAGGTGTGCTGCCAGAAGTAGGAGTCAGAATGATCCGGATATCCGGCTCGTCATCCTCGTCCAATTGGCGAAGATACTCGGCACAGTCTTTCAAGGCATGATCCATGCTCTGACAAAACAAGCACTGCCTTACAGGCTTCTTTGGCACAGCGGGTGCTGAAGCCGAAAGTAAGATTGACGGTAAAGGCGTGGCAGAATAGCCATAAGACTTCCGCGCACCATATGGAGTACCAGACGAAGTCGGTGCTCCATATGCTGGACTGGGAGTGCTAGGGCTACTATCTCCCTTGGGACATCTATCACTAGCGTGAGATATATCTCCACAAAAATGGCAACGAATATTAAATGATGACCACATGGTGTGAAGATAAAATGATTCAAACAAAAAACACTATTGTGCAAAATACTACACCTAACAATAAATTACTAAGCAACCTAATAAAAGTAGGAAAATATAATAAGAAGAACTGAAATAAAATAAAAGATGCAATTTACAAATGAAAAGGGCTTAAATCTCAGATTCTCCCTCTCCAGAAAACTCACACGACTGTGTTCCCTGGCAACGGCGCCAAAAACTTGATGCGCAAATCTTAGCACACCGCTATAGGCGGTAGTAAGATTGTGGCATGAAACGTCAGTGTACCGATCGTTCAAGTAATATAAAATGAGGAGTAATCCCCGAGTATCGAATCTCTCAAGGAACACAGTAAGGTGGATTTAACGTTCGAGGAAGGACTTGAGATTGAAGTCCTTTACGTCGGATGGATGCGGAACGGGGGATTTGGTTTGTGGAAAATAAAGAGAAAATATTACACTACTCCTATGCAATGCCGCTATGCAATGCTTCGCTTGGCGGGATGGAGACTAGGCAGGCCTTGAGCGCACTGCGTCGCAAGGGCGGATGGATGAGTAGGCAAGCGGATTCGAACTATGCAGGCCTTGAGCGCGCTGCTTCGTAGGGCGAGTGGATTACACGGGCCGCTATGCCACGCTTCGCTAGGTGGATGGACGAGTAGGCAAACAGAGTGATGGTCGTAAGCACCTCTTCGACAAGCACGCCACTAGCAATTGCTAGTGCAGCGACGAACGTGATGGTGGGATGGAGGATGGAATGGGGCGCACCTCAAGCAACATAAACCACAAAGCATTTCATATAGACATGAAATGTAAAGAAATACAAACAAGTTTATGTACTCTACTTCATCAAAATGTAAGGATCTAACTACATATATATCAATAAGAGGAGAACAAAGCAAGAAATCGACCGAATCCGAAGGCTCGTTGGAGATTCACGGTTGGAATCGCTGGGTTGTCAGTCCGCGTCCGAGCTCAGTCAGCAACTGCGTCCGGGGTAGAGAGAGTTGTCAGTGCGATACTTAAGCTCAGCAGGCGTGCAGGGGAAGAAGGCCAGCGCCCGTGCGTTTTGCTCACGCACGACCAACACCGCCCGTGCGTCCAAACGCACGAGTAAACTCCGACGCTCCGTTTTCTTCCCAGACACAAACGCACGACCGCACAGACCGTGCGTCAAGGAAATGCACGACCGTGCGATGTGCACAGATATTACATTAGGGAAAATGGGACGATCAGGTCACCTGCATACAAGAGACACAAGCTGGGAAAGCACTACCAGCAGCACAGAGATAAAGATGATACACTGGGGAGCACGCAGTGCTTACCCCCAACAACAAAGTGCGCAATTGCACACAAAAATAGGCATACTAAGTACTACAAATAAAAGCATGAATAAGGGAAATATGAACAAAACTGAAGCACAAGAGCAAGAAAACTAGCCTAAATGAGTCCGAAAATATATATATAATAGGGACTCATCACGTTGCAAAGCCCAAACGACATTCTTCAATATGCGAAGGTGCCAAATGGACAAGTGAAGGTGGTTTTCTCTTGGTCTTCGGGCGCAATTGGGATTTGGTAATATCCCGAAAGACCATCAAGAAAACAATAGTGCGAGTGACCGGATAAACGTTCTAAAATTTGGTCAATGAAGGGCAACAGAAAGGATCCTTGCGGGTAGCATCATTTAATTTCCTATAATCGATGCATACCCGCCAACCTGTAACAGTACGGGTTGGGATTAACTCGTTATTTTCGTTTTCAACTACTGTGATTCTGCCCTTCTTACGCACGACTTGCACCGGGCTAACCCAAGTGCTATCAGACATTGGGTAAATAATTCCCGCGTCTAATAATTTTATAATTTCGGCCTTAATGACGTCCTTCATATTAGGATTCAAGCGTCGTTGAGGCTGAATAGTGTCGCGAGAATTATTTTCAAGATTTATTTTATGCGTGCAGAATGAGGGATTTATACCCTTTATATCAGAAATTTGCCACGCAATTGCGTGACGGTGGTTATTTAAAATTTTAATTAATTCGGAAATTTCCGAATCATTAAGCGCAGAAGAAATAATTACGGGTAATTTTGAATTTCTTCTAAAAATACATATTTTAGATGATCCGGTAGTTGTTTTAATTCTAGACTCGGCGGCTCTTCATAAGATGTTTTGATTTTAAAAATATTTATATTTGTTTGTTAAAAATTTTCCAGCCGGGTTGTTTCTTCAAGACATAATAAAGTTTGTAACTCCGGATTTTCATAAAAAGGGAAATTTATTTCCGCAAAAGTTGATAAGTCTTCTTCAAAATTTTATTCTATAATAAAACAAGAATCATCGTTAGTAATTGCATTTCTCATTGATTGATTAATATTGAAAATAACTTCCTCTTCTCCAACTCGCAGGAGAATGTTTCCGTTACTTACATCAATTATAGCTCGAGCGGTGGCTTGGAAAGGTCGGCCAAGTATTAGGGGTACTTCGGCGTTTTCTTCAATATCGAGGATGACAAAGTCTACCGGGAAGATAAACTTATCAACCTTTACTAGCACATATTCAATGACCCCTATTGGGTATTTAACTGACCGATCTGCTAGTTGGATGCTTATATTAGTTGGGCTTGGGTTGCCCAAACCAAGTTTTTGAAATAACGCA
The DNA here is from genome assembly GCA_033032865.1 of Dactylorhiza incarnata. Lineage (NCBI taxonomy): Eukaryota > Viridiplantae > Streptophyta > Magnoliopsida > Asparagales > Orchidaceae > Dactylorhiza > Dactylorhiza incarnata. The sequence goes on from JAWHQI010000474.1 coordinate 978,879, forward strand.
AAAGGCATTAAATTTATACTAGCCCCTAGATCGGCCAAGGCGTGCTTGATTGATAAATTACCAAACATACACGGGATGGAGAACCGTCCCGGGTCGTTCAATTTTTGTGGTAATTTATTTAATAAAACCGCTGAGCACTCTGCGTTTAAAGAAATACGCGAAAAATTTTCAAGTTTCTTTTCATTTGAAAGTAATTCTTTTAAAAATTTAGCGTACTTTGGCATTTGAGCAATTGATTCGCAGAATGGTACATTTATTTGGATTTGTTTTAAAATTTCAATAAATTTTTTATATTGCTCCTCATTGCGCTCATCTTTTAATTTCGAAGGATAAAGAATAGAAGGGTTTTTAAACATGCGCGGAGCTAAAGCAGCAGACCGTAAAGTAGGTGAAGAAATAACTTGCGGGGGAGAAGATGAAACATTTACCTCGGGCTCGACCAATTTTGAAGAAGTTACCTCGTTTCCGTTGCGGAGTGTGATTGCGTTAGCGCTCTCCCGCGGATTGGGCTCAGTGTTGCCCGGAAGTGCTCCTTGCTGGCGTTCGAAGAACATTTTTGCGAGCTGTCCAATTTGATTTTCCAAATTTTTGACCGATCCGGTGAGATTCCGGATATTGGACTCATTGGAGGCAATGTACTTAGTGAAGACCTCTTCAAGCGGAGAGGGCTTGTGTGGTGGTGGTGGTGGAGCAAATCTGGGGGGATTCACTTGTGGGGGGCGTTGAGCATTATTGGGGTTGCTCCATGAAAAATTTGGGTGGTTCCTTAAACCCGGATTATAACTATTGTTAAACGGAAGATTATTATTCGGGTTATAAGGAGGGCGATAAGAGTTCCCCATATAATCAACTTGCTCATGAACGAAATTATTATTAAAATTATTAAAATTATTATTATTAGCCCAATTTGTGGCAGAGGAAGCAGTCATCTCCGCCACATAATGTTTTGTGAGCATTTCTACTTGTTGCGCTAAGTTAGGGGTGGCCTCGACTTCAAAAAGTCCGGTCGGCTTATTAGGGCGCGACCGTGGCGCATTCCACTGATATGCATTCATGGTCATCTCCTCAAAAAGCTCTTGAGCAGCTTCGGGGGTTTTATTATTAAGAGTTCCCCCTGCGGCCGCATATATCATCTGCCTCGTTTGGAGATTTAAACCATTGTAGAAAGTTTGAATTTGTTGCCACAAAGGAAGGGCATGATGAGGACATCTCCGCAATAATTCCTTGAAGCGCTCCCATGTGTCGTAGAGAGACTCTGAGTCTACTTGCGTAAAAGAGAGAATGTCCGTACGTAATTTGGCGGACTTTGCCGGAGGAAAATATTTCGTTAAAAATTTCTCCGTCATTTCGGCCCATGTAGTGATGGAACCTTTAGGAAGAGATCCCAACCACTGCTTGGCCTTAGTCCGCAAAGAAAAAGGAAATAAGCGTAAACGGATGGCATCATCGGTGACACCATTTATCTTAAATGTATCACAAATTTCCAAAAAATTAAGTAAATGTAAATTAGGATCTTCATCTGGCAAATCATCGAAAAAGACGGTTTGTTGTACCATCTGAATGATGCTCGTTTTAATTTCAAAATTATTATTCGCCACAGCTGGGCGAATAATACTAGATTGTGTACCCTCCCAATTCAGTCTCGCATAATAGGACATGGTCCGTAGCGGGGCTTCATTATGGATGGGATCACCCATTATTTCCTCGTTAGTTTCTCCGACCGACTCTTCTCGAATTATATGCAGATCACTAAATCGGAGACGTCGCCGCAATGTGCGCTCAATTTCCAGATCAAATCCAAATTCAAAAGTAGCTGGAGAGTTGTGTCGGGTCATAAACCAAGAAGAAAATAAAAGAGAGAAAGAGGTGAGAGAGAAAAACAAAGCAAAAATTTAGATAAATATATTTATTATATATAATTTTTTATATATATATTTTTTTATTTGGTGATTTAAAATTAGTCCTGGACTTCCCAAGATCTACCCGGTGAAGGGCTTGCAAGGTACTAGAGCTATGATGGGAATTCAAGCCCAAAGCATCCGTTCCAGGAATTTAGTTACACCTTGAATGATAAAAAAAATAAGAGAAGAAAGGAAGCGATAAAACCAATAGATATTCTCTTTCGAAATATCAACTCAGATCCCCGGCAACGACACAAAAAACTTGATGAGCGAAACTATATCCGCAAATGATAACGACAAGTGTACCGTATCGAATGTAGTATAGGTTATAAAACCAAGGTCGTATAAAAATCCGGGCATGTTGATTACCCTTACTCAAGAAGATCTCTATTGTTCTATCAAATAAAACTTTGATTTGGTTGCAAAAAGAAAAGTAACTTAACTTGAAAATTATAACTATTGAAGAGAGGGTGGACAAACTTTAGAGAAATGGATGAATAAAACAACACTAAATTTTATTAATTCAAAAGAGGAATTACAACTATTGAAAGGGAAATTACAAGTGCAAGAAAAAGTAAAACTAGATTACCCAAAATAGTAGAAATAATGCAGAAAATGGAGGCTTTGACTCCAAAAACAAGTGCCCTGATCATCTGGAGGAGCTGCCTTTTTATAGTTGAAAATTTGGTGTTACACGCCCTTGGTCACGCCCGTGACCAGGGGGCGTCTAGGGGGCGTGATCGGTGCTGGCGGAGAAGACGCCGTCTGGCTTCAATACAGGCATTACAGACGTGTCACGCCCTAGGTCACGCCCGTGACCTGGGGCGTGTAATCTTTAAAACTCGCTGCTGGCGGGAAGCTTCAGCGGGAAATTGGCGCGGGAAGAGTCACGCCCGTGTACTGGATGTCACGCCTCAAATGTCACGCCCGTGACCTGATGTCACGCCCGTGATCGGGGGGGGGGGGGGGGGGCGTGTAATTTTAATTGACGTGGCATCTAGCTCTGGATGCTTGTGGCGGGTCGCGGCCGTGACATTGGGTCACGCCCTTGGTCACGCCCGTGACCTGGGGCGTGTACTTGGCAAATTCTTCACGGAACGTCCCCGGAGTGGCAGAAACTGGTCTGGAACACTTCGTAGGTTACACGCCCATGGGTGATGCCTGTGACCTGGGGCGTGTAATTTTACTTTTTGCTCGAAACAGCCCAGAAAGCCTGAAAACACAAAATAAACTTAAGTTAGCTTATGAAATAAATAATGGAAGGATTTATATGATAAAATTCCTATAAATAACATAATTTTATATTAAAAACATAATAAACCTAAACTAAAAGATGAGTAAATAAATTACTCATCAAACATAAATAAATTACTCATAAGTAATGATGACATTATTACTGCTGATAATACCGTGCATGTTGTAGAGAAGGTGTGGGTTGTTTCCTTGGGCATTGATAGGGAGCCACTAACCTTGAAGAGTGTCTATCATGTGCCCAGAATGAGGAAAAACCTCTTCTCCGTGACCAACGCTGTAGAAGCTGGGTATCACGTTCTGTTTGGCCCAACAGAAGTGAGGTTTCTTCGGAATGTGGAGGCGGTGAAGGCTGAGGTAGTTCATGTGGGGAGGAGAGCTAAAGACTTGTTCGTGCTTTCGACAAGTTCTTATGTTGACAAGATGAGGACAAACGACAGTGCTGTGGTATGGCACGAGAGGTTGGGGCACGTCGGGATGGATAAGCTGAAAGCTATGGCGGTGAAGGGTCTGGTCAAGGGCCTGCCTAGTCTATCTTCCTACGGAGACGGTCATGTGTGCACGGGATGTCAGTTCGGCAAGTCTCATCGACTACCATTTGACAAGTCGCAGATAAGGAGTAGTGTGCCATTGGAGTGCATCCATGGTGACTTGATGGGACCGACTGCTACCCCATGCCTCGGAGGCAGCAAATATATGCTAGTGTTGATCGATGATTACACCAGATATGTCTGGGTATATTTCTTGAAGGAGAAGGCGGATGCGTTTGCCAAGTTTGTGGAGTTCAAGGAGCTCATGGAGGGTTGGCTTGGTCTGCGGGTTAAGAAGCTGAGGACTGACAACGGAGGGGAGTTCACCTCTGGTGAGTTCTCTACTTTTTGCAGGAGGGCGGGCATCCGGAGGGAGCTTACTTGTGCGCATACTCCACAACAAAACAGAGTTGCAGAGCGGAAGATCCATCATCTGACGGAGACCTGCAAGCGTTGGCTGCATGCCAAGAGTATCCCAAAGTCCTTCTGGGCAGAGGGAATGTCTTGTGCTGCCTACGTCATCAATCAGATGCCTTTTAGTCCCATCAATATGAAGACCCCGCATGAACTTATGTTCAAGGAAAAGCCAAGTGTGGCACACCTTCGGGTGTTTGGTTTCGCCTGCTATGTGCACGTTCCAGATACGCTTCAGACGAAGCTAGATGCGAAGGCAAGGAAGCCAGTCTTCGTGGATTATGATGACCGGAAGAAGGTCTGGAAGTGCATGGACCCAGAGACGTGGAGATTTGTTATATCTCGCGATGTCATGTTCGACGAGGTGCGTCTTACAAGGAAAGTTCTGGTGTTGAGCTACCAGAAAGCAGGGTGGAGGAGCCAGAGAAAGCTGTGGAAAATCTTCAGGTGGAGCTGCCTGTGTCACCAGGTGGTCCATCAATATCTAGTTCTGAGGCGGAGGCTTCTGGATCAGGAAGCAGGGGAGCGACGCTCCAAGTACATCTGAGAGAGGAGCTAGGGAAGAAGCATCTAAGGATACTGCGAGTTAGGGGAAGGCGTTGCGTAGATCGAAGCAAACTATCATTGCCCCTGATCGCTATACAATAGGAAACATGGTGATCTTTGTCTCATGTTTCTTTGCTGGTCCCTTGGATGAGAGGGAGCCGTCGAGCTTTGAAAAGGCCAAAGGCATGGAACAGTGGGATTAGGCTATCAGGAAGAGATGAGTGCTCTTGAGAAGAATGAGACTTGGTCTCTGGTGCCCAAGCCCAAGGGCATCACCCCTGTGACATGCAAGTGGGTCTACAAGTTTAAGAAGAAGGCTGACGGCAGTATCGAGCGATACAAGGCTCGCCTTGTGGCTCGGGGGTTCTCGCATCAATACGGTGAAGACTATGAAGAGACATTTAGTCCGGTGGCAAAAATGACTTTAGTTCGGGTTGTGATTGCCTTGGCGGCGTGTTGGGGGTGGAAGATTTGGCAGCTTGACGTAAAGAATGCGTTCTTGTACGGTGAGATTGACAAGGACATCTTCATGGTCAAGCCGCCAGGCTTTGTATCTGAAGATTTTCCAGAGCATGTCTGCAAGTTGAAGAAGGCCCTGTATGGGTTGAAGCAAGCGCCGAGGGCGTGGTATGGAAAGATTGCAGAATATCTCCTATTCTGCGGGTTTGGTGCTTCAGACTCAGACTCAAGCTTGTTCGTCAAGAAGAGCGGGGAGCTTCAAGTCATTGTGCTGCTATACGTCGAAGATATGATCATGACGTGGAATTCGATGGAGGAGGTAGCGCAGCTTCGGGCAGAGCTATCTATCAGGTTTGAGATGAAGTATCTGGGTGAGCTTCACCATTTCCTTGGACTCGAGGTGCAGAGGAAAGAGAGTGGAGTGCTGGTGTCCCAGGCTGGATATGCAGAGCGGATCGTGGAGTGGTTCGGCACGAAGGAAGGGAAGTGCACTTCCACACGGATGCCTCATCTTCTAGCGGCCAAGAATATATTGCATATGCAGTTGGCAGGGTGAGCTGTATGGCAGAACCACGGATGCCTCATCTTCTAGCGGCCAAGAGTATATTGAAGTATGTCAAGGCGACTTCAGATATGGGTCTCCTTTACATGAGGGATGCGGGCTTCGAGGTGCATGGGTACATGGACGCTGATTATGGGGGAGATTCGGATGATCGGAAGTCGACGTCTGGATTCGTCTTCATGGTGGGCCCCGCGGCTATATCATGGTGCAGTAAGAAGCAGGATTCCGTGTCTGTCTCAACCACGGAAGTGGAATACAAGGATTCGGCTTTGGCAGCTCAGGAAGCCATCTGGCTTATGAGGTTAGTTGGAGACATCCATAAGGAGGTTCGGGGTCCAAATCTGCTCCGCGGAGACAACGAGAGTGCTCTCAAACTGGTTTCTAATCCAGTTTGTCACGCGAGGACCAAGCATATCAAGATCGAGCATCATTTCATTCGTGAGAAGGTGCTGGAGGGGTCTCTTTCGGCCGAGCATGTTCAGAGTCAGGATAACATTGCTGACATCTTCACAAAGGCGCTGGCGAAGGGGCCGTTCACTCGGCTAAGGAGTTTACTAGGGCTGTTTTCAACTTCCCACTTCAAGGGGGAGTGTTGAAAATGTTGAAGTGGAAGTTTTGGGAGTTGGCGGTCTGGGAGGGTGATCGCGCAGTCTGGTGAGACCGCACGTCCGGCGATCTGCTCTGCGGTCTGACTTATCTTAGTCTAGCCGCGGTCTCCTGCCGTGACTGCCTTTCTTATCTCCATGGGTGCCGAGGTGAGGCCGCGCGGTCTGGTCATGTGACCGCTTGGCGAGCTGGAGTTATCCCGCGATCTGGTGCTTGCGATCGCGTGGTCGGGGCAGCCCGGTCTGGTGGATGTCCGGGTTCTTTGTGGTGCGCATGGACTAAGATCCTCTTAGTCGCGCGGTCTCCTCTTCTGAGTTCGCATAAGCTGGTCCTTGGCGATCTGCTGGTATATGCGGTCTCCGCTTTGTGTTCGCATGGCTGGTCCTTCGGCGATCAGCTGACATATGCGGTCACAGGTGGTTGATCGACTTGGCGGGATTTTGCCCTAGTCGGTCTGGTGTGTTCGCGGTCTCTAGAGGAGGTCGGGTGGCGAACACAGGTGGTAAGCTTCATGACCGGGCGTGCTGTCATGATCGCGCGGCTTCTTCGTAAAGTCGGCGAGCTTACTAAGCAGAATGATCTGTTGCTGATCGCGCAGTCTGACTGGTCTGGTCGCGCGGTCAAGGGGGTGGTGACTCTATCTCATAGGGTGGTGACTGGATCAGGTCTCACGCCTATAAATAGGAGGCGCTGTTGCAGCAAAATCGATCGCACCAAGTGTAAGCTGAGCTCGCGTCTAATTCTTGCGGTCTCAATTCTTGTGACCAGTCGGTCTTGCTAATTGTATTTTTCTTGTGCAGCTTCTACGGATTGTGCAGGCAGCAGCGATCACCTCTTCTTCTGAAAGTGTTCGGGCGGTCTCGTGGCTTGCAGTGTGGGTTGCTGGAGTTTGAGAGAATCAGTGGAGTTCGGTAGTTCGCGTGGTTCTCAGTTGGTGTTGATCAAGGCGCAGGCAGGCAGTTTGGGAGATCTTGTTTTCTAGTCGGGCGGACTGTCAGGTCGGGCGGTTAGGCGGTCTTATGTTGGCAGACCGCTGGTTTTCTTTTCTGCTGCTTTTCTCTTCTGTTTTTTGTGTACTGGCGAAATCATGTCTCGCCATGTATACCTCTCCCTGTAATGAAGATTGTTGTTATCAATAAAGACTATATTTCCTTCATGTGCTTCTGGTTGTTTGGCTTGTGAACTCTAAGTTGTATGATTCTTGCTCACTCCATAAAGATTCGGAAAAACTTCACAGCTTCTTCTCTAGAATGTGATACTCCTCTTTTCTTCTTGCAGTTTAGATCCCCGAGCAAATGATCTTGATTGGTGTCTCAGGGTATAGATGATCTGCAAGAGAAGAGTTAGCAAAAACAAAACAAGATAGAGTAATAATGTTGTTCTTTGTTTTTGTTGATGTTCTTCCTTTTCTCTTCTTCTTCTTCTTCTTCTCTTTTCTCTATACAGAAAATGTAATATGTTCTGTCTATAATCTGTCGTGAACCTACTGTATATTAATCTGCTATATGAGGAGTTGTCTCCTGCTGTCGTGTAAAGATGTTGTCCTCTTTTCTGGGCTAATTTGATTTCTTTCCCGACAAGGAAGGAGATAATATTTCTTTCTTTTCCCAGATCCTCGAGCAGACAAATTGCCGTAATTAGCTTTGTTGCAACGACTATAACATTTAATGCTTCTGCCAACGGCTATTTCAAACACAGGAAAGGAAGCAATATATATATATATATATAAATAATAAATATTGCTTTATAAAATCTGACAGCATATATAAAATATTTTAGTCGAACTGAGAATGATATAAAATAATGTTGCAGATATTTCGTCGAGCTCAGCTTCAAGTTCGTCGACCTCATCATTTGATTCGTCGACCTGAACATTTGATTCACTGTTCTGAACATCTGCTGAATATTCGTCGAACGTAGACTTGAGTTCGTCGAACGGAAGGATTCGTCGGCCGCTGAGACAGGCTGGATCATCGACCGCTGAATATTGAGTTGTTCGTCGAGCGCAGGATTTCGTCGACCGCTGAGCCGGGATCTGTTTGTCGACCGCTGAGATAATCTGTTCGTCGACCGCTGAACCGCTGAGACGGGATCGTCGAATGCTGAACCGCTGAGACGAGATCGTCAAACGCTGAACCACTAGATTTCGTCGAGCGCAGAATGAATACCATTCGTCGAGCGCAGAGCGCCGTTCGTCGAACGCAGGTAGCCATTCGTCGAACACAGAGAACTTATGTTATTTTTATTTTTTCTCTTATTTTCTGCCTATTAATATATGTATATTTTCAGCGTTCTTTCTTAATGGGATTTGATCTAAGTTATAATATGAGTTATGATAGGAACTTAGACATTAAAGGTGGATCCTAACTCAAATCAAAACTAAGGTTCCAACAATCTCCCCCTATTTGAGTTGGGATCCTAATCCAAATTAAGATTAAGTTCTAACAATCTCCCCCTATTTGGTTTAGGATACCTAAGCATAAAAAGTCTTTGAAGCTTAAGGGTCAGAGACTATTTCTAAATTTCTTTTTAAAACCAAGCAATTTTTGATTCCTAGATTTTATTTAAATAGGATTTTAATGATGAATTGCTAGCTGTTATTGGATTCTAAGAATTTTAAAATAAAAAAGACAATGCCTGATACCTTCTTTCTATAGAATCCCCTTAATCAGAAGAGACTCACACTTAGTGCTTTGATCATTTCGGATCTATGCAATCTGAGTAGAATGCTCAACATAATTTTGGAGAAAATCTGGAAGAATGTGAAGTTATCTGATTTTGTCTTTAAGATAGGAAATTCCAAAGAATCTTAAAACTGCTGTTTAATTATAAATGTTTTAAAATAGGTAAAAACAAATGCTTTATAATTAGATATATTGGCCTTTTTATTTCATTAAAATATAAATTTGAAAAATTTCTTTGATTTTGCTGAACAAAAATAATTTTCTTCTTAAAATATTGTTCAAATTTATTTTTCAACAAAATATTTTGTTCTTCTGACATTTTTAAATTTTCTTGAAGTTTATTATATTCAGGAGTTAAAATATTTATCTCCATTAACTCTTTTATATTTTCGTTTTCAGATTTGTAATTTTCAGCAATTATTAAATCTGTACATGATGAATTAAAAACAGATTTAACTGGATCAAAGGTAAAATTAGGAATTATAGTTACCTCAGTTACCTTTTCTGGTTCAGATTCAACATCTGATTTGTAGTTTGAGTCATATATTGCCATCATGCAGAAAGTTCTGTCTTTTTGTTCTTCTTTTTCTTCTTCTTCACTTAGGGTAAATGATGGTTCTGCATCAAAAGTATAGTTAGTGAAAGAAATAGAAGAGGATTCATTTACCATCCTTGAGAGGGAGTTCCAGATGGCCCTTGCTGAAGTGCAATCAGCCACTTTTTGAAGAACGTCTTTTGACATTGATTTAGCCAATATTTCCATGGCCTTGGCATCAACACATTTCAGCTTTTCTTGATCATCTGTTGAAGAGATTGAAGATGGAAGTCCTGTCAAAATGGAATTGTAAATATCTTCATCTATGGCATTCATATATAGTTTAATTATAGCTTGCCATAAAGTAAATCTATCCAAGTTACATATTGGTGGATTTGAAATTGAAAAATCTGCTTGTGCCATTAAATTTTAAAAAAAACCTTTAAAAAATTTAAGAACTAAGTGATCTTTGTGATTTCAGGTGTTAGCCTGTATGTAAAATCAACCTGCTCTGATACCAATTGAAAGTCAATTGATATTTTCTGATACCAATTGAAAGGAGTTTTGTTCTTAATATCTTAAAGCTCTTGTTTAAGTTTTTCTTCAAAATAATGTTATATATATATGAGTGTGCTGAGTGAGTAATAACAACAAATACTAATAGTGCATAATAAACACAGCACAACAAAATAGAAATAAAAAATAAAACAAAGCAAACATCCAGATGACACAAGGTATATAGTAGTTTCCCAATCAACCTGGGTACATCTACTCTTCTACCCACTGGTAGGAATCCACTGGAGGTTGTTGATCAGGTGCCCTCACACCAAGGTGATTTTGTTCAGGTGTCCACACACCATAGAGCTTTTGATCAGGTGCTCAAAACCAAGATGCAGGTTTTTGCTAAGATGGCCTGTCACCTGGAGTTATCATTTGAAGGGAGTTATAACCCTTTACAAGATGGGGCGGAATAAAAGAAAATAGAAAAATGTATGTTGTTCTTCTCTTTCTAAGAAGACACTTGATGATCCTGATGGGTTGTTGAATTTGGATCTTGATGATGATGTTGAAGAAAGCTCCCCCTATCTGATTTAGATTGATGACAGCTTGTGGATGGAGCTTCTTCTCTAGAATGTGATACTCCTCTTTTCTTCTTGCAGTTTAGATCCCCGAGCAAATGATCTTGATTGGTGTCTCAGGGTATAGATGATCTGAAAGAGAAGAGTTAGCAAAAACAAAACAAGATTGAGTAATAATGTTGTTCTCTGTTTTTGCTGATGTTCTTCTTTTTCTCTTCTTCTTCTTCTTCTCTTTTCTCTATAAAGAAAATGTAATATGTTCTTTCTATAATCTGTCGTGAACCTGTTGTATATTAATCTGCTATATGATGAGTTGTCTCCTGCTATCATGTAAAGATGTTGTCCTCTTTTTTGGGCTAATTTGATTTCTTTCCCGACAAGGAAGGAGATAATATTTCTTTCTTTTCCCAGATCCTCGAGCAGACAAATTGTTGTAATTAGCTTTGCTGCAACTGCTATAACATTTAATGCTTCTGCCAATGGCTATTTCAAACACAGGAAAGGCAGCAATATATATATAGAAATAATAAATATTACTTTATAAAATCTGACAGCATATATATAATATTTTAGTCGAACTGAGAATGATATAAAATAATGCTGCAGATATTTCATCGAGCTCAGCTTCAAGTTCGTCGACCTCATCATTTGATTAGTCGACCTGAACATTTGATTCACTGTTCTGAACATTTGCTGAATATTCGTCCAACGCAGACTTGAGTTTGTCGAACGGAAGGATTCGTCGACCGCTGCGACGGGCTGGATCGTCGACCGTTGAATATTGAGCTGTTCGTCGAACGCAGACTTGAGTTCGTCGAATGCAGGATTTCGTCGACCGCTGAGTCGGGGCCTGTTCGTCGACCGCTGAGATAATCTGTTCGTCGACCACTGAACCGCTGAGACGGGATCGTCGAACGCTGAACCGCTGAGACGCGATCGTCGAACGCTGAACCACTGGATTTCATCGAGCGAAGAATGAATACCATTCGTCGAGCGCAGAGCGCCGTTCATCAAAAGTAGGTAGCTGGTCGTTGAACGCATGCAACATATGTTATTTTTATTCTTTCTCTTATTTTCTACCTATTAATATATATATTTTCAGCCTTCTTTCTTAATGGGATTTGATCTAAGTTATAATATGAGTTATGATAGAAACTTAGACATTAAAGGTGGATCCTAACTCAAATCAAAACTAATGTTCCAACACGCCATGATGAGTCTCCTCTCATCAATGAAAGCTCCAATCTCCAGAAGGGCGCTCGCTAGGTCACGCGCGTTCTCGAACCCAAACACAGGAGCAAAGTCAACTGTTGGCATATAAGCCTGCAGCAGTGCCCCGAGAGATCTCGCCAAATCGATGACAACTTCAAAAGGTTCTTGATGAACCCAAATAGGGAGCCACCTTGGTGATAGTTGATCTTTTCTTCAAAAGCAAGCCACCTCTTATTGCTCTGCACCTCAATCCAGGTGATAGGCTAGGATAAACCTCATACCATTCTTGTTATAGATGAATGGTCAACCGAAAACCATGTTCCCAAAAAAAGCAAGCCATCCTCATAATCTTTGTCATGGATACTAAGGAGAATTGCATAATTGGAATGCCATAGAAATGAAAGATCTCCACCACCTCCTCCGCATGGGGTACTTAAAACCCCGCCTTCAGACACACCTTAGAAATAACAACATAACCTTCAAAGTGGTTTGGGACGCGCTCCTCGGGAAGCAGGATCGTCACCTCAATGCCTGGCAAAATACCAAAGCGCTTCCTCCACATGTTAATCCTCTCCTAATTTAATTGTTGGGTTTTCTATAACAAACACATCAGATGTGTGCAGTGGAAAGATAGAACAAGAACAACCCAAAAGAGTTTCAGATCTTGCGATTTCATGAATCAAGAAATAAAAGGAGAAGCAACACATTGCAATATACCTGAAAGGGATTGAGTCAACACTCAACCAAGATGCTCCAAGATCTGATCCCAAAGACAAACTCTGAGTTCTAAGTACTGAAATGGATCAGCACCTCTATAGAAGTCCACACACTGAGAGAGAACCCCATGACCCTTGCCCAACAAGATATGGGATGGAGGAAGAATGCCCTCTAGGTCTCCCATGAATTGTTAGATCCGAACAGGGAGAGGCGGCGGCGGCGATCTTGCGGAATGCAGACGGAACTATCGAGATCTATACGGAACCCTTCCATTGCGGCTTTATCAGTTTTGCGATAAGAAGATAATCTCCAGGAAAACTATTCGCTTCCTTTTTTATACTCAATGCATAAAACATGTTATCCGTAGACACGAGACTTTATTAGAGTACAACACGTATCGTCGAGATAATTCGACGACACAACGTGATGAATCAATACGTGTTCTGTCGAGACAATCTCGACGATTCGTCGAGCACAACACGTATCATCGAGACAATTCAACGACATGATGTGATGAATCAATACGTGTTTCATCGAGACAATCTCAATGATTCATCGAGTACAACACGTATCGTCGAGACAATTCAGCGACATAACGTGATGAATCAATATGTGTTCCGTCGAGACAATCTCGACGATTGTTCGAGTTCATCTAATTCGTCGAGTAATATCAACGAATTTGATGAGACAAATTAACACACATTTCACCGTGTACTATGTTTCCCATCGAGACATTCTCAACGCAACTCTAATTAGTCATTGGATTGGTCCTCCACTCATATCCAATATGAGTAAGGCCAACACAATCCTTCATCCAACTTCTCCAACACTCTTATGTGCGACCCTATAGGCTCATATTGCGTTTGCAATAAGACTAACTACTTGATTGATTTGAGATCACCTTGGAAAAACCAACAGTCTCCCACTTGATCACAAATTATCAACAAAAGTCTCACAAATAATGAGCGACATCTAGCAATACGTCATTTCTACCCAAGCAATAAGAATTCATAACTCAATAAGCCTGTCTTGACCAATGTACCCGTGCTGTCATGTCCATTTGTCCCTTACATCCGGATAGAATTAGAGGCATGGACCATGTCACCCCCATAATTGTTCAATCCCAGTTTTCTGATTTAGAATAGACTATCGAAAATTGGTGAGCTCAATATCCCATATGGACTCAACCAATCATGGCCATGCATTTCTCAGTCTCATTCCATCAAGGGGCCTTTGGATGTAACTCCTATCATATAGGAGGACAAATCCCATATCTGTCCAAACACAAACATCCAAATGAATCGTATCACACTCAATAACCACCATTATTATCAACCTTCTTCAAGGAAGACTTTTGATGGCATCAAAGTACGCTCTTCTTCACTTGATGAATGTTGTGACTTCAGGTCATAAAACCACAAACACCATTGCCATATGAGACCTACTTGTGACACATTATATAACAATCTACAAATTAGTCTCATGGTGGGCCTGTCCAGCACAACTTGTTCACTAACAAGTACCTATGTGACGACTTGATATCACAATATCATGACCTGTGAGAATCGGTCATCAGTCAACACACATGCTAGTCTTAATGTACCATCATTGCCCTTAGCTTCTAAGATGATACATTGACTAAGGACCATTTAAGAATGAAGCTTCTTATAAACATAGACCCTCACATTCAAGTCGCACACTTTAATTCTTATGGAAGCAAACATTCTAAGGGCATTTATTATGCTAATTCATCTATCAAATAGAAACAATTGACATAGTAAAAGAATTTGCCATTAATGTTAAATGAAATATAAAATACTCTATTCTTCACATGAATAACAACCGACACAAAAACAATCCACAAGACTCCCACTAGAGATGATTATTCAGGTATCTAATACCATTGATCTAGTATGACAATCATGCTTTCTCTGTGCAAGGGGCTTTGTTAGTGGATCTGCAATATTCTCTTTAGTCGGTACTATGCATATGCTAATATCTCCTCGATCGACAATCTCTCGAATAAGATGGAACCGCCGAGGTATGTGCTTGGAGTGCTGATGAGATCTAGGTTCCTTAGCTTGGGCAATTGCACCATTGTTGTCATAGTAGAGAACTAAATGATTAACAATGCTAGGAACTACATTTAGCTCGCCGATGAATTTCCTAATCCATACAGCCTCCTTCGCTGCATTTGCTGCAGCAATATACTTGGCTTCTGTCGTAGAATCAACAACTGTCTCTTGCTTGGAACTCTTCTAGCTTACAACTCCTCCATTAAGGCCAAATACAAAACCTAATTGAGACTTTGAGTCATCCCTATCAGTCTGGAAGCTAGCATCTGTGTAACCCTTTACAATGAGCTCTTACTCTCCACCATACACCAAGAATACATCCTTTGTCCTTCTCAAGTACTTTAGGATGTTCTTGACGGCTGTCCAGTGACTATCACCGGGATCAAACTGATACCTGCTTGTCATGATCAAAGCATAGGAGACATCGGGTCGAGTATATAATATTGCCTATATGATTGATCCAACTGCCGAAGCATATGGAATCAATTAATGCAGACCTTATCTTCTAAAGATTTAGGACACAGGTCCTTAGAAAGACTCACACCATGAGACATGGGTAAGAACCCCTTTTTGGACTCAAGCATGCTGAACCGTTTCAACATCTTCTTAATGTATGTACTTTGGGTAAAACCCAGCAACTTCTTCGATTTATCTCTATAGATCTTAATACCAAGTATATAAGTCGCTTCACCCAAGTCTTTCATAAAAAAGCAGTTCCCTAGGTTTTTCATAACAACTTCCAGGGTCGGAATGTCATTCCCGATCAACAGTATGTCATATACATACAATGTCAGGAAGATAACTATGCTCCCACTAATTCTCTTGTAAACACAAGGCTCATCTTCATTCTTAATGAAACAAAATACTTTGATATTCTCATCAAAACATAGATTCTAGCTTCTAGAAGCCTATTTCAAACCATAAATGGATTTCAGTAGCTTGCTTATTTTAGTGGATTCATTTGGAGATTCAAAACCCTCGGGTTGTGTCATATACACTTCCTCAAGGAGGTTTTTATTTAGGAAAGCTGAGTTGACATCCATTTGCTAGATCTCGTAATCATAATACGCAACAATAGCAAGCAGAATTCTGATGGACTTAACCATAACAACAGGGGAAAAGGTCTCATCATAGTCAACAACATGAATTTGCTTGAAGCCTTTAGCCACTAATTTCCCTTTGAATGTTTGTATATTCCCATCCATGTCGGTCTTCTTCTTAAAGACCCACTTGCACCCTATGGGTCGTACCCCTTTAGGTGGTTCCACCAAGGTCCAAACTTGGTTTGCATACATGGAGTCCATTTCAAATTTCATGGCCTCATGCCACTTCTCGGAGTCCAGTCCATTCATAGTCTCTTGGTAGGTTGCAAGCTCATCATCATGATCCATAAGCAATACATTACCTATCTGAGACACGAGTAATCCATATCTCTCAGGCTCAAATATTGGTCTACAAGATCTACGTAGGACTTGCGTTTCTTTAGAGGCTCTCCAGCTACAACTATTTATACTCCTTGCTCAGGTTCCAACTCAGGTTCGTTTTCAGTTTGTGGTTCTTGAACTTCTTCAAATTCTACCTTTGCAGTCTTTCTGGATAAGAACTCTTTCTCCAAAAAGACGCCAGTCCTTGCGACAAACACATTGCACTCAGATGGCAGGTATAAGTACTATCCTTTGGTCTCCTTAGGATACCCCACTAGATAATATTTATTCGATTTTGGTTCTATCTTGTCAGGCTTTTGACGTAATACGTATGCCTCACAGCCCCAAATTTTAATAAAAGACATACTAGAACGCTTCCCAGTCCATATCTCATATGGTGCCTTTAAAATTGTTTTTGTTGGAGCACGATTTAAAGTGAGAGCAGTAGTCTCTAGAGCAAATCCCCAAAAGGAAACAGGCAGATCTGCATGACTCATCATCAATGGCACCATGTCTAACAAGGTACGATACCTCCTCTCAGAAACACCATTATGTTATGGTGTTCTAAGTGGAGTGAGTTGTGATACAATACCACACTCTCTCAGATGATCATGAAACTCATGACTTAGGTATTCTCCACCTTCATCAGATCGGAGTGCCTTAATCCTTTTTCCCAATTAGTTCTCTACTTCATTCTTAAACTCTTTGAACTTTTCAAAGGTTTCAGATTTACACTTCATAAGATATATATATCCGTATCTACTGAAATCATCAGTAAATGTAATGAAGTAGTAGTACCCACCTCTAGCCATAGAACTCATGGGTCCGCATACATCACTATATATTATTCCCAAGAGATCATAAACCCTCTCACTACAACTAGTGAAAGGAACTTTTGTCATCTTGCCTAATAAACATGACTCGCATCTCTCAAATGATTCATAGTCAAATGAGTTCAATAGTCCATCTTTATGGAGCTTGGATATGCGTTTCTCATTTATATGACCCAAACTATATTGCCAGAGATATGTAGGATTAAAGTCATTAGTTTTTAGTCATTTGGTATTTTCTATGTTATAGATTGGATGATTTATGTTCAAAACATACAAACCGTTAAAAACTTGAGCAACACCCTAACAAACATCAATAGAGCAACAATTGTTCTTAGTAAGAAAAGAAAAACCATTCATGTCCAAACATGAAATAGAAATGACGTTTCTAGTTATAGCAGGAACAAAATAACAATTATCAAGTTCAATAATAAGCCCAGTGGGCAAGGAAAGATGGTACACTCCAACGGCAACAACAACAACTTTTGCTCCATTTCCAACACGTAGGTCCACCTCTCCTTTACCCAGCAGTCTTCTCCTTGACATTTCCTGCACATTTGTACAAATGTGAAAACCACATCTGGTATCCAATACCCAAGATGAAGGAGCAGACATGTTAATTTCTATAACAAAAATACTTGAAGTGGAAGTCACACTTTCCTTCATCTTCATATCCTTGATGTAGAGGGCACAGTTCCTCCTACAATGTACTGCCTTACCGCAGTGGTGGCAATTTCCTTCTTTAGCTAATCCCTTCTTTTTCAGTGTAGAAGGTTTGAGATCAAGGCAAGACTTAGGTCCCACCTTTGTCTTCCTGAATCCCTTAGCCTTACCCTTGCCTTTATGCACCATCAATATGGGTCTAACATGCTTGATCTTCTTCATGTTGTTCTCGGTAGTTCTTAACATGCCTAGGAGCTCAGGCAGCATCTTGTCGATCTCATTCATGTTGTAGTTGAAGATAAACTGCTCGTAATTGTCCAGCAATGATTGTAGGATCAGATCAGTAGCCAACTCTCGTCTTAACGGAAACCCTAGTCTTTGAAGGTTCTCGATGTACCCAATCATCTTGAGTACATGAGTTACCACTGGGTCTCTAGCTCCCATTTTACACTGAAATAAAGCCTTAGAGATGTCGAACCTCTCATGCCGAGCCTGCCCTTGGAATATCTTCTTCAGGTGCTCGATAATTTCAAAGCCACACATGGTCTCATATTGCTTCTGAAGCTCAGAGTTCTTGGTTGTGAACATGAGGAATTCGACATCTAGGGATTCATCTTGATACTTCTTATAAGCGTATTTGTCAGCTCGGGTCGAATTCCCGGTCATCATTAGGGGGATCCTCTTCCAAGACATAGAGCTTGCGCTCTTGCCTGAGAACAATTCTCAGGTTTCTGTACCAGTCTAAGAAGTTAGTCCTGTTGAGCTTCTCCTTCTCAAGGATGGCTCTCAGGGACAAGGTGGAGTGAGATCCACTTGCCATGGAAGTTCTACAAGAATCATGCAAAATAAATTTTAGTATTATATTTCAAAATACATTTTATTTAATTAGGACTTTTATTAAATTATCCCACTATTTTATTCAAATTGACAACACTTAATATCAATTCAGAGAGTTTATGCGAGCTTCTATCTTATTGGACAAGACCCGTATTTCACTGCCATCATAAGTCAGCTTTAGCTGATCACCCACAATGTGGCTATTTAGGTAGGTAACTTTTTCCAATTGCATCATTATGCAATTCCGGTATGGTTGGTGAGTAACTCTTTATTGGCATCCATCATATGGTGCATTCCAACCCTATGCCTCTAGGCACTCTACCTTTGAGGTCACATAATTAAGTTGGACCCGATGTGGACAGTGGGATATCCCAATTATCCGCTCGCACCCTTACCAAGATAGATTAATGCACCTTGCTTTGACAAGCCCGCACTTCATCGATCGAGACAGGAAGAGTGTCATCCATCGGAAGGCATCCGTATACTTAATATTGGATAAGAGATTTTATGATAATCGATTAATATTTAATCATTATGCACAAAATAAAATACAACATTCACAATCCAAATACATCCCAGATGTGCACAAAATAAAATTATCACCACTTTGATTAAAATGGCTAAATTTGAGCATTTAGAACACTTCTAAATCTCCAGATTTACTTGCATTGGACACAAACAAAACCAACTCTACTTATGCAGTAAACAAGATCATCTCTCAATGTTAGATTTAAAATCTAAGACACTTGGTTTCACAAGCCATTATGAGGGATGGTTACTGCAAAGGAGAAATGATTTCTGAAACATGACAATTGCAACGTAATCACATGCGTTCCTGACGGGGTTCCGATTTAGAACACTTCATCAAAAACCACACAAAATGCATCAAAAATGATGCTCCAGGAAGAAATCCAGACATTTAGAGAACTTCTAAATTTCTCATTTACACGCACTGGATCGCAAACCTCCCTCTGATACCGCTATTGGATTTTTTATAACCACACATAAGATGTGCGCAGCGGAAAGATATAACAAGAACAACCCAAAAGACTTTCGGATCTTGCGATTTCATGAATCAAGAAATAAAAGGAGAAGCAACACCTTACAATATACCTGAAAGGGATTGAGTTAACACTCAACCAAGTTGCTCTAAGATCTGATCCCAAAGACAAACTCTGAGTTCCAAGTGCTGAAATGGATCAACACCTCTATAGAAGTCCACATAGTAAAGGAGAACCCCACGACCCTTGTCCAACCACATCTAGGATGGAGGAAGAATGCCCTCTACGTCTCCCATGAGTTGCTAGATCCGACGACAGGGAGAGGCGGCGATGGCGATCTTGCGGAATGCGGACGGAACTATCGAGACCTATATGGAACCCTTCTATTTCGGCTCTGTCAGTTTCGCGAAAAGAAGATAATATCCAGGAAACCTAATCGCTTCATATTTTATACTCAAGGCATAAAACACGTTATCCACAGACTCGAGACTTTATTGGAGTACAATACGTATCGTCGAGACAATTCGACGACACGACGTGACGAATCAATATGTGTTCCGTCAAGACAATATCGACGATTCCTCGAGTACAACACGTATCGTCGAGATAATTCGACGACACGACATGACGAATCAACACGTGTTCTGTCGAGACAATCTCGATGATTCATCGAGTACAACACGTATCGTAGAGACAATTCGACATCACGACGTGATGAATCAATATGTGTTCCGTCGAGACAATCTCGACAATTCATTGAGTTCATCTAATTTGTTGAGTCTTATCGACGAATTCGACGAGAGGAATTAACACATATTTCATCATGTACTACTTTTCCCATCGAGACATTCTCAACGCAACTCCAATGAGTCACATAATTGGTCCTCCACTCATATCCAATATGAGTAAGGTGAACACAATCCTTCATCCAACTTCTCCAACACTGTTATGTGCGACCTATAGACTCATATTGCGTTGACAGTAAGCCTAACTACTTAATTGCTTTGAGATCACCTTGGAAAAACCATCATTAATGTCGAAGCAAGTCGCATGGACCTTGCCGAGTTGCTGGAGCCCCGCGCTTTGATACCTAAAACAAATGCAAAGGTCGGCGTGAAGTAGGAAAAGAACGAAAATGTCAATGCATCGGAAGCCAACTCAAACACATGACAAGCACCAAAAATTGCACGATGACCCGCAAGGCGCATGTGGGCACCCCGCCCATGTGCAGGACACACGGTCGCGCCTTGTGTCACACACATGCTCATCGGGCGGCCACGCGCCCACCCGTGTGTCGAGGGAGCTCGCGCGATACCAATCTTGCTCATGTGTCAGGCGACCGCGTGCATGCCAGGAGGCCGCTCGCGGCACTGTGCCCTTACGCCTATCGAGCGACGACGCGCGACACCTCATGCTCGGGCTCCCGTCGGACGGTCGTGCACAGTTCCGCACCCCTCGCGCACGGGTTGCCGACGATCCCCCCTCCTTTTCCCCTCCTCTCTTTTCCCACCTTGCGTGAGTTTTTTATTTTATGAAAAAATCACGTTGCAAACGACTCACCTCGACGAACGGAGACATGGCTACAAAAATCCTTCTCTTGCTCTGAATGATTGTTCTCTCCGAAAGTCACACCGGAAAATAAGAATGAGTAAAAAGGAGCATGGACCCCAAATTTATAAATCTTACATAAGACCTATAATAGGAAAGTCAATCAAATTAAATATGTTGCAACTTTTTAGTTACTCCAAAAAGGAAACAAAATAAATTACCGACCAATCAGTCATGTGACAAAAAGGGCATGGAATATTTTACTCAACCAAGGTTATGCTCTAATTAATTAAATGGATACTTGTGATCTTATGACACAAGTAAAACATAAACTATTGCGCGTGTTCACATTCATGCCCTGAGGCTGCGATAGAAATATGTTGTATGTATAATTAAAAATTTTCAGACTCGACTACTTACAGTCCGCAACCCGTGGAAATTAGTGGGCATCTGATGGGGTTCTCGCTATGTTTTCCCAGGACAAACCAGGCCGAAGCGCTCAAGCGAGTCGACTCGATCAAGTGAATTGCGCGCTTGGGCCGCGTTCGCTCGAGAAATACAAAGGCCATGGGGAAAAATTGCACGTGCAAAGACTTGCACGCACGTGTACGCAAAGTGCAGCACGACGCACCCACGCACGGTCGACGCCACGCGTAAGCACAATTTTGTACAGGCTCGGCCGACATGTGCGCCCGGCTGACGCGCACATTGGGCCAGTCCATGCTGGCCTGGGTTGCACCACTAGCGCCAACCATCACCGTCACTCCATCCGCCCTAACCACTTCTATCGCCGTCGACCGCCGCCATCTCCGGGAAACCTGCCCAGTCCGTCTGATTTGTTCGAGTGGCATGCTCATCATTTTCTAGAAATTTGTGATCTAGGTGACCAGAACCAAACATCGCCATTTGTTAACTCTACATTCAGCAAGGCGCAATTTCTAGCACACCCCTACATAAAACTATAAAATAGCCCTCATGCCTTCATTTGAAGTCAAGAAAACAAAGGGATAAGGTAGAGCTTTATGGTTTTCGGCGAGGACGTGAGACATAGATTGTTCATTCGCTCTGAATTCCCTTGGCTAGCTCCCAATTTTGTTTGCGGTCAAATGAAGGAAAAGACTTGGAAGAACGCTACCGAGGACACTCCCGTGAAAGCTTTGTGGACTTATTCATTTTTCTTCATTTTTCCGCACATAAAGCTTGTAAATGGAGAGGTGGCATATCACCCTCAATGGAACTCAACCACTTGTAACATTAAGGAAGGTAGTGGTGTTGCGGCCAAACTCGCCGCTCTGGTAGATCAGACTTTAATCGAACTATCTATTCCCGAGGAGCGGTAGAGCGAGCAAACAGTCAATGTAAAAAAGATTGAGATAGCTGGCAAGGAGAATTTTTTGATGTGGAAAACCCCAGAAAGGGATAAAAAACCACGTGGTCGGGACTGCTCCAACCAAACTTCCACTATATTCTTGTGTTGTTATGTTAGGATCTTATGTGATATGGAAGTAGTCAACGAGTTAGTCTTGCTACCAACGTAGTATGAGCTTATGGGGTCACACATAATAACGTACAAAAAATTGGACAAATGATTGTGTTGGCTTTACTCATATTGGATGTAAGTGAAGAGCAAATTTGGAACTGATTGGGAGAAGGCATGTCATCTAAAAGTCAAGATGTCAAATGTTGTTTGTCGACTTGACTGTCTATCGACAAAGACTAAATATTGACTAGACTGTCTGCCGATATTTAGTATGTCGACTAGACTGATTGTTGATATAATAATATCGACTTGACTTGATTAATTATCGGCTTGATGTCAAGACGACATTTGGTCTATGTCAACTAGGCTGATTGTTGATATATTAATATTGTTGGGAATGTTGCCCCTCAATGTTCCCTAGATTTGAAGAGGCATCACACTCAATACTAAGTACATATTGTATTTGATAGGCCCTCTATTGTATCATGCTTATGTAGGGTTAGGTCATTCCAAACATTGGAATAGTTCTCTGGTTTTTACTTTCAAAACCGCTGAGACCTCAGCTGAACTGCTGAGACGCAACTATTTAGCCACTGAGAAGGAGTCTGTCTCAGCTTAGCTGCATATTGAGCAAAACCGCAGAGAAGACTATTTGTCTCAGCAGATTCGTTGAGACGGAGTCTATTCTACCACTGAGACTGGAGCCTATCTCAGTCCATCCACTGAGACAGATTCATATTTGAATATTGCCTGGCGGGATCTGCTTTTGGCACAAGTGGCTAGAAAACAAAGATAATGTTTTCTATTTATCTCCATACTGTGACAGTGAACTCCTCAGAGCCGTTGCAGATTAGACGAGGTATAAAATAAGATGTTAGGTCATTGGATAAAGGTGTGGACAAGAACAAAAGTAGCTGCTACAATTTTATTGAAGAAAGTCCCTGCTTCCACAAGATCATCTCTATCTGCTTCCAGAAAAGACACTTCTCAAGCTGCAAGCAGATTACTTCCAAAGAGATAAGGTTGTTCTTTCTTATTCTATCCAGAAGAATAAGTGGATCTTCTTTCCTCTATTGAAGAACAAGACCAGAAGAAAATAGGCCTGAAGCTGCTGCTATTCAGCCCTGTTTTAAGACAGCATCTACTGTGTTCCAACAACAAAAGATCTAAGCTGAAGGTTTAATCTATATAGTCTTCTGTTATAACAGTAAAACTATAAAAATTTGTAAGAATATCATTGTTTTGAGAGTGTAGGGCTTTGTGCCTGAGTTTGTAAGGCTGTACTCCCAGCCTGTGTTGTAGGATTTCAGAGGAGATCTGAGGTAGGGTTTCAGAGGAAACTTGAGAGATCCTAAGGGATCTGAGTTGTAAGCTCTTGGAGATGAGATTTGGAGGAGTTTGCCTTGTCTAAACCATTGTTGGAAAGGTTAGAGGGAAAGTGGACTACCCATAGACACACTGTCTTAGGGAACCACTATAAATAGCTGTGTGTTTGCTATTACTTTATTCAATCACTTAAAAACCACCAGATGTAAGTAGAAAATTTCAAAGGAACCTATTCACCCCCCTCTAGGTGAGTTAGACTACTACCAAGTAAACTATCAAGTGGTATCAGAGGTTGTTTGGTCAAATAGGACTTAACAGTCTGACCAGATCCTACTAGGAGTAGTCTATTCTGAATCCAATGGCTGCCACTGGAGGTTAGAAGGAGATGGGATCCATGAAACTGCCCATATGCAAAAAGGAGACCTTTGGCATATGGAAGCAAAGGGTAAGGCTGATTTTGGAAGCCTCTGACCCTAGGATTTACATCATAGTAAAGGAAGGTCCTTTTGTCTTCCTAAAGGACACCACCACAGATCCACCCCAGCATGTGCCCAAGACCTATGCTAAAATGACCAAGGATGAAATTGCACTTTCTACTATGGATAGGAGAGCACAAAATGTTATAGTAAATGCAATTGATGATTCCACCTTCCAGAATTTGGTGCTCTGTGAGACAACAAAGGAGATGTGTGATACACTTATAGTGTATATGAAAGGCACTAATGGAGTGAGGGATGATAGGAAATCCCTCCTTAACCAGGAATATGAAGCCTTCAGGCAACACAACTTGGAAAGCATAGCTGATTACTATGAAAGATTCTTCAGGGTGGTCAATGAGCTGAGGACCTATGGGAGGGTCTTCAACAATTAAGAGTTGAATGATAAATTACGAAGATCTCTAACTAGAGACTGGGATACAAAAATCTATGCCATCGGGGAAGGGGCAAAGCTGGGTTAGACTCCTCCCCACACACTATTTGGGAAGCTGCTCTCATATGAGATGCAACTATCTGCAAGAAAGGTGGAGGAAACCACTACCAGGACTCATGCACAGGAGAAATTTGTGGATCTAAAAGCCGAGAGCTCTAAGAAGAGCAAATAGAGAATTCCCTCTCCACCAAGAAGGGCTGCTGACTCAGAAAACTCTAAGGCCAACATATCTGACAGCAATTCAACAAATGAGTAATTTGCTGCCTTCTCTAGAAACTTCAAGAAGTTGATGAACAGGAAGCAGTGGAAGAACATACCTTCCTCCTCTTCACATCCCAATAAGGAACACAATAGGGAGGCTGCACCCCGAGGGTGAAAGGTATGAATCTAAGCCTATTAAACATGTTTCAAATAATATTATCTTCTATTGCTGCAGCATGCCTGGACATGTCATAGCTGACTCTCCAGTCAAGAGAAAAGAAAAAGGTGATAAGAAGCCCCATCACCACAACGGAAGGAAAGGTGAAAAATCCTTCCTGGAAAAGAAGGAAAGGAGCTGGAGTGAATCTTCATCTTCATCTTCAGATTTGATGAAGAAAAGGAAGCCTATATTGGGATATTTGCAGCAGCTGAGGATGAAGAATATCCAGCTGCTAAGATAGGCATCAGGGCCCCTCTATCACATTCAGATAGTGACTTTGAGGTGGATGAAGATGTCAAAGAATGTTATGGATTAATGGCCATATCTGATGGTGAAGACAGACAGGATTATTCCGATCGTGAACAGGTATTAGCTCTGCTCATTTCTTCTTCTGATTATGAGTCAATTCCTGTATCTGAAACAGTTTCATCTAATGATGAAAGTGGTTCAGAATCTGAGGTGGATGTCAATCAATTGATTGACAAGTATGGTGCCCTCTTGGAACTCTGAAAAAGAGCAAGAACTTAGCCAAGAGGCAAGCTCTAGAAATTGCTTCCCTTCAGTAGCAAAGCCTGACTATACCGAGTCAGCTACCCAGCTGGCTCAAATGAGTAGAGAAATTAGTCAGCTAAAGGGAATTACAATCTTCCATCTTAGCACCATAATCTTGAAGAAAAAGGTCATTAAGGATCTTGAAGAGAAGCTCCTCAAGGAGAAAAGCTTATGAGCACAATTCTCTTAGCCCAAATCAGTACTGCCCATCATTGACAACTTCTACTTCCAAAAAAATAGGAGAGGACTGGGTTTCAATAAAGTGGCAGTACATTCTGGGAATAGAGGAAAGGAAAATGCTAATGCAAAGACTCATTCCACCTTTCAAAAGGTGTTGCTTCCCTCTAACAGGTATGTCCAGGACAGCATGTATGGTCATTGGAAGAATGGAATATCCTATAGTAAGGGGAATACTCCTAACTATAGTAGGAGAAAGGGCATGGGGATGAGTGCTTTGAAATCTCCCCATGAGAAAATTCAAATGGCCCATCATAGACCATTTGTATTTGGTACTTCAGCCCCCACATTCAAGGGTAAGGAAGCTACCTCTTCTAAATCCCATCCAGCAAAACCCATGGCTGCTGTCAGACTTATAATCATGTCTAACAGTACAGTATCTGATGCCATCAAGTCATGCTTAGCTGCCAAACTAAGACCAGCTGAGTTCAATCCAATAAAGTCTGCTAAGACAAGTTATAGACAGTCAATTAGCCAAGTGATTGCTAACAGGAATATGAAGAATATTGCTACCTTCTTCACTGAACATAAGCATCATGATGCTCCTTACACCTCTAGAAGTGTTCAGAAAAGAAGGTCCAACATCCATGAATGTTGGTGCAGTGGTAAAGTGGGACACTTTGCCATTTATTGTTGGCACAACACTAATGTGCCTAATGCAAGGAAGAACTTTCCTACAAAAGCTGTAGTGAGTAGCAGTGTGTGTTTTTATGCTAACAAGAACCTAAGACCCAAACTCAATTGAGCTCCTAAGGGAAAATGAATTAGATTTCGCACGATAGTTTAAGTACCAATCTAATGGAAATATGGTACTTGGATAGTGGGTGCTCAAGGCGCATGACAGGAACTAGGAGTCTTTTGCAGAATTACACTCCTGTGAAGAATGGACCAAAAGTCATCTTTGGAGGTTCTAATAGAAGAGTCACAAAAGGATATGGTATGATTTCTAATGACATAGTTTCAATAACAAGGGTAGCTTATGTTGAAGTGCTTGATTAAAAAGTCAATTGACTTAGAAGTCATTCTATCAGGCACTAGGAGTGGGAATGTTTATTGCTTAGACTTTATTTGCAATTGTTCTTTATCTCCTGTATGTCTTGTAGCTAATGAGAGTGAGTCTCTTTTTGTTCAATGACACAAGAGACTTGCCACATTAACTACAAAACAATTTATAAATTATTTTCTAAAAATCTTGTTAGGAATAATCCAAATTTAAAATGTGTTAAAAGTGGTCCTTGTCATGCATGCCAGATGGGTAAGCAAACTAGGGCCACCTTTAAAAGCATTGGCTCCAAAGACATTAATAAATGTTTATATCTATTGCATATGGACTTGTTTGGTCCTTTGTCCATTCAGAGCCTAGGTGTCAAGGAGAAATCTGATACTTTAGATATCATTATAAACTATGTCAAGGAAATTCAGAATGAACTACAATGTACTGTGGTTAAAACTAGAACTGATCATGGTACAGAATTTTAATCTGGGGCCATGAAAAAGTTTTTTCAAGAATTTGGTATCACCCAAGAGTTTTCCTCCACAAGGACCACGACAAAATGGTGTGGCTGAGTGGAGGAATAGGACCTTGATAGAAGCTGGCAGAACATTGCTTAGTGAATCCTCTCTCCTAGAATATTTCTAGGCTGAGGTAGTTAATACTGCTTGTTATGTTCTGAATAGAGCTTCCATCAATAAGGCCCTCGAAAAAACACCCTATGAGATTCTGAAAGGCAAACAACCAAAAATTTCATATTTTAGAATCTTTGGTTGCAAATGCTACTATTTAAATAATGGAAAATTCCAACTGATAAAGTTTGCTGAAAAATGTAATGTTGATGTTCTTGTTGGATATAGCTCACATAGTAGAGCCTATAGAGGATTCAATAAGAAGACTCATGTTGTTGAGGAATCCATGCATGTTGTCTTTGATGAGACTAGCCTACTTTATAAGGGCTGGTCCAGTTCTACTATTTTGACAGGAAATGATAAGAAGATGCAAGAGCTGTCTTTACAAGACACACCCAGCTCTAGCAGAATCAATTCAAAGATTGTAGCACTTCAAGATGAAGATGATCAGGCTACTGAAGAACCTGCTGCTACAGATGAAGTACAACAGGATGCTGACCCATTACCTGCAACAACCAGGCATTTGAGGGATCACCCAAGGAATCTAATTATTGGAAATGAGAACTATGGTGTGATCACCAGAAGCAGGGCTCACAATGAAGCCCTATTCCTGAGCTTTCTATCTCAGGTAGAGCCCAAAAAGTGTGAGGAAGCTAACCACGATACCTTCAGGATTCAAGCTATGCAAGAGGAGCTTCAACAATTCAAAAGGTGCAAAGTGTGGAAGTTGGTGACAAAACCTCAAGGACACAACATAATTGGCACGAAGTGGATTTACAGGAATAAGTTGGATGAGAATGATGTCATCATCAAGAATAAAGTAAGACTAGTAGACAAGGGATATATGCAAGAAGAAGGTATAGACTTTGACCAAACCTTTGCCCCAGTTACAAGGTTAGAGGAAATAAGATTATTCCTTGCCTATGCTGCCCACAAGGGATTCAAGGAATACCAGATGGATGTGAAGTCAGCTTTTCTAAATGGAAATTTGAAGGAAGAAGTATATGTGGAACAACCATCAGGTTTTGTCCATCCAACTCTAACCTCCCATGTTTATTTACTTAGGAAAGCTTTATATGGTCTAAAGCAAGCCCCTAGGCCTGCTATGAGACCTTGTCTAGCTTTTTCATGAAGAACAAGTTCTTGAGGAGGAAGTTACATTGTTTCTTAGGGACACAAAAGGCAAGTGTCTCCTAGTCTAAATTTATGTTGATGACATAATTTTTGGGTCTACTGATGACAACCTTTGCAAAAGGTTTGCCAACCTTATGCAAGGGGAGTTTGAGATGAGCTGTATGGGAGAGCTCAAGTACTTTTTAGGCTTCCAAGTGAAACACTCTGATGAAGGGATATTTATCTCTCAAACCAAGTAAACTAGGGAGCTTATCAAGAGGTTTGGGATGGAATCTGCTTCCACCATGAAAACACCCATGGGGTCCAATATCTCCCTAGACAAGGATGAGAAGGGCAAACCCTTTGATGAATCCATATACATGTGTATAATTGAATCCCTGTTATATCTGACTGCTAGTAGACCCGATATTATGTATGCAACATGTGTTTATGCTAGATATCAAGCATGCCCTAAGGTATCTTATTACTCAGCTGCAAAGAGGATTTTGAGATACCTTAAAGGAAGCCAACATTTTGGCCTTTGGTACCCTAAGAACAATGATTTTGAACTAATTGGCTTTTCAGATGCTGATTTTGCAGGATGCAAAGAAGATAGGAAGAGTACTAGTGGAACTTGTCAATTCCTAAGCAGGTGATTGATCTCATGGAGTAGCAAGAAATAGACTAATGTGGTAATATCCACAGCTGAGTTTGAGTACATTACTGCAGGGAGCTGCTGTGCACAGATTCTATGGATACAACATCAACTAGAGGACTACAACCTCAAGGTAAGTCATTCTCCACTGTATTGTGACTCATCTAGTGCAATTTCTATTGCTAAGAATCCGGTATCACATAGCAGGACTAAGCATATATAAATCAGGTATCATTTTATTAGAGAACATATAGAAAGTCAAGATATCTTCCTTGAACATGTCTCCACTAACAATCAAGTTGCTGATATCTTTACAAAGCCATTGCATGATGCTAAGTTTAATTTATTCCAGATTGAGCTGGGAATGTTGAATATTTAATAGTCATCAATATTTCATATTATCTATCATGCATGATATTTTGTATCTTAAGCTTTGCTAGGATATGTTGATACTTAAAATCACTTAATGCCATGATTAAGAAGAAAAACAATCCTACTTGAAAGGGTTCACTGCTAGGCAGTGAGTTCAGCTAAGAAAGTCTTAGCTGAACCGCTGAGATAGTTAAGTCATCTCAGCGGTTAACATTACCTTGTCCCAACAATTTAGTTCTCCGTCTCAGCGGATCCTCTAAGATGGAATAGGTTAATTAAACCAACTAATATTAAGTCAAATCAACATCTATCTCTAAGGAAAACTTAAAGAATACACCTATAAATAGAGAAATGTTGATTAAATCACACACACACCCAAAACCCTACTAAGTCGTCGAGACGACTCTTCCGTACCCCCCAGTCTCAGCGAATCATTCTTATCAAAGAATGGCGCCAAATATTTCATAGGACCTCCTGAAAGGCTATGAAATAATAAGGAATGGATTTCAACATGCTCATGCTGAGATAAAGCAAGTGATTCAACTCCAGGAAGAGCAAGGATTGGAATATCTTCTGTCAGAACCCACTGTGATTCTCAGAACTGAAGTTATGGAACTATACAACAATGATTGGCTATCTTCTTCCAAGTCTTCTCTGAAGTCCAAGACTGGAAATGCAAAGATTAAGATGTCTCCAAGGAAGTTGGAGAAAGCCCCACATTTGCCCTCATGCAGTCACGACGAGGAAGAAAATAATTCTGAAAAGGACAAAGAGAAAACTTTAAAATGGTGTGAATATCGTGATGCCAAAACAGGCTCACTAAAGAGGAAGCTTTTCAGCCTAAGAGGAAAGCTTATATCTAACATAGTGGGCAAAGCAATTCTGTGCAAACCTGGTTCTCATGACACCATATAAAAATACATGTTTGAGTTGATGACAAGGGTGGTTGATGAGTACTTTTTGTACTCATCCTTTAGTATAATTTTAACACTATTTTAATAGGAATTTATATAATTCTTACGAATTTTCTCATTTAATTTATTTCTTTTCATTTTTATGAGCTAACTTAAGCTAATTCTATGTTTTCAGGTTTTCTGGGCACTTTGAGAAAAAAAGTCAAGTACACGCCCCAAGGTCACGGGCATGACTAGAGGGGCGTGACACCCCAAGATGTGTTCCAGACCTGCCGTAGCCACCCAGGCCAATTCTGAGAAGATTCACCAAGTACACGCCCTAGGTCACGGGCGTGACCCAGGGGCGTATAAACATAAGCCACGCCTCCATCTCAGCAGGATGTCATCCACGGCCATGACAAGCATTTTACCATGTACACGCCTGTGACACAACATGTCACGCCCGTGTACTTCCATGGTCACGGGCGTGTGGCGCCTTGCCACTAGAAAAACGCATTGCCGCCTCAAATTTTCCCACCAGGAGCAGTTTTGAAGATTACGCGCCCTAGGTCACGGGCATGACCTAGGGGCGTGAAATGCACGTAACATCTACATTAAACCCAGAGGCGCCTATCCCACACCAGCATCGATCACGCCTGTTACACGCCCTTTTGTCACGGGCGTGACCAAGGGAGTGTAACACCAACTTTTCACCTATTTAAAGGATCTTCTCCAGAACTTCAGGGACGAATTTTGGAGGCTTAACCCCTCATTTCATTCTTTGTTTTCATGTTTTTATTATTTCTTGTAGTTCTCTTTCTTTCTTACAATTGTACTCTCAATTCAATAGTTTATAGTTTTCATTTCAATAGCTTGTAATCCTTTTCTTTTGCAATCAATAAAATAGTTCTTTTCTCCTTCTTATCATATTTTCAATTTCATTATGTACTCTTTTATTTTCATCGATTCCTCTATCTTCATGAGTAGCTAAACTTCTATTAGTACTCATTCGAGATGATCCAAGGAATAATATAAGTTATGAAATAATTTAGAGATGCTCTTTCTCTTTTCGAAAAAGCTTAAGATTTATCCTTGATTTTAAGATAACGAGATTATATTTTTGATATATAATTCTTGTTCTTGTTTTCGTACTTTAGTTAGCCGAGAGGCTCGTAAAGCAAATCGATCACTCAAGGATAAAAAAGAGTTGAATGCAATCCTGAGAGAGGACGATGTTACCCTTCTAGATTGGAGTAAAAGCCAATAGGGGAATTCACCTCGTAAAGCGAGATTTAGGGGTTTCGATTATAGAACGAGAGTTCGGTCGATCAACCTAATCTCAGGTGGAAATATTCCTCGAGTTAGGTGCGTTCGTAATTCAGGAATCTCCATGGTCAAAGCTATTTTATTAAGAGAATGCAATTTTATTCTTTCTTCTTATTTTCATCTCCGAGGTGATTCAAAGATCGAGTGCTAATCGTCCTTATTATTATTTTAATCGCTATTCTAATTCACCATATTTTCCTTAGAAATAAACCAACTCAAAGTTCTATTGATAAAATAATAGAGATTTTCTTGAAGTTAAAGTACTCAACCACCCCGAGTCTAATCGGCCTTGGTTTTATAAATCTATACTACTTTCGATTCGGTATACTTGCCATTATCGCTTGCGGATATAGTTTTGCTCATTAAGTTTTTGGCACCGTTGCTGGGGAGCTAGGTTGATATTTCAAAAAAAGAAATATCTATTAATTTTATCTCTCTCTTTCTCCTCCCCTTTTTCTTAAATTTTTTAAAAAATCTTAAAAGGCACAATTTAAATTCTCGGAAAGGGAGATTTGGGCTTGTCATCCCATCGCGTCTCCTAGTATCGTGTGAACCCTTCACAGTGTAGACCTCGGGAAGTCTGGGACAAACTTTACCCGCTTTTGAAATATATATATATATATATATATTTAACTATAATATTATAAAAACATTATAATAATTTTAATTTTTCCTTCTTCACCCTTTTTATTCTTTCCACCTATAATTCTCTTTTTCTCTTTTTCTTTTCTCTTAGTTTATGACTTGAGGAAACTCATCAATTAATCTTGAATTGTGTTTTGATCTGGAAATCGAGTGCACCTTGCGACGATGTTTCCGATTTAGTGATCTACCAATAATTCGAGAAGAGTCAATCAGAGAAACTAACGAAGGTATAATGGAAGATCCCGACCATAACGAGGCCCCGCTACTGACCATGTCCTATTATGCGAGGCCAAATTGGGAGGGAACACAATCTAGTATTATTTGCCCGATGGTGGCGAATAATAATTTTGAAATAAAAACGAGTATCATTCATATGGTACAGCAAACCGTCGTTTTCGATGGATTACTGGATGAAGATCGTAAATTACATTTATTAAATTTTTTGGAAATTTGCAATACGTTTAAGATAAATGGCATCACCGATGATGTCATTCATTTGAGTTTATTTCCTTTCTCCTTGCGGACTAAGGCCAAGCAGTGGTTGGGATCTCTTCCTAGAGGTTCCATCACTACATGGGCCGAGATGACAGAGAAATTCTTAACGAAATATTTTCCTCCGGCAAAGTCCGCTAAATTACGTACGGACATTCTCTCCTTCCGCAAATTGACTCGGAGTCTCTCTACGACACATGGGAGTGCTTCAAGGAATTGTTGCGGAGATGTCTTCATCATGCTCTTTCTATGTGGCAACAAGTTCAAACTTTCTACAATGGTTTGAATCTCCAAACGAGGTAGATGATTGATGCGGCCGCAGGGTGGGGGTGGGGGACCCTTAATAACAAAACCCCCAAGGCTGCTCAAGAGCTTTTTGAGGAGATGGACATGAATGCTTATCAGTGGAATGCGCCACGGTCGCGCCCTAACAAGCCGACCAGACTCTTTAAAGTTGAGGCCACCCCGTACTTAGCACTTCAAGTAGAAATGCTAACAAAGCAAGTGGAGGAGATGACTGCTTCCTCCACCACCAATTGGGCTAATAATAATAATTTTAATAGTAATAATAATTTGAATCATGAGCAAGTAGATTTTATGGGGAACTCCTACCGTCCTCCTTATAACCCAACTAATAATATTCCTTTTAATAATAGCTATAATCCGGGTGTAAGGAACCGTCCTAATTTTTCATGGAGCAACCCCAATAATGCTCAAAATCCACCATAAGTGAATCCCCCCGGATTCGCTTCGCCACCACCACACAAGCCCTCTTCACTTGAAGAGGTCTTCACCAAATACGTTGCCTCCAATGAGTCCAACATCCGGAATCTTTCCAGATCTATTAAAAGCATGGAAAATCAGATTGGATAGCTTGCCAAGATGTTTTCCGAACGCCAGCAAGGAGCTTTGTCGGGCTATACTGTGGCCAATCCACGAGAGAGTGCCAACACAATAACCCTCTGTAGCGGAAAGGGGATAAAATCTTCAAAATTGGCTGAGCCAGAGGTAAACGTTTCAAATCCACCTATGCATTAAGTTCTTCTGATTTAGCTCCGCGCAATATTCAAACTCCTTTTATTTCTTATCCTTCTAAATTACAAAATGAGCGCAAGGAGGAGCAGTATAAAAAATTCATAAATCTTGTAAACCAAATTCAAATCAACATTCCATTCAGCGAGGCACACTCTCAAATGCATGAATACATGAAATATCTCAAGGATTTGTTGTCAAATAAAAAGAGACTTGAAGATATTTCATGCGTTTCTCTTAACACAGAATGTTCGGCGATTATTTTAAATAAATTGCCGAAAAAATTAAATGATCCGGGACGGATCTCCATCCCGTGTTTGTTCGATAATTTATTAATTAAACACGCCTTAGCCGATCTAGGAGCTAGCATAAATCTTATGCCGATCTCCTTATTTAAGAAGCTTGGTCTGGGCATCCCAAGCCCAATTAATATAAGCATCCAACTAGCGGATCGGTCCGTTAAGTACCAAATTGGGGTCATAGAATATGTGCTAGTGAAGGTTGACAAGTTTATCTTTTAGGTAAACTTTGTCATCCTCGATATCGAAGAGGACGTCGAAGCACCCCTCATACTCGGTCGGCCCTTCCTAGCCACCGCTTGAGCTATATTAGACGTAAGTAACGGAAAACTTCTCCTACGAGTGGGGGATGAAGAAGTCACTTTTAGTACCAACTCTTTAATGAAAAACTCTTTTTCTAATGACGACTCTTGTTTTACCTTAGAAACAAATTTTGAAGAGGAAATGACATCATTTTCTGAAATAATCTCCCCTTTGTTTGAAAATCCGGAAATTGCAAATTTATTTTGTGTACAAGAATTAACTCGACCGCTTAAATTTGAAGAAGTAAATTTGAATTATTAAAATATAAAAACATCTTACGAGGAGCCGCCGAGTTTGGAATTAAAACAATTACCGGAACATTTAACAAATATATATTTTTTAGAAAAATTCAAAATTGCCCGTAATCATATCTTCCGCACTTAACGATTCGGAAATTTCCAAAGTAATTAAAATTTTAAATAATCACCGCCATGCAATTGTATGGCAAATTTCGGATATAAAGGGGATTAGCCCCTCATTTTGCTCGCACAAAATAAATTTAGAAAATAATTCCCACGACACTATTCAGCCTCAACGATGCCTTAATCCCAATATGAAGGACGTCGTAAAGCTGAAATTATTAAATTATTAGACACAGAGATTATTTACCCAATTTATGATAGCACTTGGGTTAACCCAGTGCAAGTCGTGCCTAGAAAGGGTGGAATAACGGTAGTTACAAACAAAAATAACGAGTTAATTCCAACCCGTACCATTACGGGTTGGCGGGTATGCATCGATTTTAGAAAATTAAATGATGCCACCCTCAAAGATCACTTTTCACTACCCTTTATTGACCAAATCTTAGAACGTCTATTCGGTCACTCACACTATTATTTTCTTGATGGCCTTTCAGGATACTTTCAAATCCCAATTGCACCCGAAGACCAAGAGAAAACAACTTTTACGTGTCCCTTCGGCACCTTCGCCTATCGGAGGATGCCTTTTGGTCTTTGTAACGCGTCGGCTACATTTTAAAGGTGTATGCTGACAATTTTTAATGAATTAGTAGAAGACGTCATGGAAGTTTTTATGGATGATTTTTCTGTCTTTGGCGATTTTTTACAAACTGTTTAAATAATCTTGATCGTGTTCTTCAACGCCGCGAAGACACGAATTTGGCACTCACTTGGAGAAGTGTCACTTGTCCGAGAAGGGTTAGTCCTCGGTCATAAAGTTTCTAGTAAGGGGATCGAGATCGATCGTGCAAAGATCGAAGTCATAGAAAAACTCCCTCCACCCACCAATACTAATCTATTAGGAGTTTTCTAGGACACGCAGGATTCTATAGGCGATTCATTCGAGATTTTTCTAAAATTACAAAACCTTTAACTCATCTCTTAGAAAAAGAATCCACATTTATTTTTGACGATGAATGTTTGAAAGCTTTTGAAAAATAAAAAAGAACTAATAAACTCGCCAATTTTAATTGCGCCAAATTGGTCTCTACCGTTCAAAATAATGTGCGATGCGAGTGATTTTGCTGTAGGGGCTATTTTAGGCCAACGGGTGAACAAATATTTTCACCCGATTTATTACGCAAGCAAAACACTCACTTCTACCCAAGGTAATTATACAACAACGGAGAAAGAACTTTTGGCGATTGTTTTTACATTTGATTAATTCCATTCTTATTTAACGCTTTCAAAAGTTATTGTCTTCTTAAATCACTCTGCCCTCCAATATTTGCTAGACAAAGGGGACCCCAAGCGCCGACTATTGAGATGGATTCTCCTACTACAAGAATTCGATTTAGAAATCTGAGACAAAAAGGAGTGGAGAACGTGGCGGCCGACCACCTCTCAAGATTGGAGAACCCAACTGCAGGAGAACTAGTGGAGGCCAAAATTGATGATACATTCCCCGAAGAGCGCCTCCTCGCTATCGAAAAGGTAACGACTTCTTCCACCCCTTGGTACGCAAATTTTGCCAACTATTTAGTGTCGCGGGTCCTTCCAATTTTTTTTTTCAAGTCAACAAAAGAAGAAATTCTTTTCGGACTTGAAAAATTATTTTTGGGAAGATCCATTTTTATTTTGTGTCTGCGCGGACCAAGTGGTAAGAAGGTGTATTTCGGGAGAGGAAGGCGAACAAATTTTGCGGCACTACCACGAAGGACCAACCGGTGGACACTACCAAACAAACCAGACCGCTAGAAAGGCGCTTGAGGCGGGCTTCTAATGGCCCACCTTATTCAAAGACGCTCACACATTTGTGAGTAAATGTGATAAATGCCACAAAGGTCAGGTAACATTTCTAACCGGGATGAAATGCCCCAAAATATATTTTTAGAATGCGAAATTTTTGATTTATGGGGAATAGATTTCGTAGGCCCGCTACCTTCTTCTTATAATATTAAATATATCCTTGTTGCGGTCGATTACATGTCGAGGTGGGCGGAAGCACAAGCTCTTCCCACCAACGACGCGAGAGTCATCGTAAATTTTTAAAAAAAATTATTTTCACGATTTGGCACACCCCGAGCATTAATTAGTGGTATGGGCACACATTTCTGTAACAACCAACTTTCTAAAATTTTAGCAAAGTATGAAGTTACACACAAGCTTTCTACCACCTATCACCCACAAGCAAATGGCCAAGTGGAGGTAGTGAATCATGAATTAAAAAGAATTTTAGAAAAAACTGTGTTCGTTAATAAGATGGGATTGGTCGCTAAAATTAGACGACGCACTATGGACCTATCAGACAACGTACAAAACCGCCATCATATGTACAATGTACCGATTAGTCTATGAAAAAGCTTGCCATTTATCGGTGGAATTAGAACATCGCACTTTTTGGGCGCTAAATTTCTTAAATTTGGATTTAAACATAGCCTCAGAACATAGGAAATTTCAACTAAATGAATTAAACGAATGACGTGCAAACGCCTATGAAAATAATAAATTTTATAAGGAGCGCACTAAGTTTTATCATGATAAAAAATTCAAAATCCAAAATCTTTTTCACCGGGAAACTTAGTCCTTCTTTATAATTCTAGACTTAAATTTTTTCCGGGCAAATTAAAATCTCGGTGGTCCGGTCCCTTCATAGTAAAAGAAATTTAGCCATATGAGACCGTGCTAATAGAGCACCCAGAAAAAAGCTCTTTCTAGGTCAACGGACATCGTTTAAAATTATATCACCCCGGCGACGCAATGTCCAAAGACAGAAACAATTCAGTTCCAAAATATTTAAGAAAATCCTCACTTAGTCAAGCTACGAGACGGTAAACAAAGCGCTTTTGGAAGGCACCCCAACGTTATCCTTTTTCTTATTTCTGCTTTATTTGTTTAACTTTTTTTTTCAGGTTTTTGTTCCGGCAACCCAATCTACCAACCAGGGAAGCCCTCTTCTCCCCTCCTTTCATTTACTGCATTTTTTTAATAATCCTTCATACTTAGTTTTAAACATTGGGGACAATGTTTAATTTTAAGTATGGGTATGTAGCGTAGCTTTCTAGTATTTACTTCTGTTTAAAAAAAAGAGAAATTTTATTATTATAAAAATCTAAATTCTTGGAAAGGGAGGTGTGGGCTATCATCCCATTGTATCTCCTAGTACCTTGCGATCCCTTCACCGGGTAGACCTTAGGAAGTCTAGGAATTTTTCAAAAATATATATTAATCCTTACTTGTTTTTATTTTTCTAGAAATCTAGTTTGAGGTTCGATTATAAGTGTTCTTACATTTATAATTTAGCTAATATTTTGTTTTATCAAAATTTGTTAAATTTAAATTTGAAGTAATTTAGTTTCAAGAAACACTTTATGTTTTTAATTCAATTAGAGAATCTATTTAGCACTACTTCTCCTCTTAATTTTAAATAGCTTCACTTTGTGGTAACTTAGCTAAGCATATCTAGATTTTTATTATATTCTCTATTAACTTTAAGATCTTAGGAAATTTCATTCCACTAAAAAGTTGCTCTCAAAATAGTTTAATTTATAAACTAGAAGTATTTCTTTACCCTCACCCTTTGTTGGCAAATGAAAAAATGTGTAGTAAAAGATCATATGTCATGGGAATAAGAGGATAAAATTCATTATTTTCTAAACATATGCATCCAAAATCAATTAAAAGACTATATGTCATGATGTAAGAGGATAAAATTCATTACATCTAAACATATACATTTTGGGTTTTTGATTGAAGAGATTTTTTTTAAAAAGATTATATGGCATGGAAAATGAGAGGATAAAATTCATCGTTTTCCTAAACATATACAAATATGAATTTATGAGTGAGGTTTGACCACCTCCAATCCAAGAACTCTTCATTTTGCCATTTTGTTAAAACTTATCCCTAACCAATTCTATTGATACTAGTCCTAAATAAAATTATTAAGAGTGCAAAATTTTAGTAGGTGTCTTCTCCTTAAGCTTCTTTTATGTTAAAGTGTCTATAATTTCAATCTAATTTTGTTTGAAAATTTCTATAATTTCGGTTGCTAAATAGTTATCTTGAGAAGTAGTTAGCTAAATAGATTTCTCTTTTTAAATTATCACCATAACGTATGACTTAATTCTTAAATTCCTAGAATTTGCTTTTAACTTACTCTTGGTTTAATAAAAATTTAGTTAATTAGAAATAACATCGATGTCTTGTAATTTTCCCCTCATTCTTTTGCTCTAGAATAACAAAAGCTCAAGTATGGGAGTGTTTGATGAGTACGTTTTGTACTCATCCTTTAGTATTATTTTAACACTATTTTAATAGGAATTTATATAATTCTTACGAATTTTCTCATTTAATTTATTTCTTTTCATTTCTATCAGCTAACTTAAGCTAATTCTATGTTTTTCAGGTTTTCTGAGCACTTTGGGCAAAAATGTCAAGTACACGCCCCAAGGTCACGGGCGTGACTAGGGGGCGTGACACCCCAAGATGTGTTCCAGACCTGCCGCAGCCACCCAGGCCAATTCCGAGATGATTAGCCAAGTACACGCCCTAGGTCACGGGCGTGACCCAGGGGCGTGTAAACATAAGCCACGCCTCCAGCTCAGCAGGATGTCATCCACGGTCGTGATAAGAAATTTACCACATACACGCCCGTGACACATGTCATGTCTGTGTACTTCTATGGTCACGGGCATGTACCACCTTGCCGCCAGAAAAATGCATTGCCGCCTCAGATTTTCCTGCCAGGAGCAGTTTGAAGAATACACGCCCTAGGTCACGGGCGTGACCTAGGGGCGTGACATGCACGTAACGCCTACATTGAACCCAGAGGCACCTATCGCACACCAGCTTTGATCACGCCTGTTACACGCCCCTTGGTCACGGGCGTGACCAATGGCGTATAACACCAACTTTTCACCTATTTAAAAGGAGCTTCTCCAGAACTTCAGTGATGAATTTTGGAGGCTCAACCCTTCATTTCTTTCTTTATTTTCATATTTTTAGTATTTCTTGTAGTTCACTTTCTTTCTTGCAATTGTACTCTCAATTCAATAGTTTATAGTTTTCATTTCAATAGCTTGTAATCCTTTTCTTTTGCAATCAATAAAATAGTTCTTTTCTCCTTCTTATCCAATTCTCAATTTCATTATATACTCTTTTATTTTCATCGATTCCTCCATCTCCCTGAGTATCTAAACTTCAATTAGTACTCGGTCGAAATGATCCAAGGAATAATATAAGTTATGAAATAATTTAGAGTTTCTCTTTCTCTTTTCTAAAAAGCTTAAGATTTATCCTTAATTTTAAGATAACGAGATTATATTTTCGATATATAATTCTTGTTCTTTTTTTCGTACTTTAGTTAGCCGAGAGGCTCGTAATGCGAATCGATCGCTCAAGGATAAAAAAGAGTAGAATGCAATCCTAGAGAGAGGACGACGTTACCCTTCCAGATTGGAGTAAAAGACAATAGGGGGATTCACCTCATAAAGCAAGATTTAGGGGTTTCGATTATAGAATGAGAGTTCAATCGACCAACCTAATCTTAGGTGGATGTATTCCTCGAGAGAGGTGCGTTCAATAGCTTGTAATCCTTTTCTTTTGCAATCAATAAAATAGTTCTTTTCTCCTTCTTATCCAATTCTCAATTTCATTATATACTCTTTTATTTTCATCGATTCCTCCATCTCCTTGAGTATCTAAACTTCAATTAGTACTCGGTCGAAATGATCCAAGGAATAATATAAGTTATGAAATAATTTAGAGTTGCTCTTTCTCTTTTCTAAAAAACTTAAGATTTATCCTTAATTTTAAGATAACGAGATTATATTTTCGATATATAATTCTTGTTCTTTTTTTTCGTACTTTAGTTAGCCGAGAGGCTCGTAATGCGAATCGATCGCTCAAGGATAAAATAGAGTAGAATGCAATCCTAGAGAGAGGACGACGTTACCCTTCCAGATTGGAGTAAAAGACAATAGGGGGATTCACCTCATAAAGCGAGATTTAGGGGTTTCGATTATAGAATGAGAGTTCAATTGACCAACCTAATCTTAGGTGGATGTATTCCTCGAG
This sequence comes from Dactylorhiza incarnata, assembly GCA_033032865.1. Lineage (NCBI taxonomy): Eukaryota > Viridiplantae > Streptophyta > Magnoliopsida > Asparagales > Orchidaceae > Dactylorhiza > Dactylorhiza incarnata. Next base: position 1,019,928 of record JAWHQI010000474.1, read on the forward strand.
AGAGGTGCGTTCGTAATTCGAGAATCTCCATGGTCAAAGCTATTTTATTAAGAGAATGCAATTTTATTCTTTCTTCTTATTTTTATCTCCGAGGTGATTCAAAGATCGAGTGCTAATCGTCCTTATTATTGTTTTAATCGCTATTCTAATTCACCATATTTTCTTTGGAAACTAACCAACTCAAAGTTCTATTGAAAATAATAGAGATTTTCTTGAAGTAAAAGTACTCAACCACCCCGAGTCTAATACGACCTTGGTTTTATAAACCTATAATACTTTCGATACGGTATACTTGCCATTTTCGCTTGCGGATATAGTTTTGCGCATCAGTGGTCATGAAGAAAAAGACCTCATGAGCTGATGTGATCTTCCAGAGAATTAAATAATGTCTGCTGGCTCCTAACTTGGGAAGACTTTTATCTCTCTACCTTCTGAATACATATCCTGAACAATTTGATAGCTCAAAAGGATCTAATCTCCATTACTTAAAGAGAATGGATATTAGAACTCTGGATAGGTTTACATGGGTGCTCCCCATGAGTCAGCCCTCTAAAATAAAGGATAAGAAAAGAAAGTTGACTAAAGGACACAAGAAGGTTAGAATGGTCTATTCTGATTTAGACTCAGATCCTGCAGAGAATGTTCCTGCTGCTGATGGTCTAGGATCAGTAAGCAGTCAAGATAAAGAGGTTCATGAAGATCATAAGAATGAGAAGAATGAGGATGATGATGCTGCTAAAGAGAAGCTTGATGGAAATGAAGGAGATCATAATGAAGATCAAATTGATGCTCATAATCCTCTGGAAGTACAAGTTGATATTAATGCACACAATGTGCCTGCTGATTCTGTAAGGAATGATGTGGAGCAATTAGATTATCCTAGTAATTTGCAATGTAAGATTGATCAAATTATCTTTAATCTTGAAAGAAGGATTAGTCTTATTCCTAATAACTCCTCGGAGTTTTTGGATTCAACTGATCAAGAAAAGATAGATGCCCTATCTGAGGGGGAGAAGCAGAAGAAGTTATCTGATGATGAAGATGATGTTGCTGATGACAATAATGATGATGATGATGAGGATGATGATGAGGATGATGATTGGGTTCATACTGATTACATTGATCATTCTGCAGAGTTTCCTGACAAGACTGATGATAAGGCTGAGGGGGAGCATACAAAGATCCCTGCTCAGGATAAGACAGTATCATCCACCCATGCAGAGGATCCATCCACTCTGATTGAGTGTGATAATCAAGACCTTCAAGAGAAAAATTTACCCCTAGTGGTATCTGAACAACCACCAAGTCTACCAGAAAAGCTAAATCAACCCATGATTATTGAAATGCAACCCTCCACCTCTACAAATTCTAATGAACTTATCATAAGTTTAATCAAGACACTAATTGATGGTCATATGGCCTTAATAAAGGAATATATAGATAAGTCCATTTAAATAGTAAAGCATGAGGTGATGACTGAAATCCAAGTAATAAAGGAAGACACGTCATAATAAATAGTCAGATGACCAAATGGTTTGATCTAACAAAAAAATCAGTGGTAGCTTAGAATACTATTTTAAGATCCATGGACAAAAGTCACCAACTTTCAGAGAAAGACATGAGCTATGTCAAGAATTTTGTTAGTAAAACTGATGAGGTGATAGAGAAGGCCTCAAATCATATTGAAAATTATATGTGGTCCACAATAACCACTATGATAGGAGAAGCTGAGAAAAAGAAGGATGAACTGAAGACTGACTTGGAAAATGTATTTCAAACCCTATCTGGTTCTATGGCAGCTGCTTCTCAATGTATTGAAAAGAAAACATTTGAAGAAGTCAGAAAGGGGGAGGTGACCAATGCTGAAACAAATTCAAAGCTTGCTCTCAAAGTTCTGCAAGGAATAAGAATTGCTCCAAATCTGCCTCTCTTGGACATATTTAGAGCAGAGGATTTTGACTTCCTTGCTCAAGCAAAGACTGCACAGGATGCAAAGCTAACAGCCAAAAGGAAAAGAGAAGAAGTCATGCTTGCTGATGAGTTCATGACAAAGAACAGGAATGATCAAGCCAATGATCCTGACTTTGAGTATTGGAGTGATGATTCCAAGAGCATAATTCTAAATGCTTGGGTAAACCATGGTCAGTTATGCAAAAATATTGATAGGATGTATCCAGCATAGGAATGGATCAAACACCTTGAAAGGAATTCCTTAAGGGAAAGAGTATTCAAAGAAAACTTAGTAAGAAAAAGCAACCCTAAGAGAATGCCTTCAAGATATATCTCAAAGCCATTCCTATACTTCAAAAGGTAGGAGAACAAGAAGAATGTTGCTAAAATGAAAGCTGCTGCTGCTGGAAAAGAGGTTGCTGATGAAGTTGTTGAAAGCTCAAGTGCTTCAAAGAAGAGAAAATCATGAACTTACGTGTTTAAATTTTCATTAGAGACAAATGTGCACTGAAATTTGTAAACATTATGTATTGACATTTTATCTCTAATGCAATTGGTTCTTATGTTAATTTAAGAAATCTTATGTTAATAAGCTAATTAAAATCAAGCTTAATATTTGTTTTATATTAATGCTTAATACAAGCCGTGTTGCCTATATTTTGTTAACAATGATATTGTTATGTTGTCATGATTTCTAATTCTGATATTTCATAATATAACATGATATGTTTATTGTATTAATGTATCTAAGCATTGGTGAATGTTTTGCCTTCTTCAAATAGGGGGAGATTGTTGGGAATATTGCCCTCAATGTTCCCTAGATTTAAAGAGGTATCACACTCAATACTATGTACATATTGTATTTGATAGGCCCTCTTTTGTATCATGCTTATGCAGGGTTAGATCATTCCAAATGTTTGAATAGTTCTCTGGTTTTTACTGTCAAAACCACTGAGACAACAGCCTGGTCTCAGCTGAACTGCTGAGACACAGTTGTTTAGCCGCTGAGAAGGAGTCTGTCTCAGCTGAACTGCATATATAGAAAAACCACTGAGAAGACTATCTGTCTCAGCGGATCCGCTGAGACGGAATCTGTTCTGCCACTGAGACTGGAGCCCGTCTCAGTCCATCCGTTGAGACAGATTCATATTTGAATATTGCCTGGCGGGATCTGCTTTTGGCGCAAGTGGCTAGAAAGCAAAGATAATATTTTCTATTTATGTCCATGCTGTGACAGGGAACTCCTCTGAGCTGTTGCAGATTGGAGGAGGTATAAAAGAAGATGTTAGGACATTGGATAAAGGTGTGGACAAGAACTGAAATAGTTGCCATTGTTTTATTGAAGAAAGTTCTTGCTTCCACAAGATCATCTCTATCTGCTTCCTGAAAAGACACTTCTCAAGCTGCAAGCAGATTACTTCCAAAGAGATAAGGTTGTTCTGGCTTATTCTTTCGAGAAGAACAAATGTATCTTCTTTCCTCTACTGAAGAAGAAGATCAGAAGAAACTAGGCCTGAAGCTGCTGCTATTCAGCCCTATTTCAAGACGGCATCTACTGTGCTTCAACAACAGAAGATCTAAACTAAAGGTTTAATCTATACAGTCTTCTGTTGCAACAGTAAAACTATAAAACTTTGTAAGAATTTTATTGTTCTGAGAGTGTAGGGCTTTGTGCCTGAGTTTGTAAGGCTATACTCCCAGCCTGAGATGTAGCATTACAGAGGAGATCTGAGTTAAGGCTTCTTGATAGGCCTGAGGTAGGAATCCATGAGCGTTTCTGAGTTGTAGGAGTTGGAGAACTCTGAGAGGTAGGGCTGCTGGCCTGAGGTAGGGTTTTGGAGGAAACCTAAGAGATCCCGAGGGATCTGAGTGATGCGCAAATCTAGCACACCGTTATAGGCGGTAGCAAGACTGCGACAGGAACCGGCAGTGTACCGATTGTTCAAGTAATATAAACTGTGGGAGTGAATCCCCAAGTATCGAATCTCGAAGGAACACAGTAAGTTGGAGTTAACTATTAAGGAAGGACTTGAGATCGAAGTCCTTAAGTCGGATGGATTGCGGAAACGGGGGATTTGGTTTATGGAAAATAAAGGAAAATAACTAAACTACTCCAATGCAGGCCTTGAGCGCACTGCTTCACTAGGCGGGATGGAAACTAGGTAGGCCTTGAACGTGCTACTTCGAAAGGGCGGATGGACGAGAAGGCTAACGGAATCAAACTGTGCAGGCCTTGAGCGCACTGCTTCGTTAGGCGGATGGATTACACGGGCCGTTAGCACCGCTTAGCTTGTCAGATGGACGAGTAGTCTTACGGAATGAGGGTCGCAAGCACCTCTTCGACAAGCACGCCACTAGCAATTGCTAGTGCGGCACACGAACATGACGACGGGATGGAGGATGGAATGGGGTGCACCTCACTTGCATAAACCACACATAGAGATTTCACATAAACATGAAATATGAAATAACATAACAAGGTTTAACAAACATTATTCATACACCCAAAAGATAAAGGAAATAACACTACAATGTAAAGGGGATTTAGATTACAACCAAAGCATGGAGACTCATCAGAGGTTCACAGTCAGAATCTAGGGTTGTCAATCCTTGTCCGAGCTCGGGCTCCAACTACCATCCGGGGTCCGGAAGAGCCGTCACCTTCTTCTATTGTATCCGTCTTCTCCGTCAATCTTCTTTGGCCACGATCTCACCGGAGAACTTCATATTTGCAGCAGGAAATCCCTCAAAATTGAGCTTTGGAGGTGCACGAACAATGGAGGAGGCCAAGAGGATGCTCCGGCTCAAGATTGGCGTGAAAATAGCATCTGGAGCTCCTCCCTAAGGTGGGCGGTGATGGAGCAGCGAAAAGGGCGCAGAAACTGGCTTCTCGGAGCGGGAAAAATGAGTCATCCGTCTAATTTCGGGGGCTGCGTATTTATAGAAAACAGGGCGCACGATTAGTGGCGCACGACCGATGGTCGTGCGCACTGGAAGTTGGTGGTCGTGCGCACTGTGCCTGAAAAACCTGCAAGACAAACATACAGAAATTATAACGCGCACGACCGAACGCACGACCGTGCGTAAAAATGCACGACGAAATTCAGAATTCAACTTTGGGCTGCAAATGAACGCGCATGGTCGGCGGCGCACGATCAGTGATCGTGCGCAATAGAACCAGTGATCGTGCGTAGTGTTCCTGTACAGATTTGTACCGGGGACACCTGCATGACCCCTGTTCCAGCATAACACTAATCAAAACCACTGAAAGTGGCACAAAACACAGCATGAAAGATAGTAAAGAAGATAAACAAGAAAATACACCAAGAATGGGCCTAGAAGTGCACTTAGCATGGAATATCAAATATGAACGAAAACATGCCTAAAGTGTAGTGCATAGACTAGATAATCGGCCCAGATGAGTCCATAAATGTGTATATAAATGGGACTCATCACACCCCCAGACTTACTTGTTTGCGCGTCCCGAGCAAACAAATCCTAAGCAGGCGGGGAAAGAAAAGTAGATGGCTTAGAATTACAATACAGAGTACCATGCGAAGTCGCTTGCTCACGTGCATAAGAAATATAATAGAGAAGATTTCTCATTATACACAAACAGTTTATAGATTTCTAAAAGAGTAAAAGCATATTACAACCACTCAAAATGGTGAACTACGGTGAATCATCTGGTCACGCATACGGAGAAAGTAAACTAAGCGCTGAGATGAGCATTGCTCAAGATGTGGGTGCCGGACAAACTCCATCGAAATCCATCGGTGTCGGTGACCATAAGCTCGCCCGGTCATATTCTCTCCACGACACAAGATTGGTTCAAGGCGTGGGTCAGTAGGACTTTAGGTTAGAGATGGGGCTTGGGTTACGGTGAGGTAAACAAAGATAAACATGGAGGCTAAGCACACCTAACCCAACATGAGCATAAGATAGAGCTACCCGCACGACTATAATAAACATGTGCACCACACCCCCAGACTTGAACTTTTGCAACATAGGTGTGTGCACCGCCCACTCCCAATACCAAAACTTACAAAATTTTCAATTTAACTTTTTCATAACAATCTTTTTTTTCATTTCTTTTCTATTTTATTTTTCTTCTTCATTCTTCTTTTTCTTTCTTTTCTTTTTCAGCAAATTTTTCAATGAATACACCCACAATTTCCACTATAAAAATTACCACATCAACACCCCCCAAAATGTAAATATAACTATAACTAAAGCTCAGATTTGGGTGTGCGACTAGGTTCGGCTTTTAAGCTTTTTATGAGATAAAACTGGAGCTGAATCAAGAGGAAGGGGTAGGCACAAAGGGGCTAGCAAGGGTAGATGATAGGCATGAAATAAAAAGCTCAACCGGGCCAAAATAATGGCCTACGTCATTCTCACGCACAAGAACTATCCTATGTCAATGCTTCAAGAATCGCTTGGGGCAAGTTCTAGCCACCGAGAAAGATTCTCCTTTCTCCCGACTCAAGCAATACGAGTCTAGCGATCATTTACACACATCCCTATGCTAACATTTGATTCACACCGGTTTCACCATTTGAGTAGAATAAACAACATTTACACTAATAGAAAAATATAAAACCATAAGTATAAAAAGAAGTCTAATCTACACAAATTTCTATGCAACCGAGCACTCGACTAGGTGCACTACTGGAGTCAACATTTTACTCCATTACGTAGTCCTAAGCCATCACCTAGACTTTCCCAAATATGCAGAAGAATTAAATTCACTCAGAGCATGCATACAGATGAGTACGCGCTCAAGTGGGTGTTGTGGTGTGCGGAAATGATGAACAATACTAAATAAATGAGATAAATTTACTTCTAGTATGCAATGCAACGTATGCGTGCACAGTGGGTAACAAAAAGCAGCTCTCCCCCAGACTTAATCTAAACAATCAAACATAAGATAAAACCATGAAATTCAAAATGAAGTCTAGGGAAAGAGAGTACCCAATGCTCATGAGTGAGCATACCAGAAGATTGACGTGTAAACCAAGAAAAAGCTGCAGCATCCGCCAGAAGAATGACCTGCAGGGGTGAACTCCGCAAAAACAATAGAAAATATACAGACTAAAATAAAGTACAACTAACTAAACAAACTAGATGAAATAAAAATGCAAGGAAAGGTAAGATAACTACTGGGGTTATTGTCTTCCCAGCACGACTTATTGAAATTTAAACAGTTCTAGCAAATGGGTCTATGAAAAGAAAAGTGCACAGGTAACTGTTCTAATATGCGTGTCGGTAGTGGGTACCGATACGACGACAAAACAGTTACTCCCCTACCTAAATAATAATACCTGTTGAACACAGGTAGCGGGAATAGGAAGTAAGAAGAGGAGGAGAGCTGGTCCTCACTCATCTCACCACAAACTAAATCCTTGCCCAGCAAGGTGTCGTCTCCAGGGAGGTAGCAGGAGGATAAGGCAATGAGTGGAGCTTCCTCTATGGAGGGGGGTCAACCTCCTCACATAAGAGAATGCTCTCATCATTGACTTGAGCATCATGCTCCAAGTCCTCCTGGGTTACCTGTGGAGGCTCAACCTGCACAGGCTTAGATAGAGAAAGGAGATCAAGAAATAAACAAGAAGAAGAACATGAATAAAAATCAATCGGGGGAGTGATCCTGGTCTCACTCTCATCAGGTTGGGGAAGTAAAATAATGTTTGCATTGTCATCAATGCTACAAGGTTCGGCGGGATCAACAGTAGCCATGCCCAAGATTTGGACTTCCTCCACCGGTGCTTAGGAAAGCTCCTCTTCACCTAGAAGGTTATCCTCCTCCATAGGAGCAGGCATAACACATAGATCGCCAGCCACTTCCTGCGACACATCCTCAACAATGTCGTCAGAGACGAATGTAGTATGCACAACAGGGGGAGGAATAGTGCTTGGATAAATGTCAAGCACCGATTCCTCATAAAGAATCAAATCAACACATGGTGATATATGCACAGGGGAGATGGGCTCAGCCATGTCGGAGCCTAGATCACCCACACATCCGATGACTGTTTCAACATCATACCCTTCAAAACTTGAAGGTTAAATGGGCACATAGCCAGATGTTGAAGGTGTGCTGCCAGAAGTAGGAGTCGGGATGATCCGGATATCCGGCTCGTCATCCTCGTCCATTTGGCGAAGGAAAGCAGCACAATCCTTCAAGGCATGATCAGTGCTCTGACAAAACAAGCACTGCCTTACAGGCTTCTTTGGCACAGCAGGTGCTGAAGCCAAACAGAAGTATGACGGTAGAGGCTCAGCAGAATAGCCATAGGACTTACGCGCACCATATGGAGTACCAGACGAAGTCGGTGCTCCATATACTGACCCTTGAGTACTAGGGCTATTATCTCCCTTTGGACATCTATCACTAGCATGAGAAATATCTCCACACCAATGGCATCGAATATTAAATGAAGCCCACATAGTGTGAAGATAAAATGATTCAAAATAGAAACACTATTGTGCAAAATACTACACCTAACAAAAATTTACTAGCGCAACCTAATATAAACAGTAAAATAGAATAAGAAGAAATAAAACAAAAGGATGCAATACACAAATGGAAGGGCTTAAATCTCAGATTCTCCCTCTCCAGAAAACTCACACGACTGTGTTCCCCGGCAACGGCGCCAAAAACATGATGCGCAAATCTAGCACACCGCTATAGATGGTAGCAAGACTGCGGCACGAAATGACAGTGTACCAATCGTTCAAGTAATATAAAATGTGGGAGTGAATCCCCAAGTATCGAATCTCGAAGGAACACAGTAAGGTGGAGTTAACAATTAAGGAAGGACTTGAGATCGAAGTCCTTAAGTTGGATGGATTGCGGAAACGGGGGATTTGGTTTATGGAAAATAAAGACAAATAACTAAACTACTCCTATGCAGGCCTTGAGTGCACTGCTTCGCTAGGCGGGATGAAAACTAGGTAGGCCTTGAACGCGCTACTTCGAAAGGGCGGATGGACGAGAAGGCTAGCGGAATCGAACTGTGCAGGCCTTAAGCGCACTGCTTCATTTGGCGGATGGATTACACAGGCCGTTAGCACCGCTAAGCTTGGCGGATGGACGAGTAATCTTACGGAATGAGGGTCACTAGCACCTCTTCGACAAGCACGCCACTAGCAATTGCTAGTGCGGCACACGAACATGACGGCGGGATGGAGGATGGAATGGGGCGCTCCTCACTTGCATAAACCACACATAGAGATTTCACATAAACATGAAATATGAAATAACATAACAAGGTTTAACAAACATTATTCATACACCCAAAAGATAAAGGACATAACACTACAATGTAAAGGGGGTTTAGATTACAACCAAAGCATGGAGACTCATCAGAGGTTCACGGTCGGAATCTAGGGTTGTCAATCCTTGTCCGAGCTCGGGCTCCAACTACCGTCCGGGGTCCGGAAGAGCTGTCACCTTCTTCTATTCTACCTGTCTTCTCCGTCAATCTTCTTTGGCCACGATCTCACCGGAGAACTTCATATTTGCAGCAGGAAATCCCTCAAAATGGAGCTTTGGAGGTGCACGAATAATGGAGGAGGCCAAGAGGATGCTCCGGCTCAAGATTGGCGTGAAAATAGTGTCCAGAGCTCCTCCCTAAGGTGGGCGGTGATGGAGCAGCGAAAAGGGCGCAGAAACTGGCTTCTCGGAGCGGGAAAAATGAGTCGTCCGTCTAATTTCGCGGGCTGCGTATTTATAAAAAATAGGGCGCACGATCAATGGCGCACGACCGGTGGTCGTGCGCACTAGAAGTTGGTTGTCGTGCGCACTGTGCCAGAAAAACCTGCAAGACAAACATACAGAAATAATAACGCGCACGACCGTGCGTAAAAATGCACGACCAAATTCAGAATGCAACTTTGGGCTGCAAATGAACGCGCACGGTCGGCGGCGCACGATCAGTGATCGTGCGCAATAGAACTAGTGATCATGCGCAGTGTTCCTGTACAGATTTGTACCGGGGACACCTGCATGACCCCTGTTCCAGCATAACACTAATCAAAACCACTGAAAGTGGCACAAAACACAGCATGAAAGACAGTAAAGAAGATAAACAAGAAAATACACCAAGAACGGGCCTAGAAGTGCACTTAGCATGGAATATCAAATATGAACGAAAACATGCCTAAAGTGTAGTGCATAGACTAGATAATCAGCCCAGATGAGTCCATAAATGTGTATATAAATGGGACTCATCACTGAGTTGTATGCTCTTGGAGCTGAGATTTGGAGGAGTTTGCCTTGTCTAACCCACTGTTAGAAAGGTGTAGAGGGAAAGTGGACTACCCATAGACACACTGTCTTGGGGAACCACTATAAACAACTGTGTGTTTCCTATTACTTTATTCAATCACTTAAAAACCACTAGCTGTAAGTAGAAAATTTCAAAGGAACCTATTCACCCCCCTCTATGTGAGTTAGAATACTACCAAGTAAACTATCAGATATCGACTAGACTTGACTAAATATCGACTTTACTGTCAAGCCAACATTTGGTCCATATTGTCAAGATCTCGAGAAGATATAATGTATATCGTTAAGACCTCAAAATGATATAGTGTATATCGGCTTGTCTATTATAGGCGTGACTGTCAAGTTGACAGTCTCTTTATCAACTTGACATCAAGACGATAAAAGTATTTATCATCTTGATGCTGCCTGAATGTCGATTTGACTGTTCTATGGTTAAGCTTCTTGATCCTTTTGTAAGAGCATACAAGTTTTGCCCAACGGCTGCGGCGGTTCCTTTTAGTGAGCTGGAATCGGAGCGTTGCCTCCTCTCTTAAAAAAGAATCTAGTAATTCGCGGAGATGAAGAACTCGATCAATCTTCCAGCCTACTATTGTGTGATGAAAATGAGGCATTTCTTGGTGTTTGTGTGGATTCCCATAAAGTCGCAGATCTATTTTTGCGTTCATGGAACTCAAGCAACCACTAGTCAGTGATTTTGAATCAGTCGTAGATCGAGGAAGACAAACACAGAAGAGGATTCTTATTCAAGCAAGGCATTTCCTGGAGTAGATCTTGAGGAACGATCCTGTCGTGAATCTGCATTCCGACATAGGTACTTCTGCACTTGCTGCATTTATTTCTTGATTCATGGTTATCGCAAGATTCGTATGCCTCTCTTTTAGTTTTTCTTGAATCATTTTTGATGTGCACATATGATGTTTAACCCCATAGAAAACCCAACAGTGGTATTAGAGATAGGTTCCTCCGGTTTCCATGTTTCAAAAATTGTTTATATTTGTAGTAACCATCTTTCTTTCTTTAGTTTGTGAAATTAAAACATATAATGGCGAGCTTGTCTACTGCTATACGAAAAATTGTTTTGCCTATGTCCAGTACATGTAAATCCGAAGATTTTGAAGTGTTCTAAATGTTCAAATTTATTCTTTAACATCAATTGTTGAAGGAGAAGCTCAATGATATCCCCCCGTTGACATTAGGGCTAACTTAACTAGGTGACCTCAACAGTTGAGTGCCTAGAGGAATAGGGTTGTCATGCACCATTTGATGGATGCAAATAAATGTTATTTACCAGCCATATAAAAGTAGCATGGTGATGCAATTGGCAAAGGTTGTCTACCTAAATAGCAACATTATGGGTAATCAGCCAAAGCTGACTTATGATGGGGTGAAATACAAATCATGTCCACTAGAGAGTAGCTCGCATAAACTCTTCTTATCGATATTAAGGGTTATTAATTTGAAGGAAATTGTAAGAGTATTTAATAGAAGTCCATATTAAATAAAATGTATTTTGAAATATATTATTAATATACTTTGCAAATTTCTTGTATAATTTCCATAGCAAGTGGCTCACACTCAACCTTGTTCCCGAGGGCCATCATTGAGAAGGAGAAGCTCAATGATACTAACTTTTTAGACGGGTATAGGAACCTAAGGATTGTCCTATGGCAAGAGCACAAGCTCTCTGTCTTGAAAGAGGATCCCCTTGAGGAGCCAGCCACATCTGCCTCCCGAGCAGATAAAGATTCTTACATGAAGTATCAAGATGACCACCTAGATGTTGAATGCCTCATGCTTGCTATCATGACCTCTGAGATTTTGAAGCAAAACGAGAGCATGCGTGATTATGAGATAATCGAGGACCTCAAGAAATGTTCAAGGGGCAAGCTCGACAAGATAGGTTTGACATATCCAGGGCATTGTCTATCAAGGTACATTGAGAACCTTGAGAGACTGGGTTTTCCCTTAGGCCAAGAGTTGGCCACTGATCTGATCCTGCAATCATTGACGGACAGTTATGAATAGTTTGTCATGAACTACAAATTGAATGAGATTAACAAGACACTGCCCGAGCTCCTATGCATGTTAAGAACTGCCGAGAACAACATGATGAAGGCCAAGCCTACTATCCCTTTACTTATGGTGCATAAAGGCAAAGGCAAGGCCAATGGATCTAAGAAGACTAAGATATAATCTAAGTCATATCTTGATCCCAAGTCTTCAACACTGAAGAAGAAGGGATTGGCTAAGGAAGGAAATTGCCACCACTGTGGTGATGTAGGGCACTGGAGAAGGAATTGTCCCCTCTATATTAAGGATCTGCAGAAGTGAAGTGTGACTTTCGCTTCAGGTATTTATGTTATAGAGATAAACATTTCCGCTCCTTCATCTTTGGTATTAAATACCATATGTGGTTCTCACATTTGCACAAATATGCGGGAACTGAGAAGGGAAGAATGCTGGGTAAAGGAGAGATGGATCTACGTGTTGTAAATTGAGCAAGAGTTGATGTGATTGCTGTAGGAGTTTACTGTCTTCTTTGCCCCCTTGGCTTGTAATAGAACTTGATAATTATTATTATGTTCCAGTCATAACTAGAAACATTATATCTGTTCCATGTCTTGACATGAAATATTTTTCATTTATAATTAAGAATAATTGTTGTTCAATTTTTATGAATGATGTTTGTTATGGTGTAGCTCAATTATTGAATGGTTTATATGTTTTGAATTTAGACTAGTCAATCTATAACGTAGAAAATACTAAGAGACTAAAAACGAATAACTTGAATCTTACGTACCTTTGGCATTGTCGTTTAGGCCATATAAATGAGAAGCGCATATCCAAGCTCCATAAGGATGGACTACCAGACTCATTTTATTATGAATCATTTGAGAGATGCGAGTCTTGCTTAGTAGTCAAAATGACTAAACCTTTTCACTGGTCATACTGAGAGGGTTGATGATCTTTTGGGTATCATATATAGTGGTTTATGCATACCCATGAGTTCTATGGCTAGAAGCGGGTTCCACTGCATCATTACATTTACTGATGATTTTAGTAAATACAGATATGTGTATCTTATGAAGTACAAATCTGAATCCTTTGAAAGGTTCAAGGAGTTCAAGAATATAATGAAGTATAGAACTAACTAGGAAAGACAATTAAAGTACTCTGATCTGATCGAGGAGGAGAATATTTAAGTCAGGAGTTTCATGATCATCTGAAAGAGTGTGGTATTATATCATAGCTCACTCCACTTAGAACACCACAACATAATGGTGTGTTTGAGAGGAGAAATTGTACCTTGTTGGACATAGTACGATTGATGATGTGTCATGCAGAACTACCCATTTCCTTTTGGGGATATGCTCTAGAAATAGCTACTTTCCCACAAAATTGTTGTTCCAACTAAAATGGTTCAAAAGACACTATATGAGATATGGACTGGGAAGCGTCCTAGGATGTATTTCTTTAAGATTTGGGGCTGTGAGGCATACGTACGACGTCAAATGCCTGACAAACTTGATGCCAAATCAGATAAGTGTTCTCTAGTGGGGTATCCTAAGAAAACTAAAGGATACTATTTTCATAATTAGTCTGAGGGCAAAGTATTTGTCGCAAAGACTATTGTCTTTCTTGATAAAGAGTTTATATCTAGAAAGACTGCTAAAATAGAACTTGAAGAGGTTCAAGAACCACAAACAATGAATGATCCAGAATTGGTGTTGAATATGATGAGACCTTTTCCTCTATTGTCGTGGTAATGCTCATTAGAATTCTGCTTGTTGTTGCCGCGTATTATGACTACGGGATCTGGCAAATAGATGTCAAAATGGTTTTCCTTAATGGAAACTTCCTTGAGGAAGTGTACATGACACAACCCGAGGTTTTGTTCTCTAGATGAAGCCACTAAAATATGCAAGCTGCAGAGATCCATTTATGCATTAAAAAAACTTCTCAAAGTTGGAATCTTCATTTTGATAAGAAAATCAAAGAGTTTGGTTTCATCAAGAATGGAGACGAGACTTGTGATTACAAAAGGATTAGTGGGAGTACTATTATATTCCTGTTATTGTATGTAGATGATATACAATTGATTGAGAATGAATTTCCGACCCTGCAAGCTATTAAGAACAAGCGAGGGGACTGCTTTTCAATGAAAGACTTGGGTGAAGCAACTTATATTTTGGGTATTAAGATCTATAGAGATAGAACAAGGGTTTGACACAAAGTACATACATTAAGAAGGTGCTGAAGCGGTTCAATATGTTTGAGTCCAAGAAGGGATTCTTACCCATGTCACATGGTGTGAGTCTCTCTAAGGACCAGTATTCTAATTCTTTGAAAGATAAGGAACACATAAAGTTGATTCCATATGCTTCTACAATTGGATTAATCATGTATGCACTGTTATGTACTAGATCCGATGTCTCTTATGCTTTGAGCATGAATAGCAGGTATCAGTCTGATCTGGGTGATGGTCACTTGACAACTGTCAAGAATATCCTGATGTACTAGAGAAGGACTAAGAATGTATTCTTGGTATTTAGTGGAGAGGAAGAGCTCATTGTAAAGGGTTACATGGATGCTACCTTCCAAACTGATAGGGATGATTCGAAGTCTCAGTCAGTTTTGTGTTTTGACTTGATGGAGGGGTTGTGAGCTGGAAGAGTTCTAAGAAAGTGGCAGTTGTTGATTCTACAATAGAGGCCAAGTATAACGCTGCTTCAAATACGACGAAGGAGGCTGTATGGATTAGGAAATTTATCGGCGAGCTTGATGTAGTTCCTACCATTGTTGATCCGGTAATTCTTTATTATGACAACAATGATGTCAGTGCATAGGCCAAGGAACATATATCTCATCAGCGCTCTAAGCACATACTTTGTGTAACATCTCAACTTTTATTCGGACACTATAACCCTAGATGACACTATAAAAGTGACTTGATCACTAGGGTACCCAAGAAGCTAGTTGGTATCCAGTGTCGTATATTAAGCATATCTGCTCCGAATCGACTTACGTCAGTTGCATTAGACTCATATAGACGATACAAGTGCAACAAAACTCATTTCATTCTTTTTTGAGGTCGTTTAGAGAAAATGACTATTTTGAGTACCATAGCACGTCACGACTACATTGAATTTGTATATTGAGCATACGTGCTCTGAATCGACTTTTATCAGTTGCATTAGACTCATCTAGACGATACGAGTGCAACAGAACTCATTTCGTTCTTTTCTAAGGTCATTTAGAGAAAACGACTATTTTGAGTATCGTAGCGCGTCATAACGATACTGAATTTGCATATTGAGCTTACGTGCTCCGAATCGTCTTCCGTCAGTTGCATTAGACTCGTCTAGCCGACACAAGTGCAACATAACTCATTTGATTCCAATCCGAGGTCGTTTATAGAAAACGACCATTTTGAGTGTTGTAGCACGACAGAACGACACCATTTTAGTATAATGAGCATATAAACTCGGAATTGACACCAGTTAGTTGTATTGGACTCATATGGTCAATATGGGAGCAACGAAATTCGTTACGCTCAATTCCAATGTCGTTTGGTCAACTTGGTTAAATCAAGCCTTATGGTGCATGATGCGCAAATCTCGCACACCGCTATAGGCGGTAGCTAGACTGCAGCACAAAATGGCAGTGCACCGATCATTCAAGTAATATAAAATGAGGAGCAAATCCCCGAGTATCGATTTCGAAGGAACACAGTAAGGTGGAGTTAACTTTCGAGGAAGGACTTGAGATTGAAGTCCTTTAGGTTGGATGGATGCGAAAGGGGGTGATTTGGTTTGTGGAAATAAAATAAAATGACAACAACTACTCCTATGCAGTGCCGCTATGCAATGCTTCGCAACGTGGGATGGAAAACTACGTAGGCCTTGAACGCACTACTTCGCAAGGGCGGATGGACGAGTAGGCAAGCGGAATCAAACTGTGCAGGCCTTGAGCGCTCTGCTTCACTAGGCGAATGGATTACACGGGCCGCTATGCCACGCTTCACTAGGCGGACGGAGGAGTAGGCTTGCGGATGGAGTGGGTCACACCGGCGGAATGAGGGTCGCAAGCACCTCGTCACAAAGCTCACACCTAGCAATTGCTAGTGTAGCAAACCCAAATCTCTCACACCATAATCACCACAAGAGCTCACCTCAAGCACTCATACACAAATAATATTATTGCTTAACAATGAAATAAAGATCAAATCAAGTGCAGAGTACAAACATCATCATAAAATAGAAGATTACACTGTAAGCAACAAAAACCTAAGAAGAGAAAAATGCAAGAGATACGACCGAATCCGGAGGCTTGCTGTAGATTCTCGGTAGGAATCGTCGGGTTGTCAATCCGCGTCCTAGCTCGGTCCCAGTTATCGTCCGGGATAGAGGAGGGTTGTCACTTCCTCCCAATGGACCCGTCTTCTCCGGTAAACTACAATCCGGCGACGTCTGATGCGAAGAACTCCTAGCTTAACGATGAAGATGAGGGTAGCCACCTCTCCTTGAAGCGCTTGGATGATGTGAGGTGGCCTTGGGCAAAAGGTGGACGAAGAAGGGAAGAAAACGGAGCTATCGCCCCTTCTGGCGGAAGAAATCGTGGACCAGAATCGGGCTCCCCAAAACCTAAAAAATCGCAGTTTAAATAGAAAAGTTGCAGAATTTTGTTCATGCACGACCAAACGCACGACCGTGCGTAAAAACGCACGACCAAATTCAGAATGCTATTTTGGGTCGCAAATGAACGCGCACGATCGACCAGATCGTGCGTGAAGGATAAACGCACGACCGTGCGATATGGAAAATTGTAAAATGACATAAATTCTTAGATAAAAGAGGGAAACTCGTGCGATTTTGCTCACGCACGATCAAAACTGACCGTGCGCGAACAAAACGCACGAGCCGGGGTAGATCACCATTTATAAGTGCTGTAAGAATTGCCCGATCGCTGAAATCGTGCGTCGAGGAATCGCACGACCGTGCGATTTCTCCAAGTTACAATTCCCATAGAATGAAGATTTGCCCACCTGCAATATAAACCAACAAGCTGGGGATCATACCACCAACACACATAAATATATAATAACAACAAAATAAAGACATGGGGAGCATCATGTGCTTACCCTCAGCAGAATAGTGCTCAATTGCACACCACAATGGGCCAAAATGAGCACTTCGTGAAGAACTGTGTTCAAGTGAAATATAAGCAATAATGTGCAGAAAGTGAAGTGCATGTGCGTGAAAACAAGCCCAGATGTGTCTGAAAAATCATATATAAACTGGAATCATCACACCCCCAGACTTACCTGTTTGTCGTCCCGAGAAACAAATCCGGCGGAGTAGGAAAAGCATAGCTAGCCAAAAAAAATTGCAAACACGGAATAGAATGCAAAGTTGCATACTTGTGTACATAGAAGTTCATTAGAAGAAGTTTCTACATATGCTAGCTAATTTATAAAAGTGTAAATGCGTAAAAAGAAATTTATTTTTTTACTCAAAAATGGAATATTGGTGAATCTTGTGGTCACGCGTAGCACGAAAGTAAGCAAATCGCGAAGGGGAGTGTTACCCAAGACCGGAACTCGAAATTAACTCCGTTGAAATCCATCAACGTCGAGAGCCATAAGCTCGCCCTGTCACACTCTCTCCACAGCACTAGTGAACTCACAAGATGAATCGATAGGACTTTAGGTATACACGAGGCTTAGGTTACGGTTTGGAATGCAAAGATAAACATGATGGCTAATCGCAACCCAAAAGAGCTCACAAAAGGTGTTAATTCAAAGCGGTCCCCAATAAAACACGTGCAACACACCCCCAGACTTGACTTTGAAATCGAGTGTGCACATGGCCTACTCCAAACGATAGAGATAAATGTTTCAATTAAAGCGCTAGGGATATTTTTTTCTCTTTGCTTTTTTTCTTTTTCTTTTCCTTCTTTTTTTTATATCCCCAAAATTCGCAAAAATCTCAGCATATAGAAATTTTTAAGAAATCCACATCAACACTAAAATTTCTCATCGCCACACCGCATTGGCAAATTACAATTCATTAATGCTTTTAGCTTATTTTTGGTTGCGATAATGGGATTAGCTTTTAGGCCTTGGTGAAGTATGGTTGAGCTGAACCAAAAGGTCGGGTAGGCACAAAATAGGCTAGCAACGGTTAGCACATAGGAATGGTAGAACAAAGCTCAAGCATGCCAAATAGATGGCCTACGTCGTGCTCAACTTGCAAATCATTCGCACCCATGCTTCGAGAGTCGCTTGGGGCAAGTTCTTATCCCCCGAGAAAGGTAATCCTTCCTCCCGACTCGAGCAACACGAACCTCGTGCTCGTCTAGACACAATACCACGCTACCACTAGATTCAACCACATTCACCATTTTGAGTAAAATGAATTAAAATCTACGCAAATCTACTAATTATAAATTAGAAGCATAAATAAAAACTAATTCTACTCAAATTCCTAGGCAAGACATGAGTATTCAACTAGAGCACTACAAGAGTCAACATGCCACTCCATCTTGCAATTTTTAGGCTAATACAGCAATTTCTACATCACAACCAAAAATTGAATATACAGGAGCATACAAACAAGCGAGTGCGCGCTAAAGTGGGTGTAGTGGTGTGCGGTGCATATGAAACAATAAATATAAAACTGAACTAAAATGTACTTCTAGTATGCAAATGATATGTGCACGTGCGGTGGGTAGCAAATACAACAACTCTCCCCCAGACTTAATCTAAACAATCAAACAAAAGATATAACCATGAAATTCAAAATGAAGTCTAGGGCAAGAGAGTACCCAATGCTCAGCAAGTGAGCATACCAGAAGATTGGCGTGTGAATCAAGATAAAGCTGCAGCATCTGCCATCCAGAAGAAGGACCTGCAGGGGTGAGCTCCGCAAAAACAAAAGAAAATATACAAAAATAAAATGAAAAAACACTAACTAAACTAAACTAGATTAAATAAAAATTGCAAGAAAAGTAAGATAACTACAGGGGTTATTGTCCTCCCATCACGACTTATTTAAAAACAAAACAGTTCTAGCTAATGGGCGTATAAAAAGAAAAGTGCACAGGTAACTATTCTAATATGCGTGTCGGTAGCGGGTATCGATATGGCGACAAAACAGTTACTGCCCTAACACAGGTAGCGGGAATAGGAAGTAAGAAGAAGAGGAGAGCTGGTCCTCACTCATATCACCACAAACTAAATCCTTGCCCAGCAAGGTGTCGTCTTCAGGGAGGCGGCAGGAGGAGAAGGCAATGAATGAGGCTTCCTCTATGGAGGGGGAATCAACTCCTCACATGAGAGGATGCACTCATCATTGACTTGAGCAGATTGCTCCAAGTCCTCCTGAAGTACCTGTGAAGACTCAACATGCACAGGCTCAGATGAAAAAGGGGGGTTAGGAAAAAAGAAGAAGAAAAACATAAATGGAAATCAATCGGGGGAGTGGTCCCGGTCTCACTCCCATTAGGTTGGGGAAGTAAAATAATGTTTGCATTGTCATCAATGCTACAAGGTTCAGCGGGATCAACAGTGGTCATGCCCAAGATTTGGACTTCCTCCACCGGTGCTTAGGAAAGCTCCTCTTCTCCTAGAAGGTTGTCCTCCTCCATAGGAGCAGGCATAAAACGTAGATCGCCAGCCTCATCCTGCGACACATCCTCAACATTGTCGTCAGAGACGAGTATAGTAGTATGCACAATAGGGGGAGGAATAGTGCTTGGATATGTCAAGCACCGATTCCTCACAAGGAATCAAGTTCATTCATGGTGATATATGGACAGGGGAGATGGGCTCAGTCATGTCAGAGCCTAGATCAGCCACACATCTGGTGACTGTGTCCACACCATCCCCTTCAAAGCATGAAGGTGATATGGGAACATAACCAGATGTTGAAGGTGTGCTGCCAGAAGTAGGAGTCGGGACGATCCGGATATCCGGCTCATCATCCTCATCCAATTGGCGAAGATAAGCAGCACAATCCTTCAAAGCATGATTCGTGCTTTGACAAAACAAGCACTGCCTTGCGGGCTTCTTTGGCACAGCAGGTGCTGAAGCCGAAAAAAAGTATGATGGTAAAGGCCCAGCAGAATAGCCATAGGACTTACGCGCACCATATGGAGTACCAGACGAAGTCGGTGCTCCATATGCTGGGCCTTGAGTGCTAGGGATATTATCTCCCTTTGGACATCTATCACTAGCATGAGAAATATCTCCACAGAAACGACAATGAATATTAAATGAAGCTCACATAGTGTGAAGATAAAATGAATAAAAATAAAAACACTATCGTGCAAAATACTACACCCAACAAAAATTAACTAGAGCAACCTAATACAAAACAGGAAAACAGAACAACAAGAACTGAAATGAAATAAAATAAATGATGCAATACACAAATGGAAGGGCTTCTCTCTCAGATTCTCCCTCTCCAAAAAACTCACAAGTCTGTGTTCCCCGACAACGGCGCCAAAAACTTGATGCGCAAATCTCACACACCACTATAGGCGGTAGCTAGACTGCGGCATGAAACGGCAGTGTACCGATCGTTCAAGTAATATAAAATGAGGAGCAAATCCCCAAGTATCGATCTCAAAGGAACACAGTAAGGTGGAGTTAACTTTCGAGGAAGGACTTGAGATTAAAGTCCTTTAGGTCAGATGGATGCGAAAGGGGGTGATTTGGTTTATGGAAATAAAATAAAATGACTATAACTACTCCTATGCAGTGCCGCTATGCAATGCTTCACAATGTGGGATGGAAAACTACGTAGGCCTTGAACGCACTACTTCGCAAGGGCGGATGGACGAGTAGGCAAGCAGAATCAAACTGTGCAGGCCTTGAGCGCGCTGCTTCGTTAGGCGAATGGATTACACGGGCCGCTATGCCATGCTTCACTGGGCGGATGGAGGAGTAGGCTTGCGGATGGAGTGGGTCACATCGGCGGAATGAGGGTCGCAAGCACCTCGTCACAAAGCTCACACCTAGCAATTGCTAGTGTAGCAAACCCAAATCGCTCACACTATAATCACCACAAGAGCTCACCTCAAGCACTCATACACAAATAATATTATTGCTTAACAATGAAATAAAGATCAAATCAACTGCAGAGTACAAACATCATCATAAAATAGAAGATTACACTGCAAGCAACAATAACCTAAGAAGAGAAAAATGAAAGAGATACGACCGAATACGGAGGCTTGCTGTAGATTCTCGGTAGGAATCGTCGGGTTGTCAATCCGTGTCCTAGCTCGGTCCCAGCTATCGTCCAGGGTAGAGGTGGGCTGTCACTTCCTCCCAATGGACCCGTCTTCTCTAGTAAACTATAATCTGGCCACGTCTGATGCGAAGAACTCCTAGCTTAGCGATGAAGATGAGTGTAGCCTCCTCTCCTTGAAGCGCTTGGATGATGTGAGGTGGCCTTGGGCAAAAGGTGGAGGAAGAAGGGAAGAAAACTGAGCTGTCGCCCCTTCCGGCGGAAGAAATCGCGGAACAGAATCGGGCTCCCCAAAACCTAAAAAATCGCAGTTTAAATAGAAAAGTTGCAGAATTTTGTTCATGCACGACCAAACGCATGACCGTGCGTAAAAATGCACGACCAAATTCAGAATGCTATTTTGGGTCGCAAATGAATGCGCACGATCGACCAGATCGTGCGTGAAGGATAAACGCACGACCATGCGATATGAAAAATTATAAAATGACATAAATTCTTAGATAAACGAGGGAAACTCATGCGATTTTGCTCACGCACGATCAAAACTGACCGTGCGCGAACAAAACGCACGAGTCAGGGCAGATCACCATTTATAAGTACTATAGGAATCGCACGGTCGCTGAAATCGTGCGTCAAGTAATCGCACGACCGTACGTTTTCTCCAGGTTACAATTCCCATAGAATGAAGATCAGCCCACCTGCAATATAAACCAACAAGCTGGGGAACATACCACCAGCACACTGAAATATATAATAACAACAAAATAAAGACATGGGGAGCATCATGTGCTTACCCCCAGCAGAATAGTGCGCAATTGCACACCACAATGGGCCAAAACGAGCACTTCATGAAGAAATGTGTTCAAGTGAAATATAAGCAATAATGTGCAGAAAGTGAAGTGCATGTGCGTGAAAACAAGCCCAGACGAATCCGAAAAACCCTATATAAACTGGACTCATTAGTGCACCGAAAAGCATGCACACACTAATATTAGTCCAACACGCCAACATTAGCTCATCACTCAATGACTTGGACCGACCTTGACCTAGATGGGGGACCAACCGTAGGGTTGACTTGGTCAAACCCTTCCAAAGTCACTATTTTGGAAATAAACTAAAACCCCACTCTAACCCCCCTAAGGCCCCACCAGCACAACCTTAGCCCAAAAAAGGCCCTGATTGATAGTAGGAAGATGGATCCTTGGACCAAAGAAAGGGACCACTCTCTCTCCCTCTTTTCTCTCTTTCCCCAAGCTCAATACAATCCCATCTAAACCCCCAAGACTTAATATGACCACCACCTGGTAGTCCTTGCCTTTCCTGATGATGCCAAGTGGCCTAACACCACAAAGCCAAACTCCCCTCTAAGGGAATTAATCCTACACAGTTGGGTAAGGGCAAGGGGGATCCACCCCAACATATATATTGGCCCCATCCCCTCCAGATCACATCGCAGCCCCCAGCCGAACACAACCCCACCCTTGCCGAAGCACTGCCTTGCTGGAAAATGCCCACCCGAGCCCCACCACCCTCCACCACCTTTAATGACAAATCTTGCCAAAAGCTCCTGAATCCCTCTCCAGTAGGTGGAACCATTTCCTCCTCTCCCTCTCTATCTTCCCGACGACCTGCATGCAGGCTCCAGCCGCTGGAGCACCATCACGACCACCACCAAGCTCGGTGGAGCTAGGAGGGTGGTCGTTCAGGTGTGAGGCTCCCGACGACCCTTTAGATCACTAGGGAATAGTGACTCACCGGAGAGGACTCAGAGGCCCTCTCTGGGAGCTGCCAAGGTGGTGGCGCCGTCGGAGGAGGAAGTGATGAGTCCCGATTATATACACATATATGGACTCATCTGGGCCATTTATCTAGTCATTCCACTGCACTTTAGCCTTGTTTTAGCTTATATTTGTTATTACTTGCTATGTGCACTTCTAGGCCCATTTTGGTGTTATTTCGTATCTTTCTTTGTTATTAGTTTTCTTGCGATGTTAAGTCCCACTTTCAGTGGCAAGACTGGTGTCGTACGCTGGAATAGGTGTCGTGCAGGTGTTTCCGGTGCAATTCTGCACAGGAACACTGCGCACGATCACCGGTTCTATTGCGCACGACCACTGGTCGTGCGCCACTGATCGTGTGCACTTAACCCTTTTATATGAGTTCTGTTTGATACAGTGTGCACGACCATCTACGCTAGTGCGCACGACCACCGGTCGTGCGCCACTGTTCGTGCGCACTTATCATCAATTTCTTGAGTTCTGTTTCAATCAGCGCGCACGACCACCTACGATAGTGCGCACGACCACCGGTCGTGCGCCACTGGTCGTGCGAACATTTTATTTTATAATTTCTGTCTTTGCAGGCTCCGTCCAGGCAGAGCGCACGATCACAGGATTCTAGTGCGCACGACCACTGGTCGTGCGCCAATGACCGTGCGCACTGTTTATTCCAGCGCCTATAAATTCCGCTGCTCGTGATTTAGGTCGGGGGGATCCGCCGTTTTCTCGCCGAGCTCCGCCGTTTCGCCCCCTTTCGCTGGTTCTCCGCCCCCCTAGGCCTCCTCCATCATCCAAGGGCTTAAAGGAAGGGATCCTACACTCATCTTCATCGCTAAGGAAGAGGTTCTTCGCATTAGATGTGGCCGGATGGTAAATCGCTGGAGAAGACGGGTCCATTGGGAGGTGTGACAGCCCTCCTCTACCCCGGACGCAGTTGGGACCGAGCTAGGACGTGGATTGACAACCCAACGATTCCTACCGTGAATCTACAACGAGACTCCGGATTCGGTCGTATCTCTTGCCTTTTTCTTCTACTTGTGTGGTTGTGGTTGTTTGTAATCTCTATATTTAGATGATGAATGCTATGAACTATGTGTATTATTGTTTATTTCATGTTTATGGAATTATTTAGTTCATATGTGTTAATGAGGTGCGCCCCCATCCATTTTCCACTCCACCACCGTGTCCGGTGCCGCACTAGCAATTGCTAGTGGCGTGCTTGTCGAAGAGGTGCTTGCGACCCTCAATCCGTTAGCCTACTCGTCCATCCGCCTACCGAAGCGTGGCATCGCGGCCCGTATTTCATCCCGCTTAACGAAGCAGTGCGCTCAAGGCCTGCACAATTTGATTCCGCTTGCCTACTCGTCCACCCGCCCTTTCGACGCAGCGCGCTCAAGGCCTGCCTAGTCTCCATCCCGCCAAGCGAAGCATTGCATAGCGGCATTGCATAGGAGTAGTTGATAGCTTTTATTTTATTTTCCAAAAGCCAACCCAACTCCCCCGCATTCCATCCAATTTAAGGACTTCAATCTCAAGTCCTTCCTCGAAACCTAACTCCACCTTACTGTGTTCCTCAAGAGACCGACACTCGGGGATTTTCCCCATTATTATTACTTGCGCGACCGGTGCACTTGCCGAATCCTCGCATCAAGTTTTTGGCGCCGTTGCCGGGGAACACAGACGTGTGAGTTTTCTGGAGAGGGAGAGTCTGAGAGAGAAGCCCTTCCATTTGTAAATTGCATCTCTTATTTTATTTCTGTTCTTTTTATTCTTTTTTTCTTGTTTTATAGTAGGTTGCTTTAGTAAATTTTTGTTAGGTGTAGTATTTCGCACAATAGTGTTCTTCTTTTTGAATCGTTTTATCTTCGCACTATGTGGGCACATCTTAATTTTTGTTGCCGTTGGTGTGGAGCTACCTCCCACTCTAGTGATGAATGCCCTACGGAGAATAGTAGGCATAATTCTTATAGCCCAGCATATGGAGCACCGACTTCGTCTGGTACTCCATATGGTGCGCATAAGTCTTATGGCTACTCTGCTGAGCCTTTACCGTCATACTTCTTTTCAGCTTCAGCACCCGCTGTGCCAAAGAAGCCTGCTAGGCAGTGCCAGTTTTGTCGGAGCACAGATCATGTCCTGAAGGATTGTGTTGCTTATCTTCGCCAATTGGATGAGGATGACGAGCCGGATATCCGGATCGTCCCGAATCCTAACTCTGGCGGCACACCTTCAACATCCGGTTATGTGTCTTTGTCACCTTCACATCTTGAAGGGTATGGCATGGACACGGTCACTGGATGTGTGGCTGATCTGGGCACCGACATTGCTGAGCCTATTCTCCCGGTGCATCCACCACCCCTAGTGGATTCGATTCTGTGTGAGGAATCGGTGCTCGACTTTTATCCGAGCACTATTCCTCTCCCTGTTGTGCATACTATGCTCATCTCCGACGACATTGTTGATGATGTGTCGCAGGATGAGGTGGTTGATCTTAGTTTTGTGCCTACTCCTATGGAGGAGGACAACCTTCTAGGTGAAGAGGACTTTTCCTCAGCACCGGTGGAGGAATTCCAAATCCTAAGCTTGGCCACCGTTGATCCCGCCGAATCTTGTAGCATTGATGACAATGCAAACATTTTTTTACTTCCCCAACCTGATGGGAGTGAGACCGGGATCACTCCCCTGATTGATGTTTATTTATGTTCTTCGTCTTCTTTATTTCTTGATCCCCTTTCTTCATCCGAGCCTGTGCAGGTTGAGTCTTCACAGGTATCCCAGGAGGACTTGGAGCTCTTTGCTCAAGTCAATGATGAGAGCATCCTCTCATGTGAGGAGGTTGATCCTCCCTCCGTAGAGGAAGCTCCACTCGTTGCCTTCTCCTCCTGCGGACCTGCTGTGGGCGATACCTTGCTGGGCAAGGATAGTTTTGGCGAGATGAGTGAGGACCAGGCCTCCTCCTCTTCTTACTTTCTTTTCCCTCTACCTGTGAGGAGCAGGTATTATTATTTAGGTAGAGGGGTGACTGCCTTATCTCCGTATCGGTACCAGCTACCGAAACGGATAATGGAGCAGTTACCTGTGCATTTTCTTTTTCATAGGCCCATTAGCTAGAACCGTTTTAATTTAGAATAAGTCATGCTGGGAGGACAATAACCCCAGTAGTTATCTTAATTTTTCTTGCATTCTCAATTCTTTGCTAATTTTATTTAGTTAATTGCACTTTATTTCAGTTTTCTATTTTCTTTTTGCGGAGCTGACCCCTGCAGGTATCTTCTTCTGGATGGCGGATGCTGCAGCTTAGTCTTGGTTTAAACGCCAATCTTCTGGTATGCTCACTTGCTGAGCATTGGGTACTCTCTTCCCCTAGCCTTTGCTGATTTTCATGTCATATAATATGCGGATTGTTTAGTTTAAGTCTGGGGGAGAGTAGTTTTGTTTACCCGCTCACGTGCACTATTGCACTGCATACTAGAAGATTTCATTTAAAATGTTTTGTTTATTTTCATTGCACACCACAGCACCCACTTGAGCGCGTACTCATCTGTATGCAAGCTCTGTAGTGAATTTAATTCTTCTGCTTATGTGGGAAAATCTAGGTGATGGCTTAGGACTATGTAGCAGAGTAAAATGTTGACTCCCGTAGTGCTCCTAGTCGAGTGCTCGGTTGCATAGAAATTTGTGTAGATTAGACTTATTTTTATATTTATGGTTTTATCTTTTTCTATTAGTGTAAATGTTGTTTACTCTACTCAAATGGTGAATCTGGTGGAATCAAACGGTAGCGTAGGGATGTGTGTAAACGATCGCTAGACTCGTATTGCTTGAGTCGGGAGAAAGGAGAATCTTTCTCGGTGGCTAGAACTTGCCCCAAGCGATTCTTGAAGCATTGGCATAGGATAGTTCTAGTGCGTGAGAATGACGTAGGCCATTATTTTGGCCCGGTTGAACTTTTTATTTCATTCCTATCGTCTACCCTTGCTAGCCCCTTTGTGCCTACCCTTTTCTTGATTCAGCTCCACATTTATCTCACCAAAGCCTAAAAGCCTAGCCTAGTCGCACACCCAAATCTGAGCTTTAGTTGTAGTCTCATTTACATTTTGGGGGGGGTGTTGATTATGGTGTCTATTCTGTGAATCTGTGGATGTGCTCATTTGAAAATTTTGCTGAAAGAAAAAAAAAAGACAAGAAAAAGAAAGATAGAAAGAAAAATGAAAAAAAAAGAGGAAAGAAAAATGAGTTTTATTGAAAAATCATGTAGAAATATTATGTATTGGGAGTAGGCGGTGCACACACCTATGTTGCAAAAGTCCAAGTCTGGGGGTGTGGTGCACTTGCATTCGATTTTGGTGCGCAGGTAGTTATTTTTAAAGCTCATTTGGGTTATGTGTTTAAGCCATTTTGTTTATCATTGTTTACCTCACCGTAACCCAAGCCCCATCTCTAACCTAAAGTCCTACCGACTCGCGCTATGAACCAATCTAGTGTCGTGGAGAGAATGTGTCCGGGCAAGCCTATGGTCACCGACACCGATGGATTTCGGTGGAGTTTATCCGGCACCCCAATCTTGAGCAATGCTCATCTCAGCGTTTAGTTTACTTTCTCCGTATGCATGACCGAACGATTCACCGTAGTTCACCATTTTGAGTAGTTGTAATATGCTTTTACTCTTTTAGAAATATATAAACTGTTTATATAATCAGAAATCTTCTCTACTATTCTTCTTATGCACGCGAGCATGCGACTTCGCATGGTACTCTGTATTGTAGTTTTAAGCCATCTACTTTTCTTTCCCCGTTCGCATGGAATTTGTTTGCTCGGGACGCGCAAACAGGTAAGTCCGGGGGTGTGATGAGTCCCGATTATATACACATATATGGAATCATCTGGGCCGTTTATCTAGTCATTCCATTGCACTTTAGCCTTGTTTTAGCTTATATTTGTTATTACTTGCTATGTGCACTTCTAGGCCCATTTTGGTGTTATTTCGTATCTTTCTTTGTTATTAGTTTTCTTGCGATGTTAAGTCCCACTTTCAGTGGCTAGACTGGTGTCGTACGCTGGAACAGGTGTCGTGCAGGTGTTTCCGGCGCAATTCTGCACAGGAACACTGCGCACGATCACCGGTTCTATTGCGCACGACCACTGGTCGTGCGCCACTGATCGTGTGCACTTAACCCTTTTTTATGAGTTCTGTTTGATACATTGCGCACGACCATCTACGCTAGTGCGCACGACCACCGGTCGTGCGCCACTGTTCGTGCGCACTTATCATCAATTTCTTGAGTTCTGTTTCAATCAGCGCGCACGACCACCTACGATAGTGCGCACGACCACCGGTCGTGCGCCACTGGTCGTGCGAACATTTTATTTTATAATTTCTGTCTTTGCAGGCTCCGTCCAGGCAGAGCGCACGATCACAGGATTCTAGTGCGCACGACCACTGGTCGTGCGCCAATGACCGTGCGCACTGTTTATTCCAGCGCCTATAAATTCCACTGCTCGCGATTTAGGTCGGGGGGATCCGCCGTTTTCTCGCTGAGCTCCGCCGTTTCGCCCCCTTTCGCTGGTTCTCCGCCCCCCTAGGCCTCCTCCATCATCCAAGGGCTTAAAGGAAGGGATCCTACACTCATCTTCATCGCTAAGGAAGAGGTTCTTCGCATTAGACGTGGTCGGATGGTAAATCGCTAGAGAAGACGGGTCCATTGGGAGGTGTGACAGCCCTCCTCTACCCCGGACGCAGTTGGGACCGAGCTAGGACGTGGATTGACAACCCAACGATTCCTACCGTGAATCTACAACGAGACTCCGGATTCGGTCGTATCTCTTGCCTTTTTCTTCTACTTGTGTGGTTGTGGTTGTTTGTAATCTCTATATTTAGATGATGAATGCTATGAACTATGTGTATTATTGTTTATTTCATGTTTATGGAATTATTTAGTTCATATGTGTTAATGAGGTGCGCCCCCATCCATTTTCCACTCCACCACCGTGTCCAGGCCGCACTAGCAATTGCTAGTGGCGTGCTTGTCGAAGAGGTGCTTGCGACCCTCAATCCGTTAGCCTACTCGTCCATCCGCCTACCGAAGCGTGGCATCGCGACCCGTATTTCATCCCGCCTAACGAAGCAGTGCGCTCAAGGCCTGCACAATTTGATTCTGCTTGCCTACTCGTCCATCCTCCCTTTCGACGCAGCGCGCTCAAGGCCTGCCTAGTCTCCATCCCGCCAAGCGAAGCATTGCATAGCGGCATTGCATAGGAGTAGTTGATAGCTTTTATTTTATTTTCCAAAAGCCAACCCAACTCCCCCGCATTCCATCCAATTTAAGGACTTCAATCTCAAGTCCTTCCTCGAAACCTAACTCCACCTTACTGTGTTCCTCAAGAGACCGACACTCGGGGATTTTCCCCATTATTATTACTTGCGCGACCGGTGCACTTGCCGAATCCTCGCATCAGGAAGCTCTGGCAGCGTCCTTGCTTTCATTCCCTATAAAAGGGAGCTCTGATGGCTACCGGTGGCGCCAGGCCGTCGAATCACCGCCGGAGGAAGTGTCGGCCCCCAGCGAGTCAGCCAGGGGTGGAAGCGCGTCCGTCTGTCAAACTAGCGGAGAAGGATAAGCCCCACAAGATGGACGCTTGTGGGAGACGCATTTGCCGTCTGAACCCACGATCGAGATCGGAAGTATGGGATTTCATTAAAATCCACGAGTAATCATTAAAATCCCGCAGCAGATCAGCGCCGGATCAGCTGCGGGGCATCATCATTGGATCTGCGGCTCGATCTCAGTCGTGGATCACCGCCAACATACGTGTTGTGTGTGAAGATTGAACGACAAAGTGGTTTTCAATTTTCTGTGGCTGATGCAGGGATTGAATTCAAAAGTTTTGAATATCAAAGTTGTGTATCTTGATATGGGATATATTCACAAAATTCATATTTTCCAACAAGTTTTAATATTTTTAAGAAATAAATTAGGGTTGTTTTGTCTGCTTTTTGAAATTGCAGAGGAATCTTAACTAGCCAAATAATTCTGATAAAAATAGAGGAGATACCCAAAACATAAATGCACTCTCAGTAATTCATGAGTACTTTTTACTGTTAAATAGATATTTTTGCTGATTAATATAATCAGATATTCTTACTAATAAAATCCCAGAGAGCAGTCAACTGGATCAAAACTCCTTAAAATTTTATATGATGCTTAATATAGGAAGACACACCCTCTGGATTTTATTGAAAATTATTTAAGCATTCCTGATATTTCCAAGAAATTTATTATAGAAAAATTCAATGTCTTTAATTTATTAGAGGGATTTACACTGAGAAGAAAATTATGAAAAAAATTCATGGATGAGTCTAGGACTGGTGTGCACCCTCTAGAAAAGTTTGGTGAATTTTGAAAAGCTTATCCATTTCTTAAGGAATTAATTGTGATCTCCTCATTATTATTAAAATTCTTGGAAGCTCCTAATTGATACAATAAAGCTAATATAAATAAGGAAGGCTAATGATGTCACAATAAACCCTAAGTCAAAATTTGGGAATCTTGGTTTTAATATAAGTATTTTTTGCAATTTTAATAGGGGTTTATTCAAGGCGAATATTTTATTAGAGGTCAAATCAAGCCCAAAATGATATGGAAAATTTTGGGGACGATGTTAGGGAATTCCAACCTCGGGTTTAAGTTTTGAATTTTTCTGACGCTTTTTTGATATTTATCTATTACAAGAGATTGAAAAATTGGGAATATTAGCATCAATCGTAAATAAATAACTTAAGTCGCCCGACACAAGCAATTGAGGTTTAAAAGTTCTCATAATAATTCTCTTGCAAATATTTAAGGCCTTAACGATTGAATCGGGAGACTATAACAAAAGGTCTGGATTTATAATAAGGTCTTAATCCAACAAACACAAGTTCAATAAGTCATCCTAAGAAATGCAACTAAAATAACTATCAGACTCAAATAAATCTGTGGACTCTAATATGGTGAAATGCGAAGAACCACCGCAAATCTATAAAACTTGCCTCCTATGAATGGTGAAACCTCCTTGAACGGAGAAGCCTCCTATGAATGGAGTTGTCTCCTATGAACGGAGAAGCCTCTTTGGACTGGTTAGAAGAACTGAACTTGCCTCCTTAAATGGAGATGGAACTACAAAGCTAACTAATTCTTATTCCGTCATTCTATTCAGTATTTCAGTTAGCGCACTTCATTTCGGTTCTGCCTTTATTTCAGTTCAGTACATTATTTACTAACATTTCATTTCAGTATTTCAATTTCTGCACTTTACTTACAATAACATTTCATTACCGCACTTAATTATTACAATTTACTACTGCTTCCATCACCACACCTTTAATTCAGGTCCCGCTCTGATAAGCGGTTTATCTGGTCGAGTATTAGTTAGGGTTAATTTGGAGTTTAATTCCTCAAAGGCTAGCCCTAAATAAAGTTCTCCCTCAATCGCTATGCTCCTTGTCTAAGTTAAGCAGTCCGATCAAGCTACGGTCTCCTGCCCGAATTAGTTCATGTCAAGTAGGGTAAGCCACCTCAGTCCGAAAGGTGCCAGTTATGTACTAAATATAAATGCTTGTAAAATGCTTGCAGTAAAAGTGGCGGGTCGGTCATGCCCGTAGAATGTTCGTACCGGTATGGGAGGGTTGTCGACTATATGTAATAGGGAGGAGCGCACCCCGGGAGCTTGGTCGTGTTTTATGCCCCGCTGGGCCCCTCCGCTGGTTGGCTGCATTATAGTTATCGTCGGATGTCACTCACATCCAGGAGTACACTTAATGTACGTTGGGGCCTTGGTAGTGCGATACGACCACCCCAGAAGTGGCAGGACCGACCACTATCATCGATGACCACATCGGTGAGGCCCGCAAGGTTCGCTATCCCGCTTGAATAGAAAAGGGTCAAACTATATCGACATAGGGTGTTGTTTCAGGTACTGAACACCTGCGTGATTGCACGCCAGCTAGTGGAGCTTTATAAATAACTATTTATTATTGCATTTTAGTTATTATTACTATACCTGCTCCAAGCTTATTTACTACCTGTTTACACACACACACACACACACACACACACATATATATATATATACTGCTAAATTGTTGCTTCGGCTATTATTATTGGTAGAGGCTCACTCTCGTCTCCAAGCCTTAGGTATTTTGGGGAGGAGGTGTGTATCCACTAGTCTTATGACTAACGTGTCGTCGTACACTCTTTTTAGGATATGGAGTAGCGCGAGGCCCAACAACCGCGTGAAAGAGTACCCGCTATAGAGCCTGCTCGATTGGATGCACCAGTCTTGTCTCCCAACCTTAGGGACGTGAGCCTATATTACTTAGAAGCAGCGATAGTAAAATGTAGTTTTGTTTAGCCCTTTAAGGCATGATGTATAAACAGTTTTCTTCGACCTATATATATGTGTGTGTGTGTGTGTGTGTGTGTGTGTGTGTGTGTGTTTGGTTTTTGATTTACTTCTGTGTGCTGATCTGGTGTAATGATTGTCCAAAGCTTGATAAGGCGATCATTCTACGCTTGGAGAGTGGGATTGTTGCCACTCGGAAAGCATCGGTTGGCCATCTTGTGTGGTAAGGCCCGTCTCTGACCCAAACTGGTTGCATTTAGGGGGGTTACAATGGGTATCAGAGCATTCACGATCCTTTCATGTGGGGCAGCTTCAGAATCCTTCATTCACATGATCCATTTCATGGTTCAGGATGAACCACGCAGCGGAAGCCTGGTGGATCCATTAAGTAGAGGTTTAAGGATTCTAGGCTGCATGTTTGCATACACACACACACACCCATTTCCTCTTTAGTTAGTTTTTTGCAAATTCCTTTATTTTGCAAATTTCTGACTTCTTTCCTGTTACTTCTCCAAATATCGGAGTCGAGTAATGAGATATCTTCTTCTAGTGACCAGTAACACCCCTGGACTTTACCACCTGCTCCTGTTGCTCCTACTACTACCATGGTCCCCTTTGCTAAGCTAGAGTTGGGGCAGATACTGACATCACTGCTTGCAACTTTTTAGGCTGCCATCATGCAACCGTAATGCGCAAATCTAGCACACCGCAATAGGCGGTAGCGAGATTGCGGCACGAAACGGCAGTGTACCGATCGTTCAAGTAATATAAAATATGGGAGTGAATCCCCAAGTATCGATC
Source organism: Dactylorhiza incarnata (assembly GCA_033032865.1). Taxonomy (NCBI): domain Eukaryota; kingdom Viridiplantae; phylum Streptophyta; class Magnoliopsida; order Asparagales; family Orchidaceae; genus Dactylorhiza; species Dactylorhiza incarnata. The sequence goes on from JAWHQI010000474.1 coordinate 1,053,386, forward strand.
TCGAAGGAACATAGTAAGGTGGAGTTTACTTTTGAGGAAGGACTTGAGATCGAAGTCCTATAGGTCGGATGGATGCGCAAGGGGGTGATTTGGATTGTGGAAAATAAAAGAAAACAACTACAACTACTCCTATGCAATGCCGCTATGCAATGCTTCGCCAGGCGGGATGGAAAACTACACGGGCCGCTATGCACCAATTCGCAAGGGCGGATGGACGAGTAGGCAAGCGGATGGAGTGGTAATTGCAGAATCGAACTGTGCAGGACTTGAGCGCACTGCTTCGTTAGGCGAATGGATTACACGGGCCGCTATGCCACGCTTTGCTAGGCAGATGGAAGAGTAGGCTTGCGGATGGAGTGGGTCACACCGGCAAAATGAGGGTCACAAGAACCTCATCAACAAGCACGCCACTAGCAATTGCTAGTGCGGCACATGAACATGACGGCGGGATGGAGGATGGAATGGGGCGCTCCTCACTTGCATAATCCACATATAACCATTTCACATAGACATAAAATATTAAATGACAAAACAAGGTTTAGCAAACATTGTTCATACACCCAAATAATTAAGGAATGACACACTACAATGTAAAGGAGGTTGAGATTACAACCAAAGCACGAAGACTCATCGGAGGTTCATGACCGGAATCTAGGGTTGTCAATCCTTGTCCGAGCTCGGGCTCCAACTGTCGTCTGGGGTCCGGAAGAGCTGTCACCTACTTCTATTATACTCGTCTTCTCCGTCAATCTTCTTTGTCCACGATCTCACCGGAGAACTTCATATATGTAGCAGAAAATCCCTCAAAATGGAGCTTTGGACGTGCACGAACAATGGAGGAGGCCTAGAGGATGCTCCGGCTTGAGATTTGAAAGAGAATGGCGGTCAGAGCTCCTCCCGAAGGTGGGCGGTGATGGAGCGGTGAAAATGGCACACTGGAGCGGGAAAACGACGCTAGAATATGATCGTCCCGATTAGGGCAGAAAACTGCGCTTTTATAGAAAACAATCAAAAATTTGGTCACGCACAGTCGAACGCACGACCGTGCGTGAATCGTGTGATATTAATCGAAAACAAAGGCCAGGAAGACGAAGCAGACGCGCCCGTGCATTTTACTCATTCACGGTCGAAGCCGACCATGCGTAAAAATGCACGGGCAAATTCAGAAAACTCAAAATCCGGCAAACAACAGGAGGTCGTGCATTTTGTTCGCGTACGGTTGAGGCCAACCGTGCATGAAGAAAATGCACGAGCAGGGTAGATCACCATATTGACCAGCTGATCATAGCGCACGACCGCAGCCGACCGTGCGTCAAGTAAACGCACGACCGTGCGATTGATATGCCCACCTGCACAACGAAACCACACGCTGGGAACACACGTCCAGCACAAGTATAATAACAGAAAAAGAGTGGGGAGCACAATGTGCTTGCCCCCATCAAAATAGTGTGCAATTGCACACCACAATGAGTCTAAATGAGCACTTAAAGTGAAAGCGCGAACAAGTAAAATATAAGCAATTAAGAACTGAAATTGAAGTGCAAGAACAGAAAAACGACCCAGATGAGTCCGGAAATCACTATATAAACCGGACTCATCACACCCCCAGAATTACCTATTTGCGCGTCCTGAGCAAACAAATCCGGCGGGATCAGAAAATGGTAGTTAGCGTAGAGAATTGCAAAGAAAGAGTAGGATGCGAAGTATCATACTCATGCAAATAGAAATTCAGTAAAAGGAGATTCTAACTATACTAACTTATTTATAATAGTATAAATGCGTAAATAAAGATTTAAGTTTACTCAGATGGTGAATCATGAAGAATTTTGGAATCATGCCCCGGTGTTAAAGTAGACAAGCCACTCAAGAGGGTGTTCCTAAAGAGAAGAATTTAGGGGTAACTCCACTGAAATCCATCAACGTCGTGAGCAGTAAGCTTTCCCGGTCACACTCTCTCCACGGTGCTAGCAAACTCAAAAGGTGAATTAGTAGGGCTTTCGGGTTTTTATGAGGCTTAGGTTACGGAATGATATACAATGATAAACATGACGGCTACGCAACCCAAATGAGCTAAAAGACAATGCTGCACCTGAACAAGCCCAAGAACAATGCTAGTGTGACACACCTCCAGACTTAGCTTGAAAACTGGGTGTGCACACCTCCCACTCCAAACTAATACCAACTGAATTTTTCTATTACGCCCAAGGGGATTTCTTTACATTTCATTTTTTTAGATATTGCTTCTAACTTCATCATTTTTTATTTTTTATTTTATCCCCCAATTGGTTTTCAATAATGTATTCAGCACCCAATATATTTTTTTTCACATCACAATAATTTCATACATCACACCCAAACAAGAAATATAATTTCAGTTAACTCACTACTTGGTTACTATAATAGGATAAGCTTCAGGTTTTGGTGATTGAAAGAAGAGCTGAAACAAAGGAGGGGTATGCACAAATTGGCTTGCAAAGGTAAGCGTGTAGGTCATGGAAATCAAAGCTCAAACTAGCCAACTAGATGGCCTACATCACGCTCAACTTTGTGAGTCGCTCTCACCCATGCTTCAAGAGTCGCTTGGGGCAAGTTCTTAGCCCACGAGAAAGATAAACCTTCCTTCCGACTCGAGCAATGCACAACTAGCGCTCGCTTACACACAACACCGTGCTACCGCAAATTTCAGTCACATTCACCAAATGAGTAAAATAAATCAAAAACTAGGCAAAAACACTAATTGTAAATTAAAAGCATAGAGATAATCTAATTTTACTCAAATTTCTATGCAAGCACGAATATGTGACTAGAACACTACTGGAGTCAACATCACACTCCGACTTGCAATACCTAAACTAACATCCTATTTCAAAATCCCAACCAAAATAAGCGTGAACGGAAGCACACAAACAAGTGAGTGCGCACTTGAAGTGGGTGTTGTGATGTGCGATGAAGATGAACAAATAATAAATAACTGAAATAAAATACTTCTGCCATGCACTGAGATGTGCCCGTACAGTGGGTAACAAATACAACAACTCTCTACACTCTCCCCCAGACTCATGACATGCTACACGTAGAAATAATATAGACATTATAATCTTAAAACAAAGAGAGGTGAAGAGGTTACCCAATGCTCAATAAATAAGCATACCAGAAGACGCTTGAAATCCAAGACAAAGCCGCAACATCCGCGAATCCAAAATAAGCACCTGCAGGGGTGAGCTCCGCCAAAAACAAAAGAAAATATACAAAATAAAATGAAATACATCTAACTAGACTAAACTAGATGAAATAAAAGATGTAGGAAAAGGTAAGATAACTACTGGGGTTATGGTCCTCCCAGCACGACTTATTCAAATTTAAAATAGTTCTAGCTAATGGGTCTATGAAAAGAAAAGTGCACAGGTAACTGTTCTAATATCCGTGTCGGTAACGGGTACCGATACGGCGATAAAATAGTTACCCCTCTACCTAAATAATAATTCCTGCTCCTCGCAGGTAGAGGGAAGAGAATGTAAGAAGAGGAAGAATCCTTACTCTTCTCACCAAAAATATCCTTGCCCAGCAAGGTGTCATCTTCAGGGAGGCGGCAGGAAGAGAAGGCAATAAATGAGGCTTACTCTATGGAGGAGGGGTCAACCTCCTCACATGAGAGGATACACTCATCATTGACTTGAGCAAAATGCTCCAAGTCCTCCTGGAGTACCTGCGGAGGCTCAACCTGCATAGGCTTGGATAAAGAAGAAGGGGGGTTAGGAAAGAAAAGAGAAGAATAACATAAATGATCTAAAATTGGGGGAGTGGTCTCGGTCTCACTCCCAAGAGGTTGGGGAAGTAAAATAATGTCGGCATCATTGACATTGCTACAGGGCTCAGTAGGATCATCAGTGACCTCCTCCACGATTTGGACTTCCTCCACCGGTGCTGAGGTAGAATCCTCGTCACCTTGGAAAATATTCTCTTCATTAGGAATAGGCACAACACATAAATCACCTGCCTTATCCTACGAAACATCCTCAATAATGTCGTCAGAGACAAATGTAGTAGAATACACAATAGGAGGAGGAATAGTGCTTGGATAAAAGTCAAGCACCGATTCCTCACAAAGAATCGAATCCATACATGGTGATATATGCACAGGGGAGATGGGCTCAGCCATGTTAGAGCCTAGATCGGCCACAACTCTGATGAGCGTTTCTGCATCATTCCCTTCAAAACTTGAAGGTGATACATCAACGTAATCAGAGGTGGAAGGTGTGCTGCCAGAGTTAGGAGTCGGGACGATCCGGATATCGGGCTCATCATCCTCGTCCAATTGGCGAAGAAATGCAGCACAATCCTTCAAGGCATGATCCATGCTCCGAAAAAACAAGCATTGTTTTGCATTTTTCTTTGGCTTAAATTGGACCGGAGATGAATGCAAAAAGGGCACGTGCGGAACGGAAGAGTAGCCATAGGACTTACGCGCACCATATGAAGTACCAGACGAAGTCGGTGCTCCATATACTAGGCCTTGAGTGCTAGGGCTATTATCTCCCTTTGGACACTATCACTAGCATGAGATATATCTCCGCACAAATGACGACGAATATTAAATGAAGCCCACATTGTGTGAAGATAACAAGATTCAAAAGAAAAATACTACTGTGCAAAATACTACACCCAACAATAATTTACTAAGGCAACTTAATATAAAACAAGAAAAAGGAATAACAAGAACTGAAATAAAATAAAGGATGCAATTTACAAATGGAAGAACTCCTCTCGCAGGTTCTCCCTCTCCAGAAAACTCACACGACTGTGTTCCCCAGCAATTGGGACAAAAACTTGATGCGCAAATCTAGCACACCGCTATAGGCAGTAGCGAGAATGCGGCACGAAACGGCAGTGTACCGATCGTTCAAGTAATATAAAATGTCGGAGTGAATCCTCAAGTATCGATCTCGAAGGAACACAGTAAGGTGGAGTTTACTTTTGAGGAAGGACTTGAGATCGAAGTCCTATAGGTCGGATGGATGCGAAAGGGGGTGATTTGGATTGTGGAAAATAAAAGAAAACAACTACAACTACTCCTATGCAATGCCGCTATGCAATGCTTCGCCGGGCGGGATGGAAAACTACACGGGCCGCTATGCACAGATTCGCAAGGGCGGATGGACGAGTATGCAAGCGGATGGAGTGGTAAGTGCGGAATCGAACTGTGCAGGCCTTGAGCGCACTACTTCGTTAGGCGAATGGATTACACGGGCCGCTATGCCACGCTTCGCTAGGTGGATGGAATAGTAGGCTTGTGGATGGAGTGGGTCACACTGGCGGAATGAGGGTCGCAAGCACCTCGTCAACAAGCACGCCACTAGCAATTGCTAGTGCGGCACACGAACATGACGGCGGGATGGAGGATGGAATGGGGCGCTCCTCACTTGCATAAACCACATATAACGATTTCACATAGACATAAAATATTAAATGACAAAACAAGTTTTAGCAAACATTGTTCATACACCCAAATAATTAAGGAATAACACACTACAATGTAAAGGAGGTTGAGATTACAACCAAAGCACGGAGACTCATCGGAGGTTCATGACCGGAATCTAGGGTTGTCAATCCTTGTCCGAGCTCGGGCTCCAACTGCCGTCTGGGGTCCGGAAGAGCTGTCACCTACTTCTATTATACCCGTCTTCTCCGTCAATCTTCTTTGTCCACGATCTCACTGGAGAACTTCAAATATGCAGCAGAAAATCCCTCAAAATGGAGCTTTGGACGTGCACGAACAATGGAGGAGGCCTAGAGGATGCTCCGGCTTGAGATTTGCAAGAGAATGGCGGTCGGAGCTCCTCCCGAAGGTGGGCGGTGATGGAGCGGTGAAAATGGCACACTAGAGCGGGAAAACGACGCTAGAATATGATCGTCCCGATTAGGGCAGAAAACTGCGCTTTTATAGAAAACAATCAAAATTTTGGTCACGCACGGTCGAACGAACGACCGTGTGTGAACCATGCGATATTAATCGAGAACAAAGGCCAGGAAGACGAAGCAGCCGCGCTCATGCATTTTACTCACGCACGATCGAAGTCGACCGTCGGTAAAATGCACGGGCAAATTCAGAAACCTCAAAATTCGGCAAACAACAGGAGGTCGTGCGTTTTGTTCGCGCACGGTTGAGGCCAACCGTGCGTGAAGAAAATGCACGAGCAGGGCAGATCACCATATTGACCAGCCGATCATAGCGCACGACCGCAGCCGACCGTGCGTCAAGTAAACGCACGACCGTGCGATTTATACAGGAAGAATTCTGGGCAATATGGATGATATGCCCACCTGCACAACGAAACCACACGCTGGGAACACACCTCCATCACAAGTATAATAACAGAAAAAGAGTGGGGAGCACAATGTGCTTGCCCCCAACAAAATAGTGCGCAATTGCAAACCACAATGGGTCTAAATGAGCACTTAAAGTGAAAGCGCGAACAAGTAAAATATAAGCAATTAAGAACTGAAATTGAAGTGCAAGAACAGAAAAATGACCCAGATGAGTCCGGAAATCACTATATAAACCGGACTCATCACACCCCCAAACTTACCTATTTGCGCATCCCGAGCAAACAAATCCGGCGGGATCAGAAAATGGTAGTTAGCGTAGAGAATTGCAAAGAAAGAGTAGGATGCGAAGTATCATACTCATGCAAATAGAAAGTAGGAATAACACACTACAATGTAAAGGAGGTTGAGATTACAACCAAAGCACGGAGACTCATCGGAGGTTCACGGCCGGAATCTAGGGTTGTCAATCCTTGTCCGAGCTCGGGCTCCAACTGCCGTCCGGGGTCCGGAATAGCTGTCACCTACTTCAATTATACTCGTCTTCTCTGTCAATCTTCTTTGGCCACAATCTCACCTGAGAACTTCATATATGCAGCAGAAAATCCCTCAAAATGGAGCTTTTGAGGTGCACGAACAATGGAGGAGGCCTAGAGGATGCTCCGGCTTGAGATTTGCAAGAGAATGGCGGCCGGAGCTCCTCCCGAAGGTGGGCGGTGATGGAGCGGCAAAAATGGCGCACTGGAGAGGGAAAACGGCGCTAGAATATGATTGTCCCGATTAGGGCAGAAAACTGCGCTTTTGTAGAAAATAATCAGAAATTTGGTCACGCACGGTTGAACGCACGACCGTGTGTGAACCTTGCGATATTAATCGAGAACAAAGGCCAGGAAGACGAAGCAGCCGCGCCCGTGCGTTTTACTCACGCATGGTCGAAGCCGACCGTGCGTAAAAACGCACGGGCAAATTCAGAAACCTCGAAATTTGGCAAACAATAGGAGGTCGTGCATTTTGTTCGCGCACGGTTGAGGCCAACCGTGCGTGAAGAAAATGCATGAGCGGGACAGATCACCATATTGACCATCCTATCATAGCGCACGACCGCAGCCGACCGTGCGTCAAGTAAACGCACGACCGTGCGATTCATACAGGATGAATTCTGGGCAATATGGATGATCTGCCCACCTGCACAACGAAACCACACGCTGGGAACACACCTCCAGCACAAGTATAATAATAGAAAAAGTGTGGGGAGCACAATGTGCTTGCCCCCAACAAAATAGTGCGCAATTGCACACCACAACGGGTCTAAATGAGCACTTAAAGTGAAAGCGCGAACAAGTAAAATATAAGCAATTAAGAACTGAAATTGAAGTGCAAGAACAGAAAACGACCCAGATGAGTCCGAAAATCACTATATAAACCGGACTCATCAAACCACAGCAGCGCTTAGCTATGTTTATAGACCTCTTGACGACGTTCCTAGGGTTGAGTCCCCCTATGTTTTGAAGCTCCGAGTCAGCGATGCAGACAGAGGAGTGGGTAGAGAGGGTAGAGGAGCTGCTGGTTAGGATGTTGTGCCCATCAGTAGCCGCTATTTCCTTGGTAGTGACTTTACTGGAGGGATATGCCTGCAAATGGTGGCGGGCAGCCAATCACTCTACGTTTAAAGGATGACCGCTTAGCACTATTCTCTGAGGAGAGTATTCTGAAGCATTCTTAAAGGACTTTATACTGGATGTCGATCGAGCTGTGTTGTTGGAGAGATTCCTGTAGATCCGACAGGGAGAGATGTCAGTGGCAAAGTACTAGAGGGAGTTTACACACTTAGCCCACTTTGCGGGAATACTAGAGATGATAGAAAGAGACCGAGATGATAGTTTCTACCGAGGTCTGCGTGATAACCTCCTCCAGACCCTAGACCCTGATTATGATAGCACAGTCATCATTTCACAACATTGCCACCCATAATGTCATCTTAGAGATGGAACAACGGATGGTAGCACAGGAGCAGAGGAGGCACGTAGAGGCTCCCTGAGGCCGAGTGAGAGAGGCGGGTCCATGTTGACAGTTCCAGGATAGGAGGCAACACCGCCGCCACCGACCGTACCGTTAGGCACCACAACTCCATCAGGCACCCCACCCCCACCAGTACCTCAGCCAGCACCATGAACATCACCCTAACTAGCATCGGTAGTATACTGACAGGTTCCCTTCACAGGGAACTGCTTTCTATGCCATCAGCTCGGGCACATCCAAGAATTTTGCCCACAGGCTATAGGAAGACCTTATTTAGGAGCTGTTCAGGGAGTTGCAGATAGAGGACAAGGCCGAGGAGGTCACAATGGATGACCTGCAAGGAGAGATCAGTCGAGGCACGACAGAGCCGCACCACTAGAGGCATATGCCTTAGATCTTAAATTCATATGTTTATAGTACATGAATCCTTCCAGGTTTACTTTTGGTAAAAGGCTAACCCACTAAAATGTTATTCGATACCGGAGCTACTCATTCTTTTGTATCGAGGGACTTCATCTCGTCCAAATCAAACGTCGTCAGATCGTCCAAAATGTCGATACGAATACGACTTCTGGACTGATTGGATATGACCTGCACGGAGAATTGTTCATTCTAGGCTCTACTAGGAAACATGGAATTCAAAGTTTATGCGACCATATTAGAAATAACCAGTTTCAATATCATTTTGGAGATGTACTGGCTGGCCGAGCACAAGGCCCACATCAATTGCTCGGCCAGGGAGATCAACCTCCAAAACTCGAACGGACAGTCCAACACGGTAAAAGGTATTCCCTCTATCTCGCGTATAATTTTAACTTTTGCACAGACTGCCAAGTCACTCAGGAAAAAGGACGAGATATATTTGATCAACTTTTAGATGGAAGACAAAATCAAGATGCTCACCAAGGTTCCGGTTATTCGGGACTTTCCAGATATTTTCCCGAGTCCCTCCCAGGGTTGCCCCTGCAATGGGAGGTGGAGTTTCAAATTGAACTCATCGTTGGGGCTCGACCGGTGTCCCGAGCACCTTATCGGATGTCCCCAAAATAGTTAGCTGAACTCAGGATACAACTTCAAGAGTTGATCGATGCAGGATTCATCCGCTTGAATTCCTTGCCATGGAGAGCCTCGACACTTTTTGTTAAGAAGAAGGATGTGTATCTTCAATTGTGCATCGATTATAGGGAGCTCAATCGACTCACCGTTCGAAATACTTACCCCTTGCTAAGAATCGATGAGCTTTTCACCCAACTGCATGGTCCTTCCGTCTTCTCTAAGATGGACCTAAGATAAAGCTATTACCAACTCAGGATTCAGGAAGAGGATATACCCAAAATTGCCTGCAGCTCCTGATACGGCCACTATGAGTTCATGGCAATGCCTTTTTGGTTAACCAATGCACCTTTGACTGTACAACCCTGGTATTCGCCATGAGGTGAGCAGAGGATAAGGGGTCAACAGGCAAGAAGGATAAGCAAGAGGGCGAGCCAGGTGCTCGCAAGGGGGCGAGCCCGGTGCTCACAGGAAGGCTCGCGAGCTGGGCTCTCGCCGGCTGCTCACAGGTAGGCGAGCGGGCCGAGCCTTCGTCGGTCGTCTGCGGGAAGGCGGGCGAGCCAGGCCTCTCAGTTAACGAGAGGGGTCCCATGCGGTGGCTCGCCCATTAAGGGTCCAGGGGTGTTTTTACCTAAAATCCCTTGGTGGTCTGCCGTTAGCCTCTCCAAACAGTGGAGTTTGGTTGTTGGCCGGCCATTTTGGGTTGCGTATAGCAAAAGAGTAAGACAGAATCCAGCTATTAGCAGACCAGACTGGAAAAAACTATAAATAGACCTTGAAGGGCACCTTTGGAGGGATTCCAATCTCAGTTCTCTGAGCTTCCTCCTCCCTAGGTTATATTGGCTTAGCTCTCAGGCTCTCCAAGGTGCCCAGTCTCAGCTTTGGCTTAGGAGGGGAAGCGCTCAAAGATCTTTCCGGTGTGTGGTGGGACCTCCTTGCTGTGAATAAACGTCTGTGTCTAGTTCTGAAGCTCAAGTATGTTCCTTCATAGGAATCAGTAAGAGCTAGCTGCCCCTCAACTTGTTGGGGGCCCGAGCTCCACAAGAGACCAAGTCTTGGTTTCAACATTTTTGGTGCGGTGAGCATGGAGTGCAGCTAGTTCAAGAAAGCTCTAAGGAAGAGACATGGCGGGAGATGACGAGCGATAGGTGGGCTTCAGCGGCTCGCCCCCACCCGGCGCGCCAGCAACGGTGTAGATGCTGGCCGACCTCAAGAGGGACCTACTCGGGGCTTTCCAGTGTGCCCTCGCCACGGCCTTTGGGGGTCTCGCAACTACTGCGCCCCAGGTAGCCCCTCCAGCTGGAGTAGGCGAGGGTGCCCCGGGGCATAGGCCAGGGAAGGAGGCAATGTACCAAGTGCCGAAGCGAGACCTCGCAGGGCAGGAGCTTTTGCCCAGCCCGACAAGCGCAAGTGGGGTCCAGGCGAGCGTCGTCCCAGGAGGAGGGATCCCAGCCAGTGGCGTCCCAGCGAGTGGTCCCTCGGCGAGTGCGAGACCAGGAGGAGCCAGTTTGCCCGGGGAGCTCGCGGGGCGAGTGGAGTAGGTCAGTGTTAGAAGGGGGGAAGCCCATTCTGTGAGTTGGTGCACTCGGCACAACTCCCCGAGGGGTTCAGTGACCGACCATGATGTTGTATACCAGCAAGGATGACCCCACTCAGCACCTTCAGTGGTTCGAAGACATGGTCCCTATCAGACCAATGTCGGACGCCTTCAAGTGCCGACTCTTCGCCACCACCCTGAAGGAAAAGGCGAGGGACTGGTTCAACCATTTACCCTCCAGGTCGATCTATGCTTTCGAGGACCTGCGTCGCGGCTTCCTGCTGCGCTTCTCGACCTCAAAGAAGAGGAAGAAGGACCCCGAGGCGCTCTTCAACATAAGGCAAAGGCCGGGGGAGTCGCTAGCCCACTACGTGGATCGGTTCCAGGAGGAGGTCCTCCTCATCCAAGTGGTTTCGGGGTACACCCTTCAGCTTGCCTTCATAGTAGGGCTGCGAGAGGGGTTCTTCAAAATGGACCTCAAGAGGAGGGCTCGCTTGTCCTTTGAGGAGTTGATGAAGAGAGCGACGGAGGAGATAGAAGGGGAGGCTGCCAACCCCGAGTTCATGAAGAGGTTGGCAAGGCTGAGCGAGCCGGAGGTCAAGCAACCGGAGGCAAGGAGAAGAGAAGAGGCAAAGGCCCCGGAGGTGGGGTGGAGGCAGTAAGAAGGGGAGAGGCAAGGCCCGGGAAGGGATCTCCACCCGGTAGGGGGCAACTTCCAAGGAGGCCAAGGAAGACCCCATCAGCTAGGGTGGAGGTAGGGCCCGAGGACACCTCCCCAACCGCCTAAGTAGGCGATGGAGGTTGGGCGAGGGACAGCAAGAGGAGGAAGGGGAGCAGGATCCGGAGGAGCCGGTCCTTGGAGGAGGAATAGAGGGGCAGAGGACAGGATGAGGGGCGGCGATGCCCTATTGTGACTTTCACGAGGAGGAAGGTTACGCAACAGCCACCTGCCCGGATTTCTTGGAGGTGAAGGGAGTTAGAGTGCCAGTGCTGCGGGAGCAGCGGCCGGTGAGGATTGAGGAGGTCCTGTCTCAGGATGATGAGGATGAGAGGTTTGAATATCGGGTCGATATGGTGACCCGAGGAGGGATCAGAGTGATCCACGGGGGGGGCGGGGGGGGGGGGGTGTTTAGGGATTGAGGCAACCAGGAAGGCAAGCCTCCATACCATCTATCGTCGTCGCGTGGCTTCGACGTCCCAAGCCCCGTACCCAGCAGAGAAAATCTCGTTCACCCAGAAGGATATGCCGGGTTATGAAGACCCGTTCTATGATGCACTGGTCATTCAGAAGCAGTTGAGAACTTCACCATCTCCCGGATCTTCATGGATAATGGGAGCTCGGTCAACGTCATCTTCAAGAAGGCGTTTGATGAGATGGAGGTGGAGGCCAGGAGGGCGCTGGCCTCAGATGGCCCATTGTTTGGGTTCTCCGGGGAGAGAAAGGAGGTGGAAGGGGGAGTGGGACTCCATCTATTCCTGGGGGGCAGTCCCGAAACTGCCGCTTTGTTATAGTGGATGCCCCCAGCAGCTACAACGCCATCTTCAGACGGCACTCATCAATGCATTCCGCTGCGTCCCCTCCACCTTTCACCAATGCATCAAGTTCAACGTGGGAGGAGTCCAGGTCTGGATAAGGGGAGATTCAAAGGTGGCAAGGCAGTGTTATGTGACGGCCGTGAACACCATCTCCTGGATGGCCGAGGCAGAGGAATGGGATCAGGAGATTGGGGATCCGACGAGGCTCGAAGAGGTAGGGGAGGAGGAGGAGTAGGAGAAGGTCATGCCCAGGAAGAAGGGGCGAGGGGAAGATGGAGGAGATTAAGGAGAGGAAGGAAGAGGAAGGGGAGGCTCAGGAGGAAGGGGCGGAAGAACTGATGGAGGTTCGAGAAGGGAGAAAGGAGAAGGAGGCCGAAGCACTAGCTCATGGCAAGGAGGAGGGTGGCTGGGGGGAGCAGTCCCGGCTGGAGGCCATGGATGAGGTTGTGGAGCTCGAGGTCACCGCCCGAGCAGGGGTGGTAGAAAAAGTCAAGATCAGTGGGGAGCTCAGCTCAGAGGAGCACAAGCAAATTCTGGCCTGCATACAGGAGAACATGGATGTCTTCGCTGGAGCGCGGCGGAGATGCCCGGGATCGATGCAAATGTGGCTTGCCATCACCTCACCCGTGATCCCAGCACCAGACCCATCCGACAAAAAAAGAGAGGCATTGCTGACAAGCTGGAAGGGCCCATCCAAGAGGAGGTGGGCAAGCTCCTCCAAGCAAGGTTTGTATCGGAGATCCAGTACCCAGGCTGGGTCTCCAATGTGGTTATGGTAAAGAAGCGGGGAGGTAAGTGGAGAATGGGCGTTGATTTTTCTTTACTTAATAAATCATGCCCCGAGGATTGCTACCCGTTGCCCTGAATTGACGCGCTGGTTGACTCGGCCGTCAGTTTCTCTGTGTTGTCTTTTTTAGATGCTTTTTCAGGTTATCATCAAATCCGAATGCCCCCCCCCCCCCCCCCCCCCCCCCCCCCCCCCCCCCCCCCCCCCCCCCCCCCCCGACGTCAAGGATGCCTCTTTCATCACGTGGGATGGGTGCTATTGTTACAAAATAATGCCCTTCAGATTGAAAAATGCAGGGGCAACATACCAACGGATGATGGATAGGGTCTTCCAAGAACAGAGGGGGAGGAAACTGAAGGTCTATGTTGATTGCCTCATGATAAAGAGCCGAGACCTCGAGTCCCACCTTCGGGACCTCGAAGAGACATTCGCGACTCTACGGAAGTTCAAAATGAAACTCAAGCCCCAGAAGTGCATCTTCGGAGCTAGCCGGGGGAAGTTCTAGACCACTTACTCACCCCAGCGAGAGTGGAGCCTAATATGGACAAGGTAAAGGCGATCATAGAGTTGGGGTCGCCGAAGAATGCGAATGAGGTTCAACGTCTCACGGGGAAGTTGGCTGGGCTTAGTAGGTTCTTCTCCAGGGCTGGAGAGAAGTGTACACCCTTCTTCAAGGTACTGCGGGGGAACCAAAAGATCGAATGAACCTTTGAGTGTGAAAGGGCCTTTCAAGCGTTGAAGGAACAATTGACCCAAGCCCCATTGCTGCAAGGGCCAAGAGGAGGAGAGGACCTATCCCTATACCTGGGGGTAGGACCCGAGGCGGTAAGCTCAGTGTTCATCTGAGAAGAAGGAAAAAAGCAGCTCCCAATCTACTATATCAGCCGAGTATTGCGGAAGGCCTAGCTCCGGTACCGCATTTTGAAAAAATTGCCCTTCTCCCTCGTGGTCTCGGCTCGGAAACTCAGGCCCTACTTCCCAGCTCATTCCATCAAGGTGGTAACTGACCATCCCCTTCGCAACGTGAAGGAAGGGGTGGAGCACTCGGGAAGGCTGGCTAAGTGGTCGGTGGAGCTAAGTGAATTCGATATCTCATACGTGCCTAGGTTGTCCATAAAAGCCCAAGCGGTGGAGGACTATGTGATCGAGGTGGAAGAATCCGAGCTACCCTCCTTGGTGGCTTGGAAAATGCTGGTTGACGAGGCCTCAGGAAAACATTCCTTCGGGGTAGGACTGGTTTTGGTAAGCCCCCAAGGGATAAGGATCGAGGAGGCAATCAATATTCATTTTCCCCTCACCAACAACCAGGCCGAGTACGAGGCAGTGAACGTGGGCCTGCGGCTGGCCCGGCAGTTGGGAGTGCAAGATTTGGAGGTCTCGACGGACGCCATGGTGGTGCCTTGCCAGGCTGGAGGGAGTTCGAGGTAAAGGAGTCGAATCTTCAGCGGTACTTGGAAAAGGTCAGGGGGCTCATAGTGCAGTTCCGGACCTTCTCGATCCGTCATGTGCCAAGGGAGGAGAGTGCCGTGGTGGACCTCCTGGCCAAGTTTGGTCCCAGGGCAGGGGGCACATTGTCAGACCTCTTCCGACCGTCCATCGAGTAGGGGGAGCTGATGGAGGTGGACCAGCGGGCATCATGGATGGACACCTTCATCACCTTCCTGGCATCGGGGAAGTTCCCCGAAGGGGATGTGGATAAATGGCGGTTCAGGTATAAATCGGCATACAACTCCTTGCATGCAGGGGGATTATACAGGAAGACGCTCTCAGGGCTCCTAGCACGATGTGTAGCAGAGGAGGAGGTCCCAAGGGTCCTGGAGGAAATCCACTGAAGAGAATATGGCAGTCACTACGGGAGCTGAACCTTGGAGGGGAGAGTGCTGAAGCAAGGCTACTTTGGCCTACCCTCAGCAAGGATGCATCAGAGTTTGCAAGGAAGTGTCCAAAGTGTCAACTGTTCGCTCCTCTCCAGCTCTTGCCAGCCCAAAGACTCCGAACCATCCCAGCTCCCTGGCCCTTTGCAATATGGGGTTTAGACCTGGTGGGTCCTTTCCCCCAAGCGAGTGGCCAAAGAAATTCTTATTGGTGATGATTGATTATTTCTCCAAGTGGACGGAGGTGAAGGCACTGGCCAAGGTAATATCCCAAGTAGTTAGAAATTTCATATGGGGTGAGATAATTTGCAGGCATGCGCTTCCACTAGCCATAGTTACAGACAATGGGCCGCAGTTTGCTAGCGATGAGTTCGTCAGCTTCTGCACCCAGCTCGACATAGATCTTTGGTTTGCATCGGTCCACCACCCGAGGAGCAATGGGCAAATGGAGGCGGCAAATAAGATAATTGTGAACCTGCTGAAAAAGAAGGTCGAGAATCTCAGAGGCAAATGGGTAGAGCAGTTACTCTCGGTCCTCTGGGCTCTGAGGACCACTCCGAATACAACCACAAGGGAGACCCCATTCAAGCTCTCCCACGGGTCCGAGGTCGTCCTTCCAATAGAGTTCGAGGTGAAATCCACCAGGGTGGTCACCGCGGGTGAAGGGGATGAGGAATGGCTGGTGGAGAATGGGGAAGAGCAAAGGCTATCTCTAGACCTGGTGGAAGAGCTCCGGGACTTAGCCACCGTCAGGCAGGAGGAATTCAAGCATCGGATGGCTCGGTACTTCGATAAACATATTCGAGTGAAATAGTTCGAGAAAGGAGATCTGGTACTGAAGAAGGTTGACGCGGCCGGGAGAGGGGCAGCGGTAGGAAAGCTCAATCCCAACTAGGAAGGACCGTATATTGTAGATGAGGTGCTCAAGTCAGGAGGGTACCCTTGAATTTTTTATATTGATTGATTATGTATTTAACCCATCACATGTTGTTTTCACTATTTCTTCTAGGCGTGGGTCCTCAATGTGGTTATGCTGGATTGCCTCGGACGATCCTGCTGTTGGGTTCTCACTAGCCGGTGGGTCAGGTCGATCTCGCGGAGAGGCTGACAGGGTGACAAGTATTTTATGTTGGATTGCCCCAGACGATCCCGCTGCCAGGCTCTCACTAGCCGGTGGGTCAGGTCTATCTCGCAGAGAGGCTGGCAAGGTGACAAGTATTTTATGCTGGAATGCCCTGGATGATCCTGCTGTCAGGCTCTCACTAGCCGGTGGGTCAGGTCGATCTCGCAGAGAGGCTGACAGGGTGACAAGTATTTTATGCTGGATTGCCCCGAACGTCCCGCTGTCAGGCTCTCACTAGCCGGTGAGTTTGGTCGATCTCGTGGAGAGGCTGGTATGGTGATAAGTATATTATGCTGGATTGCCCCGGACGATCGTGCTGCTGGGCTCTCACAAGCCGGTGGGTCAGGTCGATATCACGGAGAGGCTGGCAAGGTGACAAGTATTTTATGATGGATTGCCCCGGATGATCCCGCTGTCGGGATCTCACTAGCCGGTGGGTCAGGTCGATCTCGCGGAGAGGCTGGTAGGGTGACAAATAATTTATGCTGGATTACCCCGGACGATCCCGCTGTTGGGCTATCACTAGCCGGTGGGTCAGGTCGATCTCGCGGAGAGGCTGGCAGGGTGATAAGTATTTTATGCTGGATTGCCCCAGACGATCCCGCGTCCGGGCTCTCACTACCCGGTGGGTCAGGTCGATCTCGCGGAGAGGCTGACACGGTGACAAGTATTTTATGTTGGATTGCCCCGGACGATCCTGCTGCTAGGCTCTCACTAGCCGGTGGATCAAGTCGATCTCGCGAAGAGGCTGGCAGGGTGACAAGTATTTTATGCTGGATTGGCCCGGAAGATCCTACTGTCAGGCTCTCACTAGCCGGTGGGTCAGGTCGATCTCGCGGAGAGGCTGGCAGAGTGAAAAGTATTTTATGCGGGATTGCCCCAGACGATCCCGTTGTCGGGATCTCACTAGCCAGTTGGTCAGGTCAATCTTGCGGAGAGGCTGGCGAGTATGTTGTCCGTGTTGATGAGATCAATTTGCAAGTCCACTCAAGACAAGGCCTAGGCGGGGCGAGCCCCGAGGCTCGCTCACATGAAAGTAAAAAAGCAACATCAGATGGAAGATGCCTAAGTCCAATGGTAACAGCTGGATGGCTGAATACGGTGGTCGTAAGGCTCATCGGTTCGGGCCATGGCTCGCGGAATCACTTGGATATTTTCTATGCAATGCCTAAAATCAGCGAGTCAGGAAGGCCCGTCGGCATGGTGGTTAACAAGCAACACTGGTCGCGCGCAGGGGTTGGGCGAGTGAGGCGGAGTAACGTCGACCCTGCTCGCTGGGGCCCCTACGGGGCGAGCCAGAAGCACGAGGCTAACTGTGGTCTACCCAGGCGCGAAAGGAAGCAGGTTCATCTAATGAAGCTTCTAAGCGAAAGAAAGTATCTGAACGCCTTTTTGGTTGTGCGCGAGGTAAGGTAGCGAGACAAAATGAACGAGCAATAATATTTTAAACCATGTAACCATTACGAAGGAAAAAACGTGCGAACCTGAATGTGGCTAAACGTAGGAGTATGAGCGCGGCTAAGTGTATTGGCACGAGCATGAGTAAATATTTAAACGCGAGCGTGGCTAAGGCGTTGACGTGAGCATGACAAAAATAACAATATATAGAGAAAATATTTAATTCCATTTCTTGAAAGGTGGTCATTACATGTAACGGCGAACTCGCCAGTCAAAATGAAAGTATACATTAAAAAAAAGTCAGGGCTGTTCGCCGGAGAACTCCTCCTCAGTCCCGCGATCTTCGGGTTTCAGAATCGGCGCGAACAGATCGGGAATGACGTCCTCGGCAGTGAGCTCCATCACATCCGGAACTAGCAGGCTCGCCCCCTTGAGGGTGTCAAAGACAAGGTTGGCCACGCCCAGTGAGATCTTGCGGGTCGCCTTCTTCTCGTCTCGCAATTGCTTGCGAGCCCCAGCTCACGGAGGGGGCGGGGGGAGCACATTCATGCGCACTTGCGTGCTTCGTGCTCCTTTTAAGCCTATTTGGGTGTGCATTTGCGCTCCATGATATTGGGGGTAAGCACATGGTGCTCCCCAATCCTCTTTCTCTGTCTGATTGGTGTTGGAGGTGTATTCCCAGCTGGATTGCTATTCTTACAGGTAGTTGGATCACCCTATTTTACCCCAGAAATCATGTTTATTTATATCGCACAGTCGTGCATTTTCTTGACGCACGGACGGCTGCGGTCATGCGCCTTCTTCTGGGTAGAAAATCGGTGATCTGAATTTGTTCGTGCGTTTGCACGCACTAGAGGCTGCCCGCGCGCGAAAGAAATGCATGATCGCCTGTTTCATCTATTTTTTAGCCAATCTGAATTTGTTCGTGCGTTTCTGCGCACGGGCGGATTCGCTCGTGCGTGAGTAAATCGCACGGGCGCTGCTGCTTCTTCCTTAAGCCAGTTTATTCGTTAAATAATGCATGGGCAATGCACGATCGTGCGTTACTAAATTTATGACATTTCAGTATTTAAGGCAGGAAATCCGCTGGAAGAAAAAAGCCCCGGCGGGAAAAGCTTGAGACCCCGCCATTTTCGCCCAGTTCTTCCGCTCCACCACCGTTCGGCCTAGGAGGAGCTCTGGGTACCTTTGGCTTGCAAATCTTCCACTAAAGCTCCCTCCTTGGCCTCCTCCATTATCCTTGAGCTCAAGAACTCCATAGAAGGAGAGCTTCCACTGCATTCCAGGAGTAGAACAAGAGTTACCTCAAGCTAGACCACGAAGAAGACGGGTATAAGTAGAGGAAGGTGTCATCTCCTCCGGACCCCGGACGCAACTGAATACCGAGCACGGACGAGGCTTGACAACCCGTTGATTCCGGTCAAGAATCTTCAACATAGTCTTCGAGCTTCGGTTTCCTCTTTTCCCCTTTGCCTAGTTCAGAGTTTTCTTAGATATGTTTGTTATTATGGATGATGATCATGAACATTGTGTTTTAGTTAATGTGATTTCTTGTTTTTGAGATCCTTTGTGGTTCATGAGATTTGAGGAGCGCCATAATCCGCAAGCCCTCTCGTTCACCCGCTCACCGAAGCACGACATCGCGGCCGTTGCATCCATCCAGCCTTGCGAAGTGGAGTTTTGACCCGCATTTTATTTCTGTGTAGTAATTTAGGAAACCAAAATCAAAGCCCTGTTTTTCCTTTAATCTACTATAGTAATTATTTTCTCAATCCGAAGAATCAAACAATCCACGCGCATTCCTTGAGAGACGATATTCGGGGACGTATTCTCAACTTTATTACTTGTGCGACCGGTGCACTTGCCGAAACCGCATCAAGTTTTTGGTGCCGTTGCCGGGGAATGCAGACATTGTTTGATTTCGGTGTTTGAGTTTATAGTTACAGGAGTTAGTTTATCTACAGAGTTAATCACTTTTGTGTCTCAGGCTAACTTATTTTCGGGGATCCCTAGTGAGGATGCATTGTCCCATTTGCAGAACTTTCTTGAAGTTTGCAGCACTTTTCAGCATGCTAAAAATGACTCGGAGAAAGTCAAAATTCAGTTGTTCACGTTCTCTTTGGCAGGAAAAGCTCGAGTGTGGTATCGGGAGATTCAATCAAACAAAATCCAATCTTGGAGCAAAGTGGAAGAGGAATTCCTCGGCAAATTCTATTCACGCTGTCACCTTCTGGAAATGCACAATAGATTATTATTGTTTACGCAGGACGAGGACGAAACATTGGTTGACGCATGGGAGAGATTCATTTCCCTTCAGAAGTTCTGTTTCGTGCATAGCCTCACAGATCTGGCACGCCTTCAGAAATTCTATTTTGGGGTATTGGCTGGGTATAGACCCTACTTCGACTTGGCCGCAGGTGGATTGTTGTTCAGCGGGTCAAACTCCGACGCATGGCAGATTGTTGAAAAAGTTTCGCGAACCAGTAGAATGTAGTGAACCCCCGCAAGATGTAATGAGGCCATGATCATCACCTCCACCGCATCGTCGTCGGACGAAAGCATCCCACCTGAGCTCTCTGTGGATAAGTTTCATGTTTTCACTGAATGCATCCTGGGATGCATGGAGGCTCAGAACTGCGCTCTGCAGAGGTTCCAATCCATGGTTGTGAACATCATATCAATGGTCTCGACAATGATTGTCCACCCAAATGAGACATTGAATTCCATGCAGCTTAGGAGCGAAAAGTCAACCGTGGAAACCATCGGAAGGAATGAATCTCAGGAAGGACCGCTAAACCCATCAAGCGAAGATAGGCCAAAGTCTGATTCTGACACCCCTCAACTGCTTTGTAGCCCAGTTCCTGCCCAACCATCTATTACTTCCCCATTCCCACACAGACTGAAGAACACGAGGAAGGAAAAATAATTCCAGAAATTTCAAGAACTTATGAAATGGGTGCAGGTTAATATTCCTCTCTTGGACGTCCTCACCCATATTCCAAGCTATTCAAAGTATCTAAAGGACTTGCTTGTGCAGAACAAGCGCCTGGAGACTTCCAAGTCCATGTCCACCGTGACTGAGGGTGTCACTTTTGCTGTTGCACATTGGCCGGTTAAACGCAAGGACCCAGGGAATTTCACCATTCCGTGCACCATTGGGCACTCCGGCTGCTACCGGGCATTATGCGACTCTGGTGCATCAATTAATTTGATGCCTCTTTCAATTTTCTGGGAACTCCGATCTGGTAACTTGAAACCCACTAACATCAATCTCCAGCTGGCAGATCGGTCTATTAAGAAAGCCATTGGTGTTGTCGAAGACCTGGCAGTATCAGTCAATGACTTTGTGTTTCCTGCTGACTTTGTGATCATGGATATTGCTTCAGATGTCGCAGTTCCTCTTATCTTGGGAAGACCATTTCTTGCCACAGCACGAGCTCTCATCGATGTCGAGAAGGGGAGGTTAACTCTCCGTCTGGGCAACGTCATGACTACCTTCGACATTTATAAAGCCATCGGCTAGGACTGTCATGCAGACGTTGATGCGCTCGAACTCTTGGATGGTGAACCTAATCCATTGTCTCCACCTCCTTGGGTTCAAAATGCTGAGGATGCTTCCTGGGATGTCGTCAGTGATAATCCTGATACGGCACATCATTCACGAGACCTTGACGGGGATTTACTTCTGCGGCGTATTTCAATACTCCTCCAGCTTTGTCTCTCAAACCCCTGCCGACGACTTTGAAATATCTGTTTCTGGGAGAACAACAAACTCACCCAGTTATTATCTCTGCTTTGCTTCCACCCGATCATGAGCGATGCTTAGGCGATCCTCTGCGAACGTATAAGGGCGCATTCGGCTGGAACATCATGGACATAAAAGGAATCAACCCCACCGTGTGTATGCATAAGATATTGTTGGAGGAGAGCTTCAAACAGACTGCACAACCTCAGTGTTGTCTCAATCCGAGGATGCAGGAAGTTGTCAAGAAAGAGGTGATCAAACTGCTTGATGCTAGAATTATTTACCCGAACAGTGACAGCAAGTGGGTGAGTCCGGTGCAGTTAGTCCCAAAAAAGGGTGGTATCACTGTTGTCGAATATGAGCATTGCGACTTAGTGCCAACTCGGGTTGTTACTGGATGGAGAGTGTGCATCGATTATAGGAAACTCAACGATGCGACATGCAAGGATCATTTTCCTCTCCCATTCATTGATCAAATGATTGAGAGGTTGGCTGGACAGGACTATTACTGTTTTTTGGATGGCTACTTAGGATACAATCAGATTTTCATTGACACAGAGGACCAAGAGAAGACTACTTTCACCTGCCCGTCCGACACCTTTGCATTCAAGCGAATGCCATTTGGGTTGTGCAACGCCCCTGCTACCTTTCAGCGATGTATGCTCTCTATCTTTCACGACATGGTAGGGGAGTTCCTAGAGGTCTTCATGGATGATTTTACTCTCTTTGGTGTTGATTTTGATTCCTGCTTGCGAAATCTCTCAGCGGTTCTCACGCGATGTGAAAGCACCAACCTAGTGCTGAACTGGGAGAAATGTCACTTTATGGTCCGGGAGGGAGTTGTCCTAGGACAAAAAATCTCAAATAAGTGAACAAAGGTCGATCAAGCCAAAGTGGACATCATTAAGAAGCTCCCTCCCCCAACATCTGTGAGAGGGATTCGCAGTTTTCTGGGACATGCAGGATTTTATCGATGTTTTATAAGAAAAATTTCGTCTATAGCTAAGCCGCTATCATGTAACACCCTGCCAGTACAAATAATATAACAGTAGGTCCGGCCGGGACCCCACGCCATACTATACACACTAGCTAGGCATTATAAGGTGATAATTAGAAAAGAACAACAACTACACGAGAGTATAAAAAAACGTAAGCGGAAGCATTTGGATTAAAAATCTTTTAGAATTGTCCACTATCCCAGGAATGAAACAAATAGAGTTACGGATTTAAGGCCTAACATTTAACAAATGTATAGAAACTCAAAACTTACATCGGCACGTAGGCCGGCAAAACATGAAAAGCAGAAAAGAGGTTGGCCTTCGAGAGCCAACACAGCAAAAGGGTCACCGCCCGCTATTTCCCGCTAGGCTCACCTGCACCTTCAACCAACATCCAATAAGAGGTAAACGAGGGTCAGCTATGAGCTGACCACAAACCGCGTAACGATCCCACCCCCCGACCATCTAGCCGGCTCAGGGGCGTGTCACCGCTAACCTGCAAGCAAGCCGTACATGCAACATGTAATAATATAAAGAAAGTGCAAACTACACTACACAAGGTGAGGTTCCAAGCACAATCAATCTTCTAGGTTGAGTATCAAGTAAAAGGGAACCTAGGTATGCACATGATGTTGGCTGGGTTCACCCGAAGGTTCCCCACATCTGCCTAAGCAACCGCATGAGTCTAACATAACATCAATTCATCACAAACACTCCACCCTAAGGACATAGCCTTAGGTGGGGAAAAAGAGCTTTTGGTCGGTCTAGGTAAGACACCTTCCACGACCTCTCCCATGATCACACGACTTACGTGAGGTAGGGACCCCTCACCGATCTGCATGGAAATGGGTTCGGTTCAGCTTTGCCCGTGCTTTAACCGTCGCGATCTATCGCACGGCGTGGGTACGACTTCACCTCGGCCCGTAAAGGTTTAGCACATCAAGTGCACACATAATTAAGCTACGCATCTAATCCTTTCACGCGGACTTAGACTTCGCAAATAACAACCAAGATGGAGGTACAAGACCACTCCTCTTCAAATCTAGTGGTGAAGGTTTGCATTCAACCACCCAAGCAAGGGGCTTCCGTTAGGCTCTCAAAAGGCACCTAAAACTCATGTCCCGCAAAACAATAAAAGATCCCATGGAGACATTCTCCGGCACACATTCTAGGCTTAACCTAAATGCAACATCGCAATCCAAGCATCACCGATCCGGGCTCACGGCCATGAATAGGCTTCACACAAAATGCCTAAATCCACACGACTACCATATTTCTAAATACAATATGTCGGGGACGAACACAATCGACCCGGAGTTCCAAAGAACTAGAGGAAATCCTACACTTCACCCATTTGGTGAAAGGGATTCCTCATGCAAGCATAGAAAAAGGAATGAGAGGACAAAACACGTCCTAAGACCGGGAGGAAGGATCGTTACCCTTGGAGCTTTCTTCTTCGCCATAGATCTGAGATTTCACTCGGATAGAAAGAACCGCAATGGGCTTCTCTTTCCAGATCTGAAAACGGCTTGCGATTCGGAGCTCCGAAGCTCTTACAATGGCAGAAGATGCCTCCGGCTCCTTCCTTGCTGCTTGCCGAACTTTTCTCGGCTTCCTTCTTTCTCACGCTTGAATAAGATAAAGATTATAAGTTAAAGATGATATATAAATACCCCTCTGGACAAACCCTAAGATAACCCAGAAATAAATCCCAGCCCTCGGATTTAAAGCCCTGGATCTGACGGCTATGATCAAGAAGTCACGGGTCTGTTATTTCGCAAATCGTCGTACTGTAACTGCGTTCGACGAACAGCTTTAAGACTGTGTTCGACGAATGGCAGTAAAGCTGCGTTCGACAAATGCTATAAACTTGCGTTCGATGAATGGTTAAGAAACTGCGTTCGGCGAACGGCTGAAATGCTGCGTTCGACGAACGGCTAAGAAACTGCGTTCGGCGAATGACTGAAATGCTGCGTTCGACGAACGGCTAATAAACCTGCTTTCGACGAATGGCTGACTGCGTTCGATGAACGACTGCCTGCATTCGACGAACGGTTGATAAACCTGCGTTCGATGAACGGCTGACTGCGTTCGACGAACAGCTGCCTGCGTTCGACGAACGACCGATAAACCTGTCTTCGACGAACGGCTGATTGTATTCAATGAACGGTTGCCTGCGCTCGACGAATTCATCGGAAGCCTAAGTTCCGTTCGACGAATTAATCGAAAGTTTATAGCGTTCGACGAATTCGTCGAAAGCCTTAACTCGTTCGGCGAATTCGTCTAACTCCCTTCGACGAATTCAGCTAAACCCAAACAGACGACTTCGGCTAAACCTTTAAAATTTGGCTGCTCCCATCACAGGAAGTTTTGGGGTGTTACAACACCACCCCCATTAAAAGAATTTCATCCCGAAATTACAAGAACAACCGCAGCCAATTTAAAGGATAAATTACCTGAGATAAATAGCTCGGGGTACTCCGCAAGCATTGTTTGCTCTCTTTCCCAAGAGAGTTCCTCTCTTCCGCAATTATTCCAACGGATCTTTACCATCCGAATGGATTTGTTCTGCAACTGCCTCACTTCGGTGTCTTCTATGCAAATGGGCTTGACTTTCGTCGCTAGCCCACCGTCTACCGACACTTCGTTGACCGCAATAACAAGACTAGGCTCTTTGACAGCCTTCCTCAACACAGAGATATGAAATACATCATGCAGCCCACTCAGCTCCGAAGATAGAGCAAGCCGGTAGGCAGCTTAACCAATGCGCTCCAAGATCTCGAACGGTCCTAAGTACCTCGGACTTAGCTTTTTCAAGCATCGGATCCTCGATACTCCTTTGAACGGTTTGATCTTTAGGTAAACCCAATCACCAACAGCGAACTCGACGTTCCAGTGATTTGCATTGTAATACTTTGTCTGCCTATCCTGGGCAATGAGCAACCGCTCTCGTATTGCCCGGATTGATGTATTTGCTTCATCCACGTCCTTGCATTTCAACAACTTCGTGTCGCCCGTTTCAGCCCAAGCCAACGGTGTACGACATTTTCTACCATAAAGAGCCTCGAAAGGTGCCATCTTTATACTAGCTTGGTAGATGTTGTTGTAAGAAAACTCAATCATATAGAGGCGATCATCCCATTTCTTTCCGAATTCCAGGGCGCACATCCTTAGCATGTCTTCCATCGTCCTATTGGTCCTTTCGGTCTGTCCATCCATTTGCGGGTGGAAGGCCGTACTAAATTTTAGCTTGGTACCCAATAATCGATGAATCAGCCTCCTATCGTTCGATGTGAACCACCCATCACGATCGCTCACGATGCTACAGGGAACCCCGTGCAACCGTACGATATTATCAACGTATAACTTTGCTAGCTTTTCAACGGAGTCGTCTTTCCGGTTCGGAATAAAGTGCGAAACTTTTGTCAATCGATCTACGATCACCCGGATGGAATTGTTTCCATGTTGTGATCTCGGCAATCCGTGCAAGAAATCCATCAAAATATCATCAAACTTCCATTCTGGAATCGGCAAAGACTTTAAAACCCACCAGGTCTTTGCATTCAGCCTTCACCAACGCGCAAGTGTGACACTTGGACACGTAGAGTGCAATGTCTTTCTTCATTCCTGGCCACCAAAGAGCTTCTTCATATTCATGTACATCTTTCTGCTCCCAGGGTGGATCGAGTACTTGGTAAAGTGAGCCTCGTACATCAATTCTGCCCGCAATGTACCAACAGTTGGGACGCACAATCTGCTGTTTTTCCACATAAAATCATCTTCGAAGGAGAAATCAGCGTTTGACCCATCCACGATCTCGGCTTTATATCGCTTCATGCTCGAATATAGCTCCAAAGCTTGTCGAACTCGGTCGGCAAGGTCGTATTGAACCTCCGTCCAGTTCAAACATGCTGACGGAGACGCTCTTCTATCGACACAAATGATCTCTAGGGCTTCTAGCTCCCAGATTAGACGCTCGTCATGCATCAAAATCCAGTTTGCATGTGCAGGAGCCCGACGACTCAATGCGTCCGCAACCACATTTCCTTTCCCAGGAGTGTATAGAATGTCGAAGGGGTAGTCCCCAAGGAACTCCATCCACCTTCTTTGCCGCGTATTCAACTCCTTCTGATCAAGCAAGTACTTGAGGATTTTGTGGTCTGTAAAGATGTCGATCTTCACGCCATACAAGTAGTGCCTCCAAAGTTTAAGAGCAAATACCACCGCCGCTAGCTCTAAATCATGGACCGGGTAGTTCCTCTCATATACCTTTAACTGACGGGAGACATATGCAATTACATTTCCGAAATGCACCAGAACGCAACCCAAGCCACTCCCCGAGGCGTCGCTATATATTTCGTAACCTTCTGTTCCACATGGCGAGCATAGAATGGGCGTCGTGGTCAGGCGACTCTTCAGCTCCTCAAAAGCTCGTGCACACTTGGGCGACCAAATGAACTTATGATCTTTGCTAGTCAGTTTAGTGAGAGGAAGTGCAATCCTCGAGAAGTTTTTCACAAAGCGCCTATAATAGCCGGCAAGTCCTAAGAAACTTTGGACTTCCGCTACACTTTTCAACACAGGCCATGCTTGGATCGCCTCTATCTTCGAAGGATCGACTACTATTCCTTCTCCACTAACAACATGACCAAGGAATGCTACCGACGATAGCCAAAACTCGCACTTGGAGAACTTGACATATAGTTGATTCCTCCTCAAGGTGCTCAAAACTGCGCGCAGATGCTCTGCATGCTCCTCTTCCGACTGAGAGTATACCAAAATGTCATCGATGAAGATGATCACAAATTGATCCAAATACTCTCGCAACTTTCTGTTCATTAAGTCCATGAATACTGACGGTGCATTAGACAGACCGAACGACATAACTGTGAACTCATAGTGCCCAAAACGGGTACTGAACGCTGTATTTGGAATATCACATTCCCTTATACGAAGCTGATAGTAGCCGGACCTTAAGTCTAGCTTAGAGTATACCGTCGACCCAACCAGTTGGTCGATTAAGTCATCGATTCTCGAAATCGGATAACGGTTCTTCTCGGTCATCTTATTCAGCTCTCGATAGTCAATACATAGACGCAAGCTCCCGTCCTTCTTTTTCACAAAGAGGACCGGTGCACTCCAAGGTGAAGAACTTGGACATACAAAGCCTTGCTCTAGAAGCTCTTGCAACTGAACCTTCAGTTCTGCCAATTCCTTTGGAGCTACTCGGTATGGTGAGCGTGCTACATGGTTTGCACCTGGCACCAGCTCAATACAGAAATCAATCTCTCGATGAGGCGGAGCCTCAGGGAGTTCGTTAGGAAACACATCGGCATACTCTGCTACAACTGGGACATCACTTAAACTGCGCTTTGGCTCCGAAGCCTCCAACAAAGTGAATAACAACTCCGCGCCCTTTCTCACCGCCTTAACCACCTAGAGAGCAGACATCAGCGTCTTGCTCGCTCCTCGCATACCCGCAAACGTGGTTTCGTCCCCGGTGTTCTTTCTCAGAGTGATCTCCTTTGAATTCAATCGATGTATGCTCGCTTCTCTGAGAGCTAGTCCATGCCAAAGATTACGTCAAATTCAGCTAACGGCAATAACGATGCTGCTTCCAAGTCGATGTCTTGATTTCCAATCCGCACCATCACACAACTCTTCCTATCCGCACCCATGCGAGATCCATTGGGTAGCACTACTTCCAATCTATCCTATACTAAGGTAGACGACACTCCGATTCCCACCACAAAGTCCTCAGACAAAAAAGAGTGCGATGCACATGTATCAAATAGAGCTCTCACCAGATAATTGAAAATTAGGACGAAACCTAATTGCACACAAATCGAACATAAAGACGCACAATAGTATCAATCATAAATAGTTGTAAAAGCTAACATCTAATCCATACCTGTGACGACATCAGTTTGTAGTATGGCTTCTTGTTGGCCAAGCGAGTAAACTCTCGGTTGGGTCGGAATATGCTGGGAAGTAGAAGACTCCGCAGCTTTGCCCTTTTCCGCATGACCCGCAGCACGAGCATAGTCCATCGCTCGGTTCTCTTGCCTTGGGAGACCACTTCGGCACACACGTGCCTTGTGTCCCACCTTTCCACAAGTGAAACATGTCATAGGACCACGTGCAGCTATAGCTCCCGACACATTTGAGCGAGTTGGTTCTGCAGGCTTGAACTTCTTTTTGTTCCTCCTGAACTCAGATTTGGATTGAGAGGTCGGCGCATGAAATTCAGGTTTCTTTGCCACGCCCTTTGCTTGCACTCTCTTCATGTCCAACTCCAGAGATCTGGCGCTTTGCACCATCACATGGAAGACAAACGTCATTGGGCCTGCA
The DNA here is from genome assembly GCA_033032865.1 of Dactylorhiza incarnata. Lineage (NCBI taxonomy): Eukaryota > Viridiplantae > Streptophyta > Magnoliopsida > Asparagales > Orchidaceae > Dactylorhiza > Dactylorhiza incarnata. The sequence goes on from JAWHQI010000474.1 coordinate 1,082,131, forward strand.
AGGAGCAGCCTCAACTCATCTTGAAGACCTTCATAAAACTTGTTCGTCTTCATTTCCTCATCTTCCACCAAAGACTCTGCATAGCGGCCCAGTCTAGTGAACTCGTGCAAGTACTCGTCCACCGAGCTATCACCTTGAGTTAACTTCAAGAACTGGTTCTGCAATGCGATGCGTTGGGCAGGGGGAATATACCTCTGGAGGAACGACTTTGAGAACTCCGCCAAAGTGATCTCGGTAATATCTCTACCACCAAACTTATGCACTTCTTGCTCATCCCACCATAGCGCTGCTTCTCCGCTAAGGAGGAAGGTGGCTAGGGTGACCATCATGGATTCTTCCGTCGCTGTTGCCTTTAGAGTTTTTCTAATTGTTGACAACCAGTACTCTGCCTCCGTTGGGGATCCGGTCCCCGAAAAGGTTAGAGGATGGAAGCTTAGAAAGTGCTGAAGTTGTTGATCACACGCTCGCGCAACAGCTACTCGCTCTACTCGACGTTCCACCCTTGGCTCCACCGCAGTTTCCACTGCAGCCATTGGTACAGGGATCTCCACCCTCGGTTCCACTGCAGGTTCCACTACGACAGCTGCCACCGGGGCCACATCCGGAGTAGGCGTTGCAGGCTGTGCAAGCCTTTGAGGTTGAGTGTTGATCATTGCGAAGACAGCTTCTGCGACTAATCTGCTCATCTCAGCCGAAGGAGTGGTCGCTGGCACCTTAGTCGACTGATGAGTCCCAATTATATACATATTTTTGGACTCATTCAGGCCGATTATCTAGTCTTTGCACTACACTTTAGGCATGTTTTCATTCATATTTGATATTCCATGCTATGTGCACTTTTAGGCCCGTTTCGGTGTATTTTTATGTTTATCTTACTTATGCTTTATGTTGCAATTTAATTTCTATATTTGAGAATGTGTGGAATGCCCATTTGCGTGGCCCGATGATCTTTCATGTTGATACAGGGGTTGTGCGAGTGTTCCGGTGCGCAAAAATTGCATAGGAACACTGCGCACGAGCACTGGACATTAGTGCGCACGACCACTGGTCGTGCTCCACTGATCGTGCATTAATTCTCACTTAAAATGGGTCTGTCCGGCACTGCGCACGACCACTGGATATAGTGCGCATGACCACTGGTCGTGCGCCACTGATCGTGCGCTATTTTGCAGTTCAGGATTATGCTACAGGTTCTTCGCGCACTATCACTGCATTCCTTCACGCACGGTCACTGGTCGTGCGCCACTGACCGTGCGCGCTCAAAATTCTGCTTTCTATAAATATGCGTTTTCACGAATCCTTTCGGCTAATCCGCATTTTTAGGTCTTTTTCAGCGCCGTTTTCAGGGGCTCTTCGTTCTTCTTCACCCTCCATCATCCAAGAGCATTCAAGGAGAGGATTCTAGCCCAAAGATCATCAATACCAAGCAAGGAGATCGTGTATCAGAGTTGATCGGGTCGTGAGACGAAGAAGACGGGTCATTGGGAGGAAGTGACAGCCCTCCTCTACCCCGGACGCAGTTGTGGACCGAGTTTGGATGTGGATTGACAACCCAGCGATTCCTACCGTGAATCCCAACAAGGCTTCGGACGTGGTTGATTCCTTTACTCATTTCCCTCTTGATTTGTTATTTAGGGTAGGATTTCTCTATCTTTTGATGATGAGCACTATAAACCATGTGTGTAATGTTATTTCATTTATATGAAATCATCTTGTTTATAAGTGTGTATGAGGTGTGATTTAGTGGAGATTGTGGTGTGAGTGTTGGTGTGCCGCACTAGCAATTGCTAGTGGCGTGCTTGTTGACGAGGTGCTTGCGACCCTCATTCCGCCGGTGTGACCCACTCCATCCGCAAGCCTACTCTTCCTTCCACCTAGCGAAGCGTGGCATAGCGGCCCGTGTAATCCATTCGCCTTACGAAGCAGTGCGCTCAAGGCCTGCATAGTTCGATTCCGCACTTATTCACCTCATCCGCTAGCCTACTCGCCCATCCGCCTAGTGAAGCAGCGCGCTCAAGGCCTGCCTAGTTTCCATCCCGCCAAGCGAAGCATTGCATAGCGGCATTGCATAGGAGTAGTGGTAGCTTTCACTTTATTTTCCACAATCCAAACCAAGCCTCCCGCAATCCATCCGACCTAAAGGACTTCGATCTCAAGTCCTTCCTCAATAGTTAACTCCACCTTACTGTGTTCCTTCTGAGATCGATACTCGGGGATTTACTCCTCGTTTTATATTACTTGAACGATCGGTACACTGCCGTTTCGTGTCGCAGTCGAGCTACCGCCTATAGCGGTGTGCGAGATTTGCGCCATCAAGTTTTTGGCGCCGTTGCCGGGGAACACAGACGTGTGAGTTTGCTTGAGAGGGAGACAAGAGATAGAAGCCCTTGTGCCCTTTGTTTATACCATCTTTTGTATTTCTTGTTATATAAGTACCATCTTTTAATTTTTTGTTTCTAATCTTTATTTGCAATTTTTCAAAAGCAGGTTTTCAATTTTATTGTGTGTGTATAGTTAATTCTTGCTTAGAATATTTCTATTGGTGAATTATCTTCCTTTGCACCATGTTTGCTTATCTAAATATCCGTTGCAAATGGTGTGGGGATGCTAGGCATTCTAGTGATGAGTGCCCCACTGAAGATGGTGGGCATAATTCTCGTGGCTCAGTGCATGAAGCATCATTTTCCTACGACACTTCATACACTGTACCCAAGTCTTATGGTCACTCTTCTTCGCCACTTCCATCATTTTTGTATTCCTCACCGGCCCCGCAAGGACTGACGAGGAATAGAAAATTATGTTTGTGTTGTCATAGCACTGAGCATTCATTGAAAGACTGTGCAGAATTCCAGCGCCAGTTGGAGATGGATGATGAACCGGATGTCCGTGTTTGTCCATCCACCTCTCATTTGGTTGCCCCTTCTGATTCTGATGATGAGTTCACAGTACCACCTTGTCTATGGGGGACTGCTGCAGATATTCCCATCAGACTTTCAACTGCTCAGTGTGATGACGTGGTGGAGATTCCTCTCCCTTTGCGTTCATCTCCTCTTTTGGATTCACCCCCTGAGGAACCTGTTTATATATTCCCTGATGTTAGTACCGTTGTTCCTCCTCTTTCTTTGCAAGAATTTTCTATTCCTATTCCTTTTGAGTTGGTTGATGATGTTGTGCAAGAGGTTCATTCGGAGCCTGAGGTTGCATCAAAGTGGGACGAGGATGTTAATCTCTCCGATGGGGAGTGTGACTCCTTGGCCCACAATGATGCGCCGAAGTGGGATGAGGAGGATTCCTCTTCTGATGAGGAGGTTTGTACTTCCTTATTGGATGAGGAGGTCCACCTCACCATAGAGGACCTTGAGCTCCCGAATTCCCCTCGCTATGACTCATATGACACCGACAGTGATCCATGTTTGGATCCTGCTGGGAGTGAGACCGGGACCACTCCCCCAATTTTTGATTATTTAAGTCATTCTTCTCTTTTATTTCCTAACCACCCTTCTTCATCTGAGCCTGTGCAGGTTGAATCTTCGCAGGTACCCCAGGAGGAATTGGAGCATTTTGCTCAAGTCAATGATGTGAGCATCCTCTTATGTGAGGAGGTTGATCCCCCCTCCGTAGAGGAAGCTCCACTCATTACCTTTTCCTCCTGCCACCTTCATGGAGACGATACCTTGCTGGGCAAGGATGTTTTTGGTGAGTTGAGTGAGGATATTTCCTCCTCCACTTACATTCTCTACCCTCTACCTGTGAGGAGCAGGTATCTATATTTAGGTAGAGGGGTGACTGTTTTATCGCCGTATCAGTACCAGCCACCGAAACGGATAATGGAACAGTTACCTGTGCATTTTCTATTCCATAGGCCCATTAGCTAGAACTCGTAAAGTTTTGAATAAGTCGTGCTGGGAAGACAATAACCCTAGTATTTATCTTATTTTTTTTTCTTGCATTGTATTTTTCGTTAAGTAGAATAGTTAGTTAAATTTCAATTCAGTTTTAGTTTTTCTATTTCTTTTTGTTTTTGCGGAGCTCACCCCCTGCAGGTCATTCCTATGGAAGGCGGTGGTCGTGATTCTTCGTATGGCGGAGGTGCGGCTTGGTCTTGTTCTACAAGCGTCTTCTTGTATGCTCATTTGCTGAGCATTGGGTACCCTTTTCCCCCAACTTTGTTTTAGAATATCTTAATGCATAGTTTAAGTCTGGGGGAGAGCTAGTATCTGTTACCCAAAGCACGGGCACACTGCATATGCATACTAGAAGCTTTTATTGATTTATTTTGTTTAGGTCATTGCATCACACACCACTTGCACCCACTTGAGCGTGTGCTTAGCTGTTTGCGTGCCGCGAGTTAAACTCATTTCTTTCGCAAGGTTCGGGCAAATCATTGTGCTGGCTTTTAAATTATATAGTGGAGTAATATGTTGACTCCGGTGTTCCTAGTCTAATGCTTTTGTGAGCATAGAGATTTGTGTAGATTAGATTCCTTTTTATACTAGTTGTCTTATACATTTCTATTAGTGTAAGTAATGTTTGCTCTACTCAAATTGTGAATCCGGTTTGAATCAAAAGGTAGCATATGGGTGTGTGTAAATTATTGCTAGACGTGTATTGCTTGTGTCGGGAGGAAGGATAACCTTTCTCGGTGACTAAGAACTCGCCCCAAGCGATTCTTAAAGCATTGGCATAGGATAATTCTGTTGCGCAAGAATGACGTAGGCCATCATTTTGGCCTGGTTGAGCCTTTGTGCCAATCTTGATATCTTATCCTCGTTAGCCCATTTGTGCCTACCCCATCCCTTTGATTCAGCTCCACATTTTATTCCACCAAGACCAAAACGCCGATCCTAGTCACATACCCAAAGCTGAGCTTTATCTGTTTACACATTTGTATTTTGGAATGTTGATGTGGTGATGTTAAATTTGGAGATGCGGTTGTACTCCCTTGAACATTTGCTGAATTTAAAAAATATAAAATTAGAAGAAGAAATGAAATGAAAAAAAGAAAAGAAAAATGAGAATGAGTTTAATTAAAAATCTATTTGAGATATGTATTTTGGAGTAGGCGGTGCACATACCCATGCATTCAGGTCCAAGCCTGGGGGTGTGGTGCATCCGCGTGTTTTTGTAGCTGCGGGGATAGAGTTATTGTTTAAGCTCATTTGGGTTGGTTGCTTTAAGCCATCCTGTTTATCATTATTTACCTCACCGTAACCCAAGCCTCATGAAAAACCTTAAGCCCTACCGACTCACGCTCTGAACTAATCTAGTGCCGTGGAGAGAATGTGACCGGGCGAGCTTATGGTCTCCGACACCGATGGATTTCGGTGGAGTTTGTCCCAAACCCCTGCCTGGGCAATGATCATCTTATCGTGTATTTTACTTTCGCCGTATGCGTGACCGACTGATTCACCGTGATTCACTTTTATAAGTAGTAGTAATATTTATTTACTCCATTAGAAATATATAAACTATGTGTATAATTAGAAACCTTATCCACTATTTCTCTATGCACTTGGGTATGCGACTTCGCATGGTACTCCTCGGTGTAATTTTAAGCTAGCTATTTATTTTTCCCCGCCTGCTTAGGAGGTGTTTGCTCAGGACGTGCAAACAGGTAAGTCTGGGGGTGTGATGAGTCCAGTTTATATAGTGATTTCCGGACTCATCTTGGCTAGTTTTCATGCACTTGCACTTCACTTTAGGCCTATATTCAATTCTATTTGATCACGTCGCCCATTTCATTGCTTAGTGCACACTTATGCCCATTGTGGTGTGATTTCATGTATTCCTGTGGTCAAATATATTTTCATGCAGGTCCAAGGGTTGTGCGTCACTCGGGATGGGTTCTGGGGGATTTTCGGTCAAAAAAGCCACTGGTCGTGCGTTTTCCTTCGCGCACGACCAGCGCACGACCACTGGTCGTGCGTTAATTCCCTTCCCAGATCGAGCGTCGGCGCACGATCGTTGGCCTTCTTCGCGACCACTGGTCGTGCGCCACTGACCGTGCGCTATTTTGCAGTCCGGGACTATGCTACAGGTTCTTCGCGCACGATCAGAGGCATTCCTTTGCGCACGACCATTGGTCGTGCGCCTGATCGTGCGCGGTGTTTATTTCCTGCTCCGCCTATAAATAGGCAAGCGCGATTTTAGGTCGGGAGCACTTCGAGTCCGCCGTTTTCCACCTATTTCGGGGGGTTCCGACTCCTCCAGCGCCGCCCACCTTAGGGAGGATCTCCGGGCAAGCTTTCAACGCCAAATCGTCGCCGGAGCTTCCTCTTAGCCTCCTCCTTCATCCTTGGGCTTCAAGAAGGGAGTCAACCTAGCCTTCTTCTTCAAGATTGGAGCAGCTTGTGATCATTCCTCCGGTTCGTGACACGAAGAAGACGGGTCCATTGGAAGGTAGTGACAACCTTCTCTACCCCGGACGCAGTTGAGGACCGAGCTTGGACGGGGATTGACAACCCGGCGATTCCTTCCGTGAATCCTCAACAAGACTTCGGAGTCGGTCGATTTGGCACACTCATCTCCTCTTGTAGTTGATAGTTTAGTTGGATTTCTTATATGTTTGATGAAGTATACTTTTATTTGTTAACATTAGTATGAAATCATGTCTATGTGATTGAGTAATCTTGTTATATTTTCATTTGAGGTGTGCCTTGTGGTGTGGATTGTTTGTTGTGTTGTGCCGCCCTAACAATTGTTAGTGGTGTGCTTTGCGAAGAGGTGCTTGCGACCCTCATTCCGCCGCTCTCTCCACCTCATCCGCTAGCCAACTCTTCCTTACGCCTAGCGAAGCGTGGCATAGCGGCCCATGTAATCCATTCGCCTTACGAAGCAGTGTGCTCAAGGCCTGCATAGTTCGATTTTGCACTTATTCACCTCATCCGCTAGCCTACTCGCCCATCCGCCTAGTGAAGCAGCGCGCTCAAGGCCTGCCTAGTTTCCATCCCGCCAAGCGAAGCATTGCATAGCGGCATTGCATAGGAGTAGTTGTAGCTTTCACTTTATTTTCCACAATCCAAACCAAGCCTCCCGCAATCCATCCGACCTAAAGGACTTCGATCTCAAGTCCTTCCTCAATAGTTAACTCCACCTTACTGTGTTCCTTCCGAGATCGATACTTGGTGATTTACTCCTCGTTTTATATTACTTGAACGATCGGTACACTGCCGTTTCGTGCCGCAGTCTTGCTACCGCCTATAGCGGTGTGCTAAGATTTGCGCATCATCGACGCACTACTTTCAGCGGTGTTATGGGGCCTAGATTGCTCCGCACCACTCCTAGTCACCTATAATCGTGCAATACACAATTTAGTGACCAAAAATATAGAAAACAACAATCATGGAACGCTCAGGTTCCGCAAACATGTATGTTTTTACATTCCTAAGTGGACATTCTTATTAGTTTTTATCGTTTTTAGGTGAGTGCACATCCCGTGCACACCACCACTTAAAATGAATTCGTCCCGAATTCGCTAAACTACGGATCGACGCCCTAAGTCCGATACCAAATTGTAACACCCTTCCAGTACAAATAATATAACAGTAGGTCCTGCCGGGACCCCACGCCATACTATACACACTAGCTAGGCATTATAAGGTGATAATCAGAAAAGAACAACAACTACACGAGAGTATAAAAAAACGTAAGCGGAAGCATTTGGATTAAATATCTTTTAGAATTGTCCACTATCCTAGGAATGAAACGAATAGAGTTACAGCCTTAATGCCTTACATTTAACAAATGTATAGAAACTCAAAACATACATCGGCACGCAGGCGGCAATATATGAAAAGCAGAAAAGAGGCTGGCCTTCGAGGGCCAATACAGCAAAAGGGCCACCGCTCGCTATTTCCCACTAGGCTCACCTGCACCTGCAACCAACATCCAATAAGAGGTAAACGAGGACCAGCTATGAGCTGACCACAAACCGTGTAACGATCACACCCACACCCCCTCCCCGTCCATCTAGCCAGCTCAGGGGCGTGTCACCGCTAACCTGTAAGCAAGCCGTACATGCAACATGTAATAATATATAAAAAGTGCAAACTACACTACACAAGGTGAGGTTCCAAGCACAATCAATCTTGTAGGTTGAGCATCAAGTAAAAGGGAACCTAGGTATGCACATGATGTTGGTTGGGTTCACCCAAAGGTTCCCCACAACCGCCTAAGCAACCACATGAGGCTTACATAACATCAATTCATCACAAGCACTCCACCCTAAGGACATAGCCTTAGGTGGGGAAAAAGAGCTTTTGGTCGGTCTAGGTAAGACACCTTCCACGACCTCTCTCATGATCACACGGCTTATATGAGGTAGGACCTCTCTCCGATCTACATGGAAACGTGTTCGGTTCAGCTTTGCCCGTGCTCTAACCGTCGCGATCTATCGCACGACGCGGGTACGGCTTCACCTCGGCCCGTAAGGGTTTAGCACATCAAGTGCCCACATAATTAAGCTACGCATCTAATCCTTTCACGCGAACTTAGACTTCGCAAATAACAACCAAGACGGAGCTATAAGACCACTCCTCTTCAAATCTAGTGGTGAAGGTTTGCATTCAACCACCCAAGCAAGGGGCTTCCGTTAGGCTCTCAAAAGGCACCTAAAACTCAAGTCCCGCAACACAATAGAAGATCCCATGGAGACATTCTCCGGCACGCATTCTAGGCTTAACCTAAATGCAACGTCACAATCTAAGCATCACCGATCCGGGCTCACGGCCATGAATAGGCTTCACACAAAATGCCTAAATCCGCACGATTACCGTATTTCTAAATGCAATATGCCGGGGACGGACACAATCGACCCGGAGTTCCGAAGAACTAGAGGAAATCCTACACTTCACCCATTTGGTGAAAGGGATTCCTCATGCAAGCATAGAAAAAGCAATGAGAGGACAAAACACGCCCTAAGACCGGGAGGAAGGATCGTTACCTGATGAGTACTTTTTGTACTCATTTTTTAGTATAAGTTTAATATATTTTTAATATGAAATTAAATAGTTTTTATGCTTTTCTTATTTAATTTATTATCTTTTCAATATTATAAACTAACTTAAGTCTTTTCTGTGTGTTTTCAGGATTTCTGGGCATTTTGAGCAAAATTGTTAAGTACACGCACAAGGTCACGGGCGTGACCAAGGGCGTGACAGCCAAAGATGTGTTCCAGACCTGCTTCTGTCACCCCGGAGTCGTTCCGTGAAGAATTTGCCAAGTACACGCCCCAGGTCACGGGCGTGACCAAGGGCGTGACCCTGACTGCTGCGTTCGATGAAAATTCAGGAGATCAACGAACAGGCGAGAGTTCGACGAATGTTTAAATTGTCAAGTACACGCCCCAGGTCATGGGCGTGACCAAGGGCGTGACATCCAAGTCACGGCTGTGAACCCCGCCACCAGTTGCCAGCATGCCTGCCACGTCAATTAAAGTTACATGCCCCAGGTCACGGGCGTGACCAGGGGGCGTGACATCCAATCATGGCCGTGACTCGGCCCGCGCTTCTTCCCGCCAAAGTTTCCCACCAACTGCAAGATTTAGAGATTACACGCCCCAGGTCACGGGCGTGACTTAGGGCGTGACACGGCTGAAACGCACACAATTACTCCAGAAGGCACCCTCTCCGCTGCTGCTGCAATCATGCCCCTTACACGCCCCTTGGTCACGGGCGTGACCAAGGGCGTGTAACATCAAATTTCTGCCTATTTAAAGGGAGCTTCTCCAGAACTCAGAGGACGGATTTTTAGGATTAGAATTTCATTTTCTTGTATTATTTTCATGTTTCTAGTAGTTCTTATGCTCCTCCTTTATTTCTTATGATTATAGCTATTTCAATTCAAAGCTTGTAATTTCTCAATTCCTTAGTTGTAATCTCTTTTGCATTTCAATAAAATAGTTCTCTTTCTCTTTTCCACTCTCTCTTTTATGATGTACTCTTTTATTTTCGTTAATTCCTCCATCTCCATGAGTAGCTAAATTTCTATTAGTACTCGGCCGAGATGATCCAGGGAAAATATAATTCATAATTTGGTTTAGAACTTCTTTTTCTATTAGTTAGATCGCTTAAGATTTATCCTTGAATTTAAATTGATTGAGATTATATTATCGATATATAAATCTCATTCTTGTTTTCGTAGTCTAATAACCGAGAGGTTTTGAGTTCGAATCGATCATTTCAAGGATAAAGAGATTTGAATGCACTCCTCGAGAGAAGATGACATAAATCTCCCGTATTGGAGTCATATCCAATAGAGGGGTTCACTTCGATAAGGCGAGTTTTAGGGGTTTCGATTCTAGAATGAGAGTTCGATTGATCAACCTAAACTCAGTTGAGCATATCCTTGAGAGAGGTACGTTTATAATTCGGGAACCTCCACGGTCAAGCAATTCTTGTAAGAGAATTAGAAGTTTTATTTCTTAATTAATTTATTTTTTCCAAGGTGATTCAAGGTTGAGTACTAATCCTTTAATCATAGTTTCAAAAAGTTATTTCTCTTTCTCGCAACAACCAACCCAAGTTCTACTTGATTGAATAATAGAGATTTTCTTGAAGTAAGAGTACTCAACCTCCCCGAGTCTAATACGACCTTGTTTAAATAACCTATACTACATTATATAGGTACACTTGCCGTTATCGTTTGCAAGCATAGTTGTATGTCCACCTCTCTTTTAAATTTCCTTTTTCCTAACACTAACCGTCTAGCTTAAAGACGGGAAAAACAAGCGCTCTTGGGAGGCACCCCTTGCTTATCTTTATTTTTATGTATTTTTCTTTTAAAGTTTATTTTCTTTCAAGTATTCTTCATACTTAGTTTTTAACATTGGGGACAATGTTTAATTTTAAGTATGGGGTGTAGCATTGCTTTCTTTATATTTCTATTTATTTGAAAAAAATTTAAAAAAATACATAAATATTTTTTTAATCTAATAAAATAAAATTTCTTGGAAAGGATGCTTTGGGCTTGAATTCCCATCACAGCCTCTAGTACCTTGTGAGCCCTTCACCGGGTTGACCTTGGGAAGTCCAAGAAGAAAAAAAATTAATTTTTTTTGCTGAATTTTTTATACTTACTCATATGCAAAATCCTTAGTAGATTTGCTTTTGTATAGTGCCGTAGAAATGTTTATACTTCATTAGATTTTGAATTTTGGAATAAAATTGTTGACTCATGCAGTGTTCCTAGTTAAGCGCACGCATTTGTAAAATTCTATGTCAAATTAACTATTCAGCATAGAATTAGAATTATGAATTTCTAACTGCGAGAAAACAATTTTTGTTTTACTCTTACCTTGAATCCGGTAGAATCTGTGAATAATTCAAGTGAGTATGTAGAAGCTTACTAGAGAAATATTACACATTTTGAGTGGAAGGGTATTCTTTCTCGATGGCTAGAACTTGCCTCTAGCGATTCTCGAAGCATTTGCATAGGTTTGTCATAGTTTTTAGAAGTGGTTTAGGCCATCTTTTGATCGTTTGTGCCTGTTTGCCCACCTTTAAACATTTTTCATTGCTTAAACACTTTGGGCCTTTCCTTATTTCCTTTGCTACCTCCACCTTTCATTTTCACCAAAGCCAAAACATCCACCCCATGATCACACTAAACATTTGAGATTTATTAAAATTCTGCAATGGGTTCAATTGTGAAAATGAGGAAATTGCAATTTTTTATTTGGAGCTAAAAAAAGAAAAGAGTGAAAAAAAATATGAAAAATTATTTTGTTGGCCAATTGTGAAAATAAAGAAAATTATTCATGGCCTTATATTTGAAAAATAAGAGAGTTTTTGTATGTTTTGCTTCATGACAACTCTTATGCGAGGTTTAAATTTTGATAATTTTACTCTCACCATGGTTTAGTGTGATCCTTAGTCGTCATATTTTATCTCTTTGATTTCCAATCCCAAATCATATACCTAAGCCAAGTTTCACACCTAATGAAAGCCCTTTTGATCTTTAAGCTATGACATTATACTTGTGTAGTGGAGAGAGTGCGACTGGGCAAGCCTATGGCCATCGTCATTGATGGATTTCTTTGGAGGCTATCCCGAAGCTCGATTTTGGGTAATATTGATCTTAGAAAATACGCTACCCGCTCCCTGAATAACACTCAAGAATTTACCGAACATTCAACTTAAAAGTAAAAGCAGTATGTTAATTCGCATTGCTGAAAATTATAAGCTAATCATTATGCTGAATAGGTTTTTCAACTAGGATCTCTACACGTAGGCGTAAGACTTCGTATTTTTATTCCTTGAGTTCAAATTTCTTTTTCTAGTATTTAAATTTTTCTGCTCCTATGAAAAGTTGTTTGCTCGGGACTAGCAAACGAGTAAGTAAGGGGGTGTTTGATGAGTACTTTTTGTACTCATTTTTAGTATAAGTTTAATAGATTTTTAATATGAAATTAAATAGTTTTTATGCTTTTCTTATTTAATTTATTATCTTTTTAATATTATAAACTAACTTAAGTCTTTTCTGTGTTTTTCAGGATTTCTGGGCATTTTGAGCAAAATTGTCAAGTACATGCCCAAGGTCACGGGCGTGACCAAGGGCGTGACAGCCAAAGATGTGTTCCAGACCTGCTTCTATCACCCTGGAGTCATTCTGTGAAGAATTCGCCAAGTACGCGCCCCAGGTCACGGGTGTGAGCAAGGGCTTGACCCTGGCTGCTGCGTTCGACGAAAATTCAAGAGATCGACGAACAGGCGAGAGTTCGACGAATGTTTAAATTGTCATGTACACGCCCCAGGTCACGGGCGTGACCAAGGGCATGACATCCAAGTCACGGCCATGAACCCCGCCACCAGCTGCCAGCATGCCTGCCACGTCAATTAAAGTTACACGCCCCAGGTCACGGACGTGACCAGGGGGCGTGACATCCAGTCATGGGCGTGACTCGGCCCGCGCTTCTTCCCGCCAAAGTTTCCTGCCAGCTGCAAGATTTAGAGATTACACGCCCCAGGTCACGGGCGTGACTTAGGGCGTGACACGGCTGAAATGCACACAATTACTCCAGAAGGCGCCCTCCCTGCTGCAGCTACAATCACGCCCCTTACACGCCCCTTGGTCACGGGCGTGACCAAGGGCGTGTAACATCAAATTTCTGCCTATTTAAAGGGAGCTTCTCCAGAACTCAGAGGACAAATTTTTATGATTAGAATTTCATTTTCTTGTATTATTTTCATGTTTCTAGTAGTTCTTATGCTCCTCCTTTATTTCTTATTATTGTAGCTATTTCAATTCAAAGCTTGTAATTTCTCAATTCCTTAGTTGTAATCTCTTTTGCATTTCAATAAAATAGTTCTCTTTCTCTTTTCCACTCTCTCTTTTAAGATGTATTCTTTTATTTTCGTTAATTCCTCCATCTCCATGAGTAGCTAAATTTCTATTAGTACTCGGCCGAGATGATCCAAGGAAAATATAATTCATAATTTGGTTTAGAACTTCTTTTTCTCTTATTTAGATCGCTTAGGATTTATCCTTGAATTTAAATTGATTGAGATTATATTATCGATATATAAATCTCATTCTTGTTTTCGTAGTCTAATAACTGAGTGGTTTTGAGTTCAAATCGATCATTTCAAGGATAAAGAGATTTGAATGCACTCCTCGAGAGAGGACGACATAAATCTCCCAGATTGGAGTCATATCCAATAGAGGGGTTCACTTCGATTAGGCGAGTTTTAGGGGTTTCGATTCTAGAACGAGAGTTCGATTGATCAACCTAAACTCAGTTGAGCGTATCCTCGAGAGAGGTACGTTTATAATTCAGGAACCTCCACGGTCAAGCAATTCTTTTAAGAGAATTAGAAGTTTTATTTCTTAATTTATTTATTTTTTTCCAAGGTGATTCAAGGTTGAGTGCTAATCCTTTAATCATAGTTTTAAAAAGTTATTTCTCTTTCTCGCAACAACCAACCCAAGTCTACTTGATAGAATAATAAAGATTTTCTTGAAGTAAGAGTACTCAACCGCCCCGAGTCTAATACGGCCTTGTTTTAATAACCTATACTACATTCGATATGGTACACTTGCCGTTATCGTTTGCAAGCATAGTTTTGCTGCATCATTACCCTTGGAGCTTTCTTCTTCGCAATAGATCTGAGATTTCACTCGGATAGAAAGAACCGCAACGGGCTGCTCTTTCCAGATCTGAAAACGGCTCGCGATTCGGAGCTCCGAAGCTCCGGCAATGGCAGAAGACGCCTCCGACTCCTTCCTCGCTGCTTGCAGAACTTTTCTCGGCTTCCTTCTTTCTCACGCTTGAAGAAGATAAAGATTATAAGTTAAAGAGGATATATAAATACCCCTCTGGACAAACCCTAAGATAACCCAGAAATAAATCCCAGCCCTTTGATTTAAAGCCCTGGATCTAACGGCTATGATCAAGAAGTCACGGGTCTGTTATTTCGCAAATCGTCGTACTGTAACTGCGTTCGACGAATAGCTTTAAGACCGCGTTCGATGAATGGCAGTAAAGCTGCATTCGACGAATGCTATAAACTTGCATTCGACGAATGGCTAAGAAACTGCGTTCGGCGAACGACTGAAATGCTGCGTTCGACGAACGGCTAAGAAACTGCGTTCGACGAACGACTGAAATGCTGCGTTCGACGAACGGCTAATAAACCTGTGTTCGACGAACGGCTGACTGCGTTCGACGAACGGCTGCCTGCATTCGACAAATGGCTGATAAACCTTCGTTCGACGAACGGCTGACTGCGATCGACGAACGGCTGCCCTCGTTTGACGAACGGCCGATAAACCTGCGTTCGACGAATGACTGACTGCGTTCGACGAACGGCTGCCTGCGCTCGACGAATTCATCGGAATCCTTAGTTCCGTTCGATGAATTCGTCGAAAGTTTATAGCGTTCGACGAATTCGTTGAAAGCCTTAACTCGTTTGGCGAATTCTTCTAACTCCCTTCGACGAATTCGGCTAAACCCAAACAGACGACTTCGGCTAAACCTTTATAATTTGGCTGCTCGCATCACAGGAAGTTTTGGGGTGTTATATATCAAACCTCTTTGGAAAGGAGGGGAAGTTTGACTTCAATAATGAATGTCTGCAAGCATTCAACGTGTTGAAGAGTTGTTTAACGACTGCCCCGGTGTTGACATCACCGGATTGGTCGCTCCCTTTTGAACTTATGTGTGACGCTAATGACATCGTTGTTGGTGCTGTCTTAGGGCAATGAAGAAACAAAATTTTTTACACAATTCATTATGCTAGTCGCACACTGAATGGAGCTCAACAGAACTACACAACCACCGAAAAGGAGCTGTTGGCAGTCATTTTCGCTCTTGAGAAATTTCACTCATACCATGTTTTGTCCAAAGTAGTTGTGCACACTGACCACATTGCGCTCAAATATCTTATGTAGAAGAAGGATGCTAAACCAAGGCTCCTCCGTTGGATCCTGATGCTTCAGGAGTATGATCTTGAAATTCGCGACAAGAAGGGGGTCGAGAATGTGATTGCGGATCAACTGTCCAGGCTAGAGTATGGAGGTCCTTCTCAACTCAACACCCCTCCAATCTCTGACTCTTTCCCGGTTGAGATGCTATTCACAGTGGGAACGGTCCCGAGCAACTCCTTGTGGTTTGCGGATTTGGCTAACTTCTTGGCGTTGGTAAACTTCCTCCGAATCTGTCATTTCAGCAAAGAAAGAAATTCCTCTCCGATGCGAAGTACTATTTCTGGGAAGATCCACTATTATTTCGCACGTGCACTGATGAGATTGTCCGTCGGTGTATTCCCAAACTGGAGCATAAGTCTATATTACTCCATTGTCATGATCGTGAAGCGGGTGGTCACATGGGGGCTGCACGGACATCACATAAGGTTCTTCAATGTGGCTTTTATTGAGCCACTTTGTTCCGTGACTCTTATATGCACGTGAAGGAATGTAATGAATGTCAAAGAACCGGGAACATCTCGAGAAAAGATGAAATGCCACTCAATAATATGTTGGTTTGCGAACCATTCGATGTTTGGGTGATTGACTTCATGGGCCCATTCCCAATGTCCCATGGAAAGCTTTACATGATAGTGGCAGTTGATTATGTTTCGAAATGGGTGGAGGTGGAAGTTGTTGATGCAAATGATGCCCGCACGGTCTTAATGTTCATCCAAAAGAACATCTTCTCCAGATTCGGAGCGCCGTGGACAATCATAAGCGATGGGGGCAACCATTTTTGTAACAAACAGTTCCTTCAACTATTGAAGAAATTTGGTGTGCACCATAAAGTCTCGTTAGCCTATCACCCGCAAACGTGTGGCAGGTGGAAGTTTCTAATAGAGAGCTTAAAAGGATAATAGAAAAATTGGTCCACTCTAATAGAAAAGAACGGGAAATGAGGGTGGACGATGCATTGTGGGCATACCGAACTGCTTTCAAAACCCCTATCGGGATGTCCCCATTTCAGCTGGTTTATGGAAAGGCATGCCACTTACCAGTAGAATTAGAACGTAAAGCTCTGTGGGCAACTAAATTATTGAACATGGACACCAGGCTACAGCAGACCGATGTCTCGCCCAGTTAAACGAACTCGACGAATTTAGGCAGTTCTCCTATGAAAATGCACGCATATACAAAGAAAGAACGAAGCGGTGGCATGATAAGCGTATTGCGAAAAAAGAATTCAAAATTGGAGATCGTAATCTTCTTTACAATTCCTGTCTCCGGTTATTCCCGGGAAAGCTGAAGTCACGATGGAGTGGTCCGTTTGTGGTAACCGACGTCGCACCTTTCAGCGCAATTGAGATATCCGGCGAAAAAGTAGGCAAATTCAAGGTGAACGGTCATCGCCTAAAGATCTACAAGGGAAGCACTGCCTTGTATGATTGTCAAATTGTACATTTAGTTGACTAAATATTGCCACTCTACATCAAGGGTGGGTTGTTAATTTATGGACAGTTTTTGTTTTTTTTTGTGTATTTGTGACCCGCTTCATAAGACTTGATCTTGTCGGCAGGGGCCTTGTTTCCAGGTGGTGACTCTTATTTAAGATACTTTGTGTAACATCCCATTCCTGGAGGAATAGATCTTGATCCTATGGATTTTTGGAGAGTTCTCAGCTAGCAGCTTCCGTTCGACGAATTCGTCGAATTCGTCGAACGCAAGCTGCTCCCGTTCGTCGATCGACAAACGGGGAGCGTTCCCGTTCGACGAATGTCGAACGGGGAGCGTTCAGCAAAACGCAAGCTGCTCCCGTTCGTCGATCGACGAACGAGGAGCGCTCCCGTTCGACGAATGTCGAACGGGAAGCGTTCAACGAAAGGGAAGCTGCTCCCGTTCGTCGATCGACGAACGGGGAGCGCTCCCGTTCGACGAATGTCGAACGGGGAGCGCTTAGCTAAAGCAGCTCCTGTTCGACGATCGACGAATGGGGAGCTGCTCCCGTTCGACGATCGTCTAACGGGAAAGTTTAACTCCTTCCCGAGAAAGTCTGGAGTGCTGTTAGTTTATTTTTATCTTTGGGAAGGCAGTGGATTTTGTCCAATAATAGTTTGACATCAGAGTTGGGGTTCCCAGGCTATTAAATATCAAATCCAATAACAATCCTTTCACTCTTAATTCCTGGCAGATATTTTCCTCCCGAGAGTTTTCATCTTCACCTTCTTCCTCCCTTTTCTCTTCTCTCTTTCCATTTCTCCTCCCCACCCTAGGATCTTGGCCATAAGAAAATTCGTGGAGAAGCTCGTACGTCTGTTGGAAGAAGAGCTAGCTTGGAAAGAGTGGAGTTGTCCAAGCGCCGTCATGCCGCCGCGATCGTCGGCCCGGATTCAGGTGACTTCCGACCCCTCTCCCTTGGTGCTAGTATCTTAGACCCCCTAGGCGAGATATCGAGCTCAGTTGAGTCGATTTGGGAGCGAAATGAAGTTCTGTAGGTTGAGGCCGCGTTAGGGTTTTCGCCGTAGGGCGTCGTTCGCCGCGAAAATGCCCCCAATCGACTCCCCGCTTCAATACGAACGTGGGTTGTTGGTTTCGTGAGACGTGGTGGCCTTGTGAGGGAGCATGGGAGGAGAGAAGGTGTTCGCCCTAAATTCTATTTGGGAAGACGATGAATAATTCCCTGTAATTGGGATTTCATTTATATATATATATATATATATGTGTGTGTTCAACAAGGATGAAGAAGGTGGCCTTTGCTTTGCTATATACATATGTATATGTTCCCTGTCAATAGGATTTCAATTATATATATTTATATATGTGTTCAACAAGGATGAAGAAGGTGGCCTTTGCTTTGCTATATACATATGTATATGTTCCCTGTCAATAGGATTTCAATTATATATATTTATATATATGTTCAACAAGGATGAAGAATCCTCTGTGATAGGATTGTTAATTACTTATGACCAATGGTGGAAGTCCAGTAGCTTGGCTCGGATAGATTCCATAGTTAAATAATATGTTATGCCCTCATGTGTGCAAGTAGTCCACAGTCCTATGAGTTGGATTAATAATGTCCATGTTATACGCACACCACTGCACACGAGTAATCTACTCGGAACGGGCGGCACGGTTAACTTAGTGCGGGTCACAAGTTATAGTTATAGTCGGTGGTAAAAAGGAAAGGACCCAGTTGTTGGGAGCCTGGGATGCTAATTAGCATCGATTGTTGCCGCGCGAGGCGGAAGGTGGTAAGGCTCATTGAGCGAGTCCTTGGTGCTCGATGGCACGCACGGTGTGTTCAAACTACGTAGGTAAACATAATTGCGCATGGTGTATAGATCCTCGTGGGAGGATAAGTTGTGGCGGGTCTACGGGCTCGCTAGTCGTGACACCGACAGAAGCCGGCAGTTAGACTCAGACCGATTGGGTTGGAATGTCTTGGTGTCCATCTACCCAATAGATCCCCTCCGCGTCTTGGAGACCCCGCATGAATGCGGGTAGTACGCAGGGACTCCGCTATGAGCAAGAGCGTCGAGGCGTACATAGGCCTAGGACCGGTAGTGTTCATACCCTCCTAGTAGTGGCGAAGCCCGTGCCACTGCCACCGTCTGGCCACGACGGGGGGCGCCTGAGTGGTTAGCTACCCTCGAAAAGTGGGAACTAAATGTCTATGTCGACATAGCAATCGTACATGAGTCAGTCCTCATATCATAATCATTGCATTGCACCGCATTCATATCATAATCATTGCATTGCACCGCATTGGAACCTCATCATATAAACTTGCATGGGCATCCTTATATGATGAGTTACCTTTATACACAGACCCTTGACTTATAAGCTTGTATGGGCATCCTTATAAGTTAAGTTCAATTCAGTTCTCTAATACTCTGCTTATGTCTGAGCTACTTATACTTGCAAATATATATAACCACTGCTACTTTTATGCTTACGAACATATTAGATAGTGCCATGGAAAGTGCGTGGGCACTTAAACAACCGACACATATGAACAACTACTACCTGTCACCTGCTTGTTTATTATTGCTAATATTGCAGCTCCTCTTCTTCCCTTCCGCCCGGTGCCTTGGAGTCGCCGGGGGAGCGGATGTGAAGCCACTTAGTCTTTATGACTAACGGTTGCTACGTCCCCTTTTTAGGAGCGCATCCTGGCGCGGCAGCGCAACCTGGAGCAGCAGCGCACGGCGCTGGAGACGGATAGTCCGGCCGGGACGACAGGGCAGGATACTACGATACCATCGCAGCCGTCAGTGACAGATGTGAGCGAGTTTTGTTGTAGCCCTTGGGGCCTTTCCTTTTGTTACTCTGATATTATACACTCGTTTGGTGTGTATTTGGACTGTACTTAAGCGGATATATATATATGGTGGCTTCTTGTTGTATTTTATATGATGGGTTGGCATTGATGATATTTGTTAGCCGGCAGGATAGGCGTCTTGTGGAGGAGGCTAGCCCGTGAGCTGGCGCTTCGGCAAGGCGGCTGTTCTGGGCATAAGACTTCCCTCGGCCGTGTTTTGTGTTCCGGAGAGGGGGGGTCTTACACTTTGCAATTTCATCTTTGTTGTGCTGTGTCTTCTAGTTTGAGATGGTACTTCTTCATTTTGTTGTGCTGTGTTGCACTATCTTAATTAGTTTTGAGCAATCATCATAACTACTGTTATCAAACATTAATACAGGTATTTGGTCCACCTTAAGGACAGTAAACAAAAGGGCTTCTTGGGAGACAACCCATGTTGGAACCATTCAGTTCCGATCTTTTGTTCAGATTTGTGTTTATTTTGTTTTGTTGTTTGTTCACGCTAACATCGCAGGTTCAAGGTCTCGCTCGGGGGATGAGGAAGGAGAAAGTTAAAGAAGGAAATGCCGCACTTATTGCATGCTCATTCGTGAGCATAGGTCCCACTCTACCCCTATTTTCCTTAATTCATGAATTCTTTATTTTATAGGATTGTGATCAAGTCTGTTGGAGAGATCGAGTTATGCACGTGCACGCACTTTGCATAGCATGTTAGAATGTTCTGAGTTAGGATTTTCAATTTTGTTGCACACATTGCATACATTTGCACCTAGTTCACGCGTACTTAATCGCGCGCGCTTATTGGGTATTGCTGCGAGTTTCCCCGTTCGTAAGAATTGGATTGTGAGTGTAGGAGTGAGGGATGGAGAAAAATGTTGACTCGAGTAGTGCTCTAGTCGAGTGCTCCCGTCACGCCTAGAAATTCAATTAGAGTAGAATAAAATTCAATGTTATAATTATTATAGTAGTTGCAATTAATTTTACTCTAGTGGTGAATCCGATGAATCCAACGGTAGCATAGGGTCGAGTGTAGCAGAATTAGTAGTAGCTTATTACTACGGTCGGAAAGAATGATAACCTTTCTTGGTGGCTAGAACTTGCACTAGGCGACTCTTGAAACGATTGCATTGAATAACTCGTTTTAAATCGTGATGTAGGACGTTTCTTGATCTGTTTGTGCTTTTGAAATCCTAACCAATGTAATCACCTTTGCAAACCCACTTGAGCCTACCTATCCTTCTTGCTTAGCTCCACTTAAATTTCACCAGAGCCTTACGACCAAACCTACATTCGCACCAACAAATGAGTTTGAAAATAAGTTTATATATCTACCACATTTGGTGTTATCTATGTTGTGTATGGCAGCTTTGAGAAAGCTAAAGGAGAATTTTATAAAGTGCTTACAAAAGATTTATTTGTCGAGAAGAGAAAAAGAAAAAAAAAAGAAAAAAATAATGGTGCAAAAAGAACTTTCAAGTATAATCTCCCGATAAAACAATGTATGGTTGGCTTAGCACGCACCTACTGTCCAGTTGAAGTCTGGGATTGCTGTGTGGTTCTTGAAATTGTTGTATTGGTGATTTTATACTCTTGAGTACTCAGGATATGTTGAGTGCGTTGCCCATCGTTCTTCTACTTAGCTAGCCTAAACTCAACCTAAGCCAAATATTAACCTATAAGTCCTATTGATTTTTGATATGAGTCATCTCATGCAGTAGAGATAGTGTGAATGTGCAAGCCTATGGACACCGACTTTGATGGATTTCTTAGGAGATTGTCCCGAATTTTGATTCGAGTGATACTCTACTCATTTGTCATGCTATTGTCCCTTGTGCGCGACCGAAAGACTGACCGGGATTCACCATCCGAGTAAACTAGATTTCAAATTACTGTTCTAGAAACAGTTAAATATAATCTTGAGTTAAATTCTATTCTAACGTATTTCTACGCACATGAGCATGCGACTTCGCATGGATCTCTACCACTCAAATCTGCTCTAACATCCAATTGTTCTGACGGGAGAGCTAAGTAGTTTGCCCGAGATGTGCAAACGGTTAAGTCTGGGGGTGTGATGAGTCACATTTATATACACTTTGATGGACTCATCCGGGCTAGTTTTCACTCTCATGTGCATCATTTTCGAGCTATTATTGCATATATTTCACTTATGCTCATTCATGCGCACTTGCGTGCTTCGTGCTCCTTTTAAGCCTGTTTCGGTGTGCGTTTGCGCTCCATGATATTGGGGGTAAGAACATGGTGCTCCCCAATCCTCTTTCTCTGTCTGATTGGTGCTGGAGGTGTATTCCCAGCTGGATTGCTGTTCTTACAGGTAGTTGGATCACCCTATTTTACCCCAGAAATCATGTTTATTTATATCACACGGTTGTGCGTTTTTTTGACGCACGGACGGCTGCGGTCGTGCGCCTTCTTCTGGGTAGAAAATCGGTGATCTGAATTTGGTCATGCGTTTGTACGCACGGGCGGCTGCCCGTGCACGAAGGAAACGCATGATCACCTGTTTCATCTGTTTTTTAGCCAATCTGAATTTGTTCGTGCGTTTTTGCGCACGGGCGGATTCACCCGTGCGTGAGTAAATCGCACGGGCGCTGCTGCTTCTTCCTCAAGCCAGTTTATTCGTTAAATAACGAACGGGCAACGCACGATCGTGCGTTCGCCCGTGCGTGACTAAATTTGTGACTATTCAGTATTTAAGACAGGAAATCCGCTGGAAGAAAAAAGCCCCGGCGGGAAAAGCTTGAGAGAATGCCATTTTTGCCCAGTTCTTCCTCTTTTCCCCTTTGCTTGCTTCAGAGTTTTCTTAGATATGTTTGTTATTATGGATGATGATCATGAACATTGTGTTTTAGTTAATGTGATTTTTTGTTTTTGAGATCCTTTGTGGTTCATGAGATTTGAGGAGCGCCGTAACCCGCAAGCCCTCTCGTTTACCCGCTCACCAAAGCACGGCATCGCGGCCGTTGCATTCATCCCGCCTTGCAAAGTAGAGTTTTGACCCGCTTTTTATTTCTGTGTAGTAATTTAGGAAACCAAAATCAACGCCCTGTTTTTCCTTTAATCTACTCTAGTAATTATTTTCTCAATCCGAAGAATCAAACAATCCACGCACATTCCTTGAGAGACGATATTCGGGGACGTATTCCCAACTTTATTACTTGTGCGACCGGTGCACTTGCCGAAACCGCATCATACGGCGAGCGAGATAGAAAGCTTGTCTGAATCCCATACCAATCCGCCTTGGAGGCTGGCAAGGAGATCTTCGGAAATGGCCTCTTTCCCCTTGAGGCTCGCGACCTCATCTGCGGTATCTTGGAGCGCACACTGGTGGTCCTTAGCGTCCCTGTCCGACATTAGGTATCGCCGGCCCACCATGTGGGTGAGCTCCATGGCCCATAACTGGGCTCGCATGGCCTCGTAGACAAGCACCCTAGACCTTAGGGCGCTGAAGCCGGCGGCGTCCTCACCGCCATACAGCCCGAAGGCGATGGCGAACGCCTCGCCCCCAATCTTATCACCCTCGCCCTAGGAAGGAAGGAACAAAGAGCATGAGATCCTGTTGTGGTCGGGATCCCAGATGAGCAGCGGCTCGCCGAGCGCGTCCAGAAGCTTCGCGCCGAGGCCGAAGTTCTTGTGACTCGCCGGCTTGGGCTTGCCAAAAGCGTCCCCTGTCTCGCTGCTCTCCTTGGCAGCCTTTTCACTCACAGGAGGAGGGAGTAGAACGTCCGCCTCGCTGAGGTCCACGACCTCTTTCCCCTTAGTTAGGGGGGGGCCTCCTTGTTCCTTTTCTTGGCTGAGGGCTTCGCGACGAGCTGGCTCGCGGGAGGTGGCCGCTTCTTTTTAGAGGTCGAGCAGAGAGATTCTCGGCACGCCTCGGCAGCCACGGTGGCGAGAGAGCTGGAGAAGAGGGCCGCGCTCCTCGCATGCGGGTGGTGGTGTGGAAGATCCCGCTCTCCTGCAGAGGTAATAAAAGGGTTAGCGAACAGAATCAAAAAAAG
Source organism: Dactylorhiza incarnata (assembly GCA_033032865.1). NCBI lineage: Eukaryota > Viridiplantae > Streptophyta > Magnoliopsida > Asparagales > Orchidaceae > Dactylorhiza > Dactylorhiza incarnata. The sequence goes on from JAWHQI010000474.1 coordinate 1,105,873, forward strand.
TAAAGTGGAGTTTTGCGAGCGCGAGTCAAACCTTCTCCTTGTGGGACCGGCGACAGCGAGTCCACCCTCCGCCGGAGGTAGGCAACCTCGAAGTTTTCCCCTTCCAGATACTGGAAGAGCTTCGCGCCGTCACCCCCAAGCGGGAGGGAGGGCGGTAGGTCGTGTCGTCTCATTGGAGGGGGGAGAAAGGGATATTTCTGAAGGGCCCTTTGACGGGGACGAACTTCTGGTGCCAGTAGTGGCTCTTGTTAACTGTCTCGCAGACAGTAACATGCTGGCTCACGAAATGGGTTGTCCCATCCTTGTAGGCACGGAAGGAGAAGACCTTGCGGAAGATGGGCAAGCTAAACTCTATCTTCTCCTCGCGCAGGTAGCTGGCGAATGCGACCACCACAGCAATCACATTCAGCGTCAGCTGGCTTGGCAAGACACCGTAATACTTGAGTACCTGAGAAATTTAACCAAGAAAGATTAACACGCCCTTTGCGAGGCGAGTGAGAAAAGCAATGGTAGAGTAGAGTACCTGGCGCACTTCCGGCCAAAAGGGTAGTCGCAACCCATTCTCAAAATGGGCGACGGGGATGGTGAGCTCATCAGAGGACGGCTCATTTATGGAGGAGGTGGCCGCCGGGAGGCGAGCTACAAACCTCGAGGGAATTTATTTGTCCACCGTTGTGAGGAACTCCTCATTGGTGAGCGAGGCGCAGAAGAAGGCGTGATCGCGGTAGGCCCGACGCACCTGGCTTGCCTCTCAGGTTCTCCTTCATCAACCATGATGTTAACAACAGCAAGCCGAAAAGGTGTAAGTGCGAGCTAAGAATTGCGAGGGAGCCTGGAAGAGAGGGAGAGGTTTGAACAGTTAATGCGGTGGTTGTAAAGAAAAAAACTGGCGGCTATTTATAAAAATGAAAAGAGCGGGAAGAATTTGAAGCGCCGGGGGGTGCGGATAGCTGGATCGCGCGGTGATGTTTCGGCTTCTTGGACCTTATCTGCTCCGGATGGGCTTGCGTCCTGGCGACATCTTCTAACTCGCCATGGGGGAACCAAGCTGTGGAGAAAGAAGTAAAGCTCGCTAGGGCGAGGAGACAGCTCGCAAGGCGTAAAGTGAGACAGGAATGTAAACTTAAAGTCAGTAGCATGCGAGCATAGCAGCATGTGCAATTGAAAGCTAAATAGAAAGCTCGCGAGTGAGCAAAAATTATCCTTATTACATTCATAGATTGTTCAAAACCCCCAAAAGTGTGTGTGGGGGGGGGGGGGGGGTAGTAAGAGCAAGCAACAAGCATTAAATGACTTAATAATTGTGCCACTTCCAGCAACCATGGCCTCGCACCCCAGATCGCGGGGGAACTTTGGGTTAGTGGTATTCGCGAACCGACTAGACTTCACGCTGCATCACGCGCATTTGATCCTCGATCTGCGCAAGGTGTGCCCCGGGTGAGGTGACCTCACCGCGAGCGACCTGGCGCATCTCGACAAGGACCTGCACATTCGCATGCTCCATCACAGCGAACCTTTCTTCATAAGTGGCCCTGTCCACCCGGTTCTGATCATATAGCTCTCGCAGCATGAGGCCGTACTTCTCGAATATCTCAGTGACCCTCCTCTTCATCTGTTCCGGGTTGCTGTGGTCCCCAAGGAAATTCGCGACTTGGCCCGGCGAGGGCAGTGGCAATATCTCCTCCTCACCATGCTCCGACTTGGCAGGCAGGGTCAGGGGAATACCTTTGAGGAGGGAATCAGCAATGGGGGTGAGAAGGAGGCATTCGACAGAGATTGTTTGACCTGGCGAGATGAGAATGGTATGGGCTCGCGGGCGAGAGGAGCTCGGCAGTCCCATGTGTAACGCCCCTGATTTTTGTTAATTATTTTACGTACCCTCTGTGACGTAATTTTGGCGTAAGGGCGTTACGTCAGCTCTTTTGATAGTGTTTCGAGCCTTAGCTTAGTTGGAGCTCGTGATTCAGATCGAGCGTGCGAGATTTCGCGTCGTTTCGAGTTACAGTGAAGGTTTGGAGTAATTATCAAGATTTTAGCTTCAGGAGGCTTTATCCAGAGTTTGGCTTGTCGGAATTGAATTCTGACTTCGCCGTTGGATTCGTAGCGCCGTGTTTTAGTTAGGGTGCGAATTTCGTAGAAATTCGAGGTGTTTTGGTCGCCCTCGCAGTTTTAAGTATTTTGAAGGATTAATTAATTATTTAAATAATAAATTAGGTTTATATATAAACCTAAAATCCTTCCCTTCCCTATTCATCTTCTTCCTCGATCAAAATCAGCCGCCGAAGGTTAGGGCGAGAGCGGAGCTTCGTGGAGCCTTCGACCGGTGATTTCTAGAGCTGTAGTAGTCGGAATCGAGTTTGGTTTGAAGATTTGGAAAGCTCTCGGCGAGATCTTCGTCTTAGTGGTAAGCTTGTTCTTCTTCGTGGAAGTTTTGGAGTTATGGAAATGACCTAACTCTTCCTTTCGGTCCTTAGCGCTCCAGGTCTTCGTGCTTGGGAGTTACCTTGGCTTTCGGAGCGGAGTTAGGCGAGTTTTGCAAGGTTAAGGCAAGTGGTTTCTTCCTCTTTCTCTCTTGATTCTTTTGACGGTTGGTTTGCTCGTTTTGAGCTCTTGTCATGCTGTTTAGCAAGAGTTTGTGTGTTTGGTGTAGTAACTTATGACCTAGAACCTCCCCTTGATTTTCTCCTCCTCAATCTTACCCAAATATCAAGTTTTTTTTCCCTTGTTCTTGCGGTGGCTCGAGAGACAGATTTGGATGTCTCGAGACATAGCTGATGTCTCGAGACATAACTGTCTCTGTCCTTGGGGATGTCTCGAGACATAGCTGATGTCTCGAGACATACCTGTCTCTGCAGCTTTGGATGTCTCGAGACATAGCTGATGTCTCGAGACATAACTGTCTCTGCCTTTGGGGATGTCTCGAGACATAGCTGATGTCTCGAGACATACCTGTCTCTGCAGCTTTGGATGTCTCGAGACATAAGGGATGTCTCGAGACATAGCTGTCTCTGGCCCTTTCTTGTCTCGAGAGATCCCTTTCATGTCTCGAGCGATTTCTCTTGTCTCGAGAATTTCCCTTCATATCTCGAGAGGTCCCTTTCATGTCTCGAGCGATTTCTCTTGTCTCGAGAATTTCCCTTCATATCTCGAGAGGTCCCTTTCATGTCTCGAGAGGTTGCCTATTACTCGAAAATTCAACCTTCTATCTTCCGAGAAGTCCTTTGTAGTTCGCTGCCCCTTGGACCCCATTAGGGGCTCTGCCCCTAAGACCCCGCCAGGGGCGCGGCCCCTTGGAACCCCGCCAGGAGCGCATGTGATTTTCGTTGCGATTCTCATGTTAAATCTTGTGTCCTCTCAAGCGCACAAGGATGTTGCCAGTATCCCTTCGGTGCTCCTGATCTTGAATCCCTTTTGCTTGAATTCTTTTACTCGTTGTGGTCTGTTAACGTTCGAGTTTACTCTTATGATTCGTCATGATTTATGCCTCTGATTACTTCTCCTCCTTCTTGAAACCTTGTGCCTCTTACAAGGGTACAAGGAGTTTTGCCCAAGCCTCTTGGGTGTCCTTGATCGTGAATCCCTCGAACTTGAACCCTTTTGCCTTTTTGGTTCAATGACTCCGAATTTCCCCTTATGAATTGTTTGATCAGCAGTTATCTCATGGTGACCCTATCCTTAGGGTGTTTCTTCTTAGTATTTGTGATGTTAGCAGTATGCGGGGATGTTGCTAATAACTGCATTGCGTCTTTGATCATGTTTACCTCCTATCAAAATTCTAAACCTGGTGTGATCTTGCAAATCGTTGGTTTCGCTTGTGATTCATCTTGATCGGTGTGTGCCTTGCTTTGACCCTATCTCTTAGGGTATCCCTGTTGATTATTTCTCGGGCTTCGTCCCGTGTCTTAATGATTTAATTAAAATGAATATATGCTTTTAGCTTGCACGGTGGCCATTTCAAGGACGTGATCAGCAGGCGTTGCCTGTGTTCCTGTGGGCCGTGTTTGGGTGGTTGGGTCTAGAAGTACCCCCACCTGGATTAGGGCTTGGGTTGCGGAGGTAAGAAACCGCACCCGTTTATTTGAGCTGATCAGTCTCATGTATGCAAAATTTACAAGTTAATTAATTTATACTTGCTCCTACTTAGGATATTTGGTTGCACTTGGTGCTTTGCTTAGCTCCTTGTTTCAGAGCTTCTTTTTCAGTGAATCAGGCTTGGGTTGGTACCCCGTACGCCTTTATTGCTTGTCTTTTCCTTATTTTCTTGCCACTTGCAATTCCCTTGCTGAGGCATTCTTGTTTATTGAATGCCTTAGGTCCAGAACCGTAGCGGTTAGTGGAGTAGCCCGAAGTCTTCGGGAGTTTTTAGCTGCTGTTTACCCCGCTGCTGCGAGGTAGTAGTAGTAGTTGTTGTTTGTTTTTCCTGGTGTTCAGACATGCTAGTTTGGGCCAATGGGTTAGTGTCAGCTTATTGACGCTCATTGTGCCTCTTTGATACTTTATAGTTTACTTACCAGTTTATGCCACTGCTTTTAGATCTGATACCTTACTCTCTGGGAATGATTTATGACTAGGTGCATTATAGTGATAAAATGGCTTTTCATTCATCTTCATCTCATCGTTTTTAACTAAAACCCTTAGTTTTAAAGTCACCTAAAGATATTTTCTATACTTATACTACGCCTAGTTAAGTGCATATTATCTACTTTATGTCCTGCCTTCACGTGCATATAGGACCTTAAATGAACTAAATCAAGTGTTTTCCGCTGCAGTTACATATATAATTTTCTCTATGGACTAGTTGATCCACGAACTGAGAGACACAGTTCTGACTCTAAACCCTAATAAATGATTTCAAATAATGATTATCGTGAAATCATGTTTTCAACTATCAAGTAAGAGGTTACCGCCTGAGCGTCTGCAGTTGTCTCCTGCATGACGTGGCATCATGACACGTATTTTCTCTTCCTCTGATATTCTTAATTCCTGAGAAAATGCGGGTCGTGACACCATGAATGCTTCGGTGAAGGCGGTGGTGATAGATTTCCCAAGGCCGGGGCGGTGCATCGAACCGTCTGCGACCCCGGGTTTGGCGAGCAGCGACCCTCCCTGGCTCCGATGGCCTAGGACGCCAAACCCCAGGGTGATGATTGTCATTTCAGGTGGGGGTAGCGAACCCCCCAGAGAGGTGGTTCGCCTCTCCTGAGTCGTGATAGGGGTCACTGCAAAAAATGAATGCGCTTTCAGTAGACAGAAATACAAAAGGTAGCGAGGCAAACAACTTACCAGGACGCGAGGAGGAGACTCGCAATCTAAAGGTCTCCATATTCGGAAAGGGGAGGCCAGCCGTCCTAGGGGACGCGATGCGATATCCCGGGGGCGACTGCCTGAGGATACTTTCTTCAGGAGGAGTCTGCGAGTAAGGAAGTAGTGTTAGACGAATAAAGGATAGATTGCGAAACCTGACAGTAGAACCTGCGAGGCGAGCTCGTGGAGGGGGGGGGATGATGACAGTGGTGATGACTCATCCTCCCCGAACGGCCGCCGGATGGTCCTTGCCTTTTTGGTCTGAGGCGGGGGCGGAGTAGACTGCTGGGAAATCCAGGGGGCGAGCTCGGTGGCTTGGGCTTTTTGATTTGCCTGCGAGGCCTTGAGGCGGGCCAATATTTCCTCCTTTTTTTACATCTCGACGAGTATGGCGACAGTCAGCGAAAGGGAGAAGAGGGAGGAAAAGTTCATGTACTGACCAGAGAGAAGGGTATTTATAGCATTGGGCATGGGGCCCACCAAAAGATTCTCACCACATCACAAAAGGGCTGGCGAACACCAGGGGTTGGATGTTTCTTCGCGAGCCTAGGATAGCCTCGTGAAGAGAGGGGATTGTGTACAACCTGGTAATCGCCATGAGGTGAGCAGAGGATAAGGGGTCAACATGCAAGAAGGATAAGTAAGAGGTGAGCAAGGTGTTCGCAAGGGGGAGAGCCCGATGCTCGCAGAAAGGCTCGCGAGCTGGGTTCTCGCCGGCTGCTCGCAGGTAGGCGAGCGGGTCGAGCCTTCGTCGGTCGCCCGCGGGAAGGCGGGCGAGCCAGGCCTCTAAGTTCGCGGGAGGGGTCCCGTGCAGCTGGCTCGCCCAGTAAGGGTCCAGGGGTGTTTTTTACCTAAAAACCCTTGGTGGTCTATCGTTAGCCTCTCCAAACAGCGGAGTTTGGTCGTTGGCAGACCATTTTGGGCTGCCTATAGCAAAAGGTTAAGGCGGAATCCCGCTATTAGCAGACTAGACTCGAAAACTATAAATAGACCTTGAAGGGCACCTTTGGAGGGATTCCAATCTCAGTACTCTGAGCTTCCTCCTCCGTAGGTTATCTTGGCTTAGCTCTCAGGCTCTCCAAGGTGCCCAGTCTCAGCTTTGGCTTGGGAGGAGAAGTGCTCAAAGATCATTCGGGTGTGTGGTGGAACCCCCTCGCTGCGACTAAAGGTCTGTGTCTAGTTCTGAAGCTCTGGTCTGTTCCTTCCAAGGAATCAGTAAGAACTAGCTTCCCCTCAACTTGTTAGGGGCCCGAGCTCCACAAGAGACTAAGTCTTGGTTTCAACATTTTCATTTATGGCTTTAATGAATAGTGTATTCATGTAATATCCAAGTTTTCACAATGCTGTGAAAATAGGCTCCCTGTTGCTAACACCGGGCGGTAGGTGCTACTGCTGACGGTATCTGTATCGATGGGTTGAGGCCCGTATCATTGAATCATCGAGATAATCCCTGTGTCGACTAGACGCTAGCGCGACGTGGTAGTCTTAGCGCTGGTGGTAGCAGTGTGCGTTGAGAAGGTACGTCGAGAAGGTTCATCGAGAAGGTTCATCGAGATGGTTCGTCGAGTAGATATAGTCTAGAAGCTAACGCGGTGTGGTAGTGGTACCACTGGCATAAGGTCCTCATGACGATATAAGTCCAGAAAGCGCCCTATTGCTAATGCGGCGCGGTAGTGCTACCGCCGCGCGGTAGCTGACAAATTCATATATGTAAGTAGCGATTTCTGGGCATCCGATCTTCTTAGATCTTGATCCAAGCGCTCAGATTAGTGCGTACAAAAGCCCTTAATAGCGCAAAGGACTTGTCTTTTTCATTTCTCAAGTCATTTGTGACTTTGGGGCTAGGGTGAGACCGTGAGTTTGGAGGAGGAAGAAGAGCAAGATCCGCCATTGTTGGAGCTTCAAAGCTCCGTTCGTCGATCCGAAACCGGCTTCACAGAGAGGGATCAAAGGCGCTCATTTGCATCCGTGCTTTTCGACCGTTCCATGGCGAGGAAGAGACTTCAAAGAGTAACGACATATCTCTTCCTGGTTTTAGGATGCGCACATGCATCTTTTATTTTGTCTTCTTTATTTCTGCATTTTTGGCACCAGATCTCTCCCCAACATTATTTTGTATTAGAGATCCGCTCAGTTAGTGGATTAGGCATTGTGGGTGAAGCTGAAATCGCGACTGCTGTTCCAATTCGGTAATGTTGCTTAACGTGCATTTTAGGGATTTTTGCTAGAAATTTGATTGCGGCGAAAACATCGTTGCGATGCCCTTCTATTTTTTTGTGAGAACGAACGTTGGCTTGGGGCAGGAAAATCAAAGCGTGTTGAACGACTTGTGATGCCTGTTTGTGTGTGAAGGCGTGGCTTTGTCTTTGTGGTCAGCTAGCTAGCCCGTGAATACTGAAATTCATGTGTGGAGAGCATCCCGACAAGACAAGTCCCCTTTGGTGATAACTGATGAGAACATCTGAGCTGATGGACAAGCGTGATGGAATTGTGGGTCATGTGCGGGTGGGGTCTCGGCGGGAGTTCTCAGCCTTGGGCTTGCATGCCTTTGGGGAAATCGATAAGTGCCCCTATGTTTGTTGTGAAGTGATGATGTGTTATGATATGTTAGAAGTATACACGCCATAAGGTGCCTTGGGTGAAACCTAGGTTTGCATACATGCTTCAATGGTAGACCCCTTATTTTATTTGCTCAACAAAGAAATGTGGATGATGCTTGTGACACTCATACCCGTGTGTTTATGTACCATCTGCTTAATTACATTTGCATACAAAGTGCTGACTTGCAGGGTGATGTAGGTCCCTGAGGTCCGCTAGGATGGCCGGGAGGAGGGGTGTTGTTACACTGTTTGTGGTCATCCATAACTGACCCTCGTTATACCGCTTTTTCTGTAATGAATGCATGACAAGGATCGCAAGCTGGAGTCAGTTCGCTTACCAAAAAGGCCTAAGCCTCATGAAGTGTACCTCCTTCAGTTTCCATGCATGTTTATGTTTTTGTTATATTGTTCCATCTTACATGCCGAGGTAGCATAGGAAAGATTTTATCCTTTGGATGTATGGATGATGATTCGAACATTGGTATTGTAAGGTCATAAGGCCACGATACTCCTATGTAGTTGTGGACAACTTCTGTGTTTTGTTAATGTTTTCGCTGTGTTTGTTCTGAGTTTTGAGTTGGGTAGATTCTATATCCTTTTTATACTAAAGCTGTGGCGATTGTATGATGTGGCTTCCCGGTCGGACCCATATTATATGATCATTACATAGGAGGTGTTACAATTTGGTATCAGAGGCTTTGTTAGTATTCTTGTTGAGATTTAGTGTAATCGGATCGCGTAAAGAGGTTTTCCTCATAGGAGTACTTTGCAGGACCATGAGTGTCCCTGTGTTCGAGTCTTGCGAATAGAACTTGATTTGGTTGTTTCTTTGCTTATTTTAGGGTGGAGATGACAATGCGGGGACGTAAAGGCGATGACAGGAGCCTTCGGCAAGCAGTGCTATTGCTCCAGGCCTCACGAGTATGGGCGTGTCCCCAATAAACTTCTGTCGCATGCTAGCAGAGGCGATGATAGTGGCCCAAGCTGTGGTGATGCAACAGGTTGTGACACCTATCGTGCAGGTAACGACTCCTGCTACCCCAGTTGCGATGCCTGTTACACCGGAGGTAGGAGTATGGCAGGCAGAGCCATTAGCTGAGAGAGCATTTGGGTAGGGAGATCGACAGATGAAGTATTTTCTCAGTTTCCATCCTCCGACATTCAAGGGAGTCGACACTCCGACGGATGCCGAGGACTGGATGGTGAGGATTCAAGAACTCTTAAAAGGGGCAGAGTCCCCAGAGGACAACAGTCCTAGTTTGTCACTTGTATGTTAGAAGGTGATGCCAAGCTGTGGTGGGTGAATCATAGGGGTTGTCATGTACCTGGACGTGCCCCGTCCATGGAAGAGTTTGGGAACTCTTTCTTGAAATGTTATATCCCCTCTTCGACGAGGTTGGCACTTCAGAGGCAGTTCCTACACCTAGTGCAGCACAAGATGATGGTAGATGAGTACCTGCAGAAGTTTACTCGTTTGGGTCATTACGCGGGGACGACCATTGTAGATGATAAGGAGAGAGTTAACCTCTTCTATCAAGGGGTGAGAGAAAATCTAAGGTAGTCCATTATATTCTTAAAGAATGTGTGGTTCAATGAGCTAGTCGAAGCCGCTCAAACATTGGAGAGCGACAAGGAGAGAACTCAGCGTCGTAAGGGTTTTGTAGCAAAGTAAGGAGAAGGTAAACCTTCTCAGTCTTAGTGGAAGTTAGAGGGAAACCGGTGGAAGAAAAATCCCCATCCTTTTAGGCTCGGTGAGAGAAGCGGTGCAACTTCTGGGGAGTTCTGTTCCAAGTTACCCGTGAAATGCTTTAAGTGTGGTAAGGTGTGCTAAATAATTCGGTTCTGTCCCGAGGGTGGAGTTGAGCCAAAGTAGAGGTAGGAGCAGTCGGTGCGTTCCGGCCCTTGTTATCAGGAGAAAGGGAAAGCAACGGAGTCAAGTGCTTCACATTTCCCTCAAGTGCAGCATAGAGCGTACAACCTTGGGCAGCAGGAAGCGATTCGTCAACCCTATGTTGTGATAGGTATGAAAAGTTTAAACTTTCGTTCGGTAACTTAAACAGTTTGCGACCTTTCGTATTTGGTAAGTGCGTGTTTAGGTTTCGTACTAGTTTCTGCCTACCCCTCCAGAGTACTGTTCGACACGGGAGCGTCACACTTATTTCTCGCGGAAAGCTTTATTTGGAGGATCAGTGTTGAGACTGTCGAGGCGGAGGTTGAGCTCAGAGTGCGCATGCCAAATGTATCTTTCATGACCACTGGGAGGAAAGGATGCATTATTTTAAGAATATGCGATTGCGACATCGAGTTGGTAGAAGCAATTCTACCACTAGCAAAATTTGACATTATCTTGGGGATGGACTGGCTTGCAGAGCAACGAGCTAGTATTGACTGCCTGTTGAAGGTGGTGACCCTAAGGAGTGAAGGTGGAGCGGAGTTTAAGTTCGAGGGCCTAGGAGGAGTGGCTTGCTCCCTAGTTTTTGCCGTACAAATGATGCGTGTGGTGAACCAAGGAGGTGAGGCTTTTATAGCTTTGTTGGAGACTCACTCCACGAAGTTGGCAATCAGTGAAATGTCAGTGGTGGAGGAATATGAGGAGGTGAAATTGACTTCAATAGAATTAGTACCGTGTGTGAGGCCAGTGTCGCGTCCTATGATAGTACATTATTTATTGTTATTTTTATATAACATTTTAGTAATAATTAATTTATTTTTATTAGTTTTAGTTTAATTTATGTCTAATTTACTTTGTTTTGTATTTTCAGGTAATCTGGGGCTGTTAATAGCAAATTCAAACCCACATCCGTGTCCAGGGGAAGTAATGGAGCAAATATGCAAAAATCCCTAGTACATGCCCTAGGTCACGGGCATGACCTGTGTCACGGCCATGTCCTGCCTTCAGCTCTCGGAAGACCTATGCCATGTCGGATTTAAATTACATACCCTTGAACACAGGCGTGACAGGGGGCGTGGCCCTCAGGTAACGGGCGTGACTCTCCCGACAAGCCTTCAATGCAATCAGTTTCCAGATCGCACCATTTCCAGCTTACACGCCCTAGGTCACGGGCATGACTGAGGCCGTGGCCCTTTTAACAACCGCCACAATAACTCCAGATCGAGCCATTCTGCTGTCGTTTCCAGAGCCAGCTAGACACACCCAAGGACACGCCAGTGTCCAAGGGCGTGTAACTTCGAGTTAATCAATTTTTGCAGTTTTCTCCCCAACATTCCCGGGCTTTCAAGATAGCGGTTACACATCTTCCATGACCTTGGTCATGGATGTGACCAAGGGCGTGACTGCCCAATTTTCTTCCTATAAAAGCCAGCTGCTACCAAAGTGATATCCATGCAGTGCATGCTTCGACTTTGATCATTTTCTTTTACTTTTCTGTACTTCTTTTGTATTTATCCTTCCATGCAATTTCCTTTAAGTCTTGTATTTTCAATTCTTAGTTTATTATTTAGTTTTCATGCAATTGTAATTCCTTTCTTAGTTATAAAATTGTTATTCCTTTAATCATGTCTAGCTAATTTTATAGCATTTGGTCGGATGAATTCTTAAGTAATTTTGATTCATAATCTCTTTTTCATAGTCTTTGTTTTAGAAATTATGATTTACCATTGATTTCTAATTTATTGATTTCATATTGCTAGTATATGATTGTCAATTTAGATCCGTATTCTAGTTGATCAAGAGATCCGTGAATACGTGAAGATCACTCAAGGGTGAAAGGAGTTGTATGCACCCCTCGAGAGAGGATGATATAAATCTTCCGGATTAGAGTCAAAACCAATAGTGGGGTTCACCTCATAAAGAAAGCTTAGGAGTTTTCACTGACCGAGGGGTCTTAATCGATCAACCTAAGGTTAGTTGGTAGCGTATTCTCGAGAGAGGCGCTTTCATAATTTGGGAACCTTCATGGTTGAATTTTTATCTTCAATTGCTTATGAAATTTAGATTTACGAATTATTTTCCTTAAGAATGATTCTTGATCAAATGCTCTTTTTTTATCTTGTTATTTACAAAAACCTATTTTATTTATATAAAGTAATATTTATTTGTGTGAGTAGAAGTAATCAACAAACCCATGAAATACCACACTTGATATTTATTTTTAAATATCTTATACTATGAACGATAGGTGCTCTTGCCTATAGTTCGTAGAATTGGAGAAAATTATATCGTAAATTTTACGTATCATATTTTTGGCACCGTTGCCGGGGAATATTTTTGTTGAAATTTTGAAAGCGAAAATTGAATTAATTTTATTATTCTTTTTTCCCAACCTCCAAATTCTCTTTTTTATTTTTTTAAATTCCATTCAATTAAGTAACGGTTGTTTTATTTTATAAAAAATGTTATCTCATTTGGCCCCTAAAATTATCGTGCTTACAAACCAACTTAATATTTTGGAAGTTGTAAGAAAGCGCAATATTTTTTGTCATTTTTGTGGTGCAAATCATTCTAACGAGGAATGATATTTTTACTTTTATTCTCAAAAAATTTATGATCAAAATAATTTTTCGATCGACTATAATTCTTATGAAATTCCTTCTTGCTCCAAAAATAATTATTCGTGGTGGCAAGATCACTCGGATAGTTAACGGTCTAATGAAGAAATTTCTTTTAATCAAAATTTCTATTCCTCCACATTTTACCCGCAAAAATCTTTTGATCAAAATTCTTCTCTTGGTGATTCTATAGATCTTCCTATTCAAAATTTGAATAGCTATTCCCAAGAAGAATACACCATTTTGTACCATGAATTTATTAAAATTGTAAGACCCCTTTTTTGCTTTCATTTTCGGGTCTTACGCCCATAACCGCCGCCTTACGGTGACTCCTATCCTACATACGGGGAGGTCATCACCGCGAGATGTTGATCCTGCCGACAATTCAACATTCACAGGTCAATCATTCATCACAAAGTATTAGAAGTGGAAATAGATATACATAGTCCACATCACATCATTTAACAAATAATAGAAGGTATCCAAATAAGATACATAGAAAATAAAGTACTAGAATAGAGTGCTTGAATCAGAAGGGGCTTAAGCCCCAATACATTCACTCCTCACTATTACAATTTTCCATTTCCATAGTCAAGCAACCTATACATTGATTCGGGAAAGGATGGAAGACTGCGAACAGAAGGCGGTATCTCACCGGTGCTCTCCCTGAAGCTGCTGAAAGTCCAACACCAGGTCTGGCAATTATATCAAGTCCCTCCCTGTGGAAGCGGGTATGCTCCTCCTGGTGCTCCTGTTTGTTATGCCACATCTGGTCGTTAGTCAAAATACAATGGTTTCCCCGTCCCCTCCCCCGGTGACTGCTAGGTACCGGGCGGGAGGAAGAAGCGGATGACAACAAGTGGTATATCAAAGCAGTTGACAATGCTCTCACTCATATAACAGTAAACCAGAAGCTAAATAATATCTACCAGCAAGTACAAAGATACTAACAATTCTTAAGATCTACCAGCAAGTAGAAAAATAATAGCAATTCTACCGGAAGAGATAAAAGTATAGATGAGCAACAATATATATATATAAGAAGTACAATTAGTTATCAAAACAGAAAAGTAACCTTAACTTATAAGGAAAGCCCATACGATCTTATAATTTAAGGGGTCGTTTTGCATAAGCGAGCCTATACTAGATTATACGATGGGGTTTTTGAAGTATGTGTATGATATGCAATGCAACGCAATGCCTATATTAAATGTTCACACCCATGCAACTCACCCACATGACTCTATACGTACAGACCTTTAGTTCCCACTTTTCGGAGGCACCTCTCATTGTGGTCAAAGGTGGCAGAGGAGCGGGCGCCTCCTCACCTAGGTGGGTATAACACACTACCAAACCTAGGCCCTAATGTACGCTATGGCACCAGTCCTTGGTGCAATATCCCTACTTTTATTGGGTCACTAGAGCCTAGTAGACCCAATAAAAGTAACCCAATCTTCCACACCTCAAAACATAGAAGATAGGAAATAACCCAATTTTAGGATATTGTGCTAGAGAACACCGATTTGAGTTCTGTCGGTCCATATAGCTTCATATAACCAATACGAGTGCAACGAAACGCGTTTCATTCCAATCAGAGATTGTTTAGAGAAAACAAACATTTTGAGTCCTGTAACGTGTTACGACAACACCGTTTTGGTATAGTGATCATACGTACTCTGAATCGACTTCTGTTAGTTGCGTTAGACTCATGTAACCAATACGAGTGCAACAGAACTCATTTCATTCCAATCCAAGCTCGTTTAGAGAAAACGACCATTTTGAGTACCGTAACGCGTCACGATGACACTGTTTTGGAATAGTGACCATACATACTACGAATCGACTTCCATCAGTTGCATTAGAATCATATAACCAATACGAGTGCAACGAAACTAGTTTCATTCCAATACGAGGTCGTTTAGAGAAAACGACCATTTTGAGTACCGTAGCTTGTCACGAAGACGCCGTTTTGGTTAGTGACCATACGTACATAAAATCGACTTCCGTCAGTTGCGTTAGACTCATTTAATCAGTATGAGCGCAACGAGACTTGTTTCATTGCAATTGGAGGTCATATAAGAAATATGGCCATTTTGGGTTTCACAGCCCGTCACGACGCACATTTTTAAAATATTTAGCAAATAAACTCTGAATTGATCGCAGTCAGTTTCATTGGACTCCTAAGGTCAAACAAGACTAACAAAGTTTGTTATGACCAATTTCGACGTCAAGAGGTCAAACTACGGTCAAATTAAGCTTTATGACACACCGAAAAGCGTGTGCCCACCAATTATAATTTAATACCCCAACATTGACCAGCCACCCGATGACTTGGACCCACTATGACCTTAACCCATATGGGGGACCCACCTTAGAGTTGACTTTGGTCAAACTTCCTTAAATCACATTTTTTGGAAATTTTAAGGAGAGGCACACACAAATCAACACACCAAATCACTTGTGCCCCACCTCCCATACCCCACATAGACCCTATTTGGGCCTTGACAGAAGCCCAAGATGCTAGGGAGTTTTCCCCTCTCCTTTAAAAAGAAAATCCAAGGCCACCACCCAAGATAGACCTTGGTTGGGTTTGGTTTTCTTTTAGATACCTAGGAGGGTGTGCCACCACCCCCTCATAGGGTGGCCAGCTATCCAAGACAGCTGGAGGAGGAGAAAGATATCCTCCTCACACATCCCTTAATCTCACACTAGGGAAAAGGAAGTGATGCCCTCCTTGTTGAAATTATTGAAGTGGAAGTGGAGGAGGCTTTTGGACCTGGGCGGTCTGGGAAGAGACCGGGCGGTCTGGCGTGACCGCACGGTCTGGCGGTCTGACAATGGCGATCTGTTCTATTGGTCAGCTGCGACTTCCGGGGTTGACCGCTGGTCTGGTCCAAGGGCTGCTGGAGGTGGAGGTCGTGCGGTCTGGCTGTGACCGCATGACGGGTGATCTTCCTCAGGGTCGCGCGGTCTGTCTCTGACCGCGTGACAAGTTGTTCTCTTCAAGGACGTGCCGGTCTGGCGTGACCGCATGGGTTGGCTCTTGAATCCAGTCTGGTGGCTTTCCAGAGGGTTCTGAAGGAGTTCGCGGACTAAGTCATCTTAGTCGTGCGGTCTCAGTTCGCGGTCTAAGGAGGAGACCAGGAGGGCGAGCTGGCTGTGTTGCGGTCTCAGGCGAACACAGGTGGTGGGTGACTTCTAGGCGGTCTGGCGATCTCCGTGTGGAGTCGTGTTCAGACCAAGGGGGTAGCGATCTCCCGCGGTCTGGAGTGAAGTCGGCGCTCACCAAAATGAAGCAGGAGGGTTGCAGTGATTGCGCGGGTTGACCGGTAAGGTCGCGCGGTCTGATGGGTGGTGACTCTATCTCATAGGGTGGTGACTGGATCAGGTCTCACGCCTATAAATAGGGAGCCACTGTTGCAGCAAAAGTAGAACACACCAAGTGTAAGCCGAGTTTGCCTAGTTCCTGCGGTCTGTGTTTCTGACCGAGCGGTCTCTGATTGGATTCTTCTTTGTGCAGCTTCTGCGGATAGTGCAGGCAGCAGCGATCACCTCTTCCTCTGAAAGTGTTCGGGCGGTTTGCGGCTTGGAGTTGTGGTGCTGGAATTCGGGAATCAGGAGATCGGCAGAGGAGCGGTCTGGTGCAGCGGTTTGGTGGTGTTTCGAGATCGGGAGCGGTTGCGGTCTGGCAGCAGCGGTCTGGCGAGCTGCTGAGTTCGGCAAGAGACCGTGCGGTCTCAGTTATCTTCAGTTTCTGTCCTTTCTCTTTGAAGTTTTGTGCTGACGAAATCATGTCTCGTCGAGCATGTCTTGCCCTGTAATTGAAGTGTTGCTATCAATAAAGATCGTTTTGTTCGCCTAAGATTGTCTCTGGTTGTTTGGCTTGTATCTCTAGTTGTTATTCCTGCTTACTCTCACAAGGTCCGGAAAATTTCACATGGTATCAGAGCTAGGTTGGAGTTGAAAGAGCAGTGAATAACTTAGAGTAGCCATCGCCTTTGTGAAGAAGGAACCAGAGGAAGAGCAATGGAAGGTGGTTTTGCAAGAGGTCTTGGTATTGAGATGCTTACATCGACTAACTTCAAGAAGTGGAAGTCGTGTATGCAGAGCTATCTTCTGGGTGAGGACCTCTGGGAGGTGGTAGGAGGAGATGAAACAGAAGAGGTGAAGGCAGTAGAAGGAGGTGATAATGGACCGGCCGTGAGGGCATGGAGGAAGACCAACGCCAAGGCCGAGTTCACCTTGAAGCGTGCCATTTCACCTGATCTCTTTGATCACATCTTGGGGTGTGGATCAGCTGCTGAGATCTGGAGAGCCCTGGATGGGCTGTTTAACAAAAAGAATATAGCAAGGCTACAGTTCTTAGAGAATGAGCTGGCGAGGTCAGCTCAAGGTGATCTCTCTATCTCGAACTTCTTTTTGAAGATGAAGAATCTCTGCGCTGAGATATCAGCACTGGATCCTGATGAGCCAATTTCTGAGGCAAAGCTGAAGAGGCACATCATCCGCGGCTTGCGGAAGGAATATGTGGCCTTTGTGACGTCGGTACAGGGATGGGCAAATCAGCCGTCTCTGCTAGAGCTGGAGAATCTGCTAGCTTCGCAGGAAAGTCTGGCAAGGCAGATGGCGGGGGTGTCAGTGACTGGGGGAGATGGCGAGGTTCTCTTCTCAGGGAAGAAGAAGTGGGAGAAGAAGAAGAAGACCACGGAAGGCCATGGGCCTTCAACTTCTGGGCAGCAGGAAAGGGGGTATGCTCCCAAGGCTGACGGGAAGAAGAAGAAGGAAGGTCTCAAATGCTTCAAGTGCGGAAAGGTTGGGCACTTTAGGAAGGACTGCAGGCTGAATACTCAGCCAGGGCATGCTGCTGAGAAGGAGGAAGCACCGACCAGGCACTTTGATGGAGGATGGGGAGGAGCCTTCTCGGCTTCTATTGGAGCCTCGGCTCCTATCAACTATCAGGAGGACTGGATCGTGGACTCGGGGTGTGGTCATCACCTCACCGGGGACGAGTCGAAGCTTTCTTCAGCAGAGCCGTACACAGGTAACAATGCTATTATCACTGCAGATAATACTGTGCATGCAGTCGAGAAGGTGGGGGTTGTTTCTTTGGGCAGTGATAGAGGGCCACTTACCTTGAAGAGTGTCTATCATGTGCCCGGAATGAAGAAAAACCTCTTCTCCGTGACCAACGCTGTTGACGCTGGGTATCACGTTCTGTTCGGGCCCGACAGAAGTGAAATTTCTACGAAATGTAGAGGCCGTGAAGGCCGAGGTCGTCCATGTCGGGAGACGGGCAAAGGACTTGTTTGTTTTATCAACAAGTTCCTACGTCGACAAGATGAAGACGAATGATGGTGCCGTTATATGGCATGAGAGGTTGGGGCACGTAGGGATGGACAAGCTGAAAGCTATGGCGGTGAGAGGTCTGGTCAAGGGCCTGCCAAGTCTATCCTCCTACGGTGAAGGTCATGTTTGTGAGGGATGTCAGTTCGGCAAGTCTCATCGACTACCGTTTGACAAGTCGCAGACAAGGAGTAGTGTGCCGTTGGAGTGCATCCACGGTGACTTGATGGGACCTACTGCTACCCCAAGCCTCGGAGGCAGCAGATATATGCTGGTGTTGATCGATGATTACACCAGATATGTCTGGGTATATTTCCTGAAGGAGAAGGCGGAGGCGTTTGCCAAGTTTGTGGAGTTCAAGGAGCTCGTGGAAGGTCGGCTGGGACTGCGGGTGAAGAAGCTGAGGACTGACAACGGAGGGGAGTTCACCTCCAGTGAGTTCTCTACTTTTTGCAGGAAGGCGGGCATCCGGAGAGAGCTCACTTGTGCTCATACTCCACAACAGAACGGAGTTGCAGAACGGAAGATCCGTCATCTGACGGAGACCTGCAAGTGTTGGCTGCATGCCAAGAGTATCCCAAAGTCCTTCTGGGCGGAGGGAATGTCTTGTGCTGCCTACGTCATCAACAGGATGCCTCTGAGCCCCATCAACATGCTGACTCCACATGAGATGATGTTCAAGGAGAAGCCAAGTGTGGCACACCTTAGGGTGTTTGGTTCCACCTGCTACGTGCATGTTCCAGATGCTCTTCGGACGAAGCTAGATGCGAAAGCAAGGAAGCTAGTCTTCGTGGGATACGATGAGCGGAAGAAAGGGTGGAAGTGCATGGACCCGGAGACGCGGAGATTTGTTGTATCTCGCGACGTCGTGTTCGATGAGGTGACATCTTACAAGGGGTCTTCTGATGTGGAGTTACCAGAGAGCAGGGTGGAGATGCCAGAGAAAGCTGTGGAGAATCTTCAGGTGGAGCTACCTGTGTCACCAGGTGGTCCATCTCCTTCTAGTTCCGAGAATGGGGCTTCTGGTTTAGGGAGCAGGGGGAGCAATGCTCCTAGCACGTCTGGAAGGGGAGCTAGGGAAGAAGCAGCGGATGACATTGCAGCTCAAGGGAAGGAGCTGAGGAGGTCGAAGCGAGCGATCATCGCCCCTGATCGCTATACAGGAGGAAACGCAGTGAGCTTCGTCTCATGTTTCTTCGCTGGTCCCTTGGATGAGAGGGAGACGTCGAGCTTTGAGAAGGCCCAAGGCGTGAAGGAGTGGGACGTTGCGATGCAAGAAGAGATGGCAGCTCTTGAGAAGAACGAGACCTGGTCTCTTGTGCCCAAGCCCAAGGGCATCACTCCTGTGACATGCAAGTGGGTCTACAAGCTGAAGAAGAAAGCTGACGGCAGTATCGAGCATTACAAGGCTCGTCTTGTAGCTCGGGGGTTCTCGCAACAATACGGTGAAGATTATGATGAGACATTCAGTCCGGTGGCAAAAATGACTTCAGTTTGGTTCATCATTGCCTTGGCGGCGTTCAGTGGATGGGAGATTTGGCAGCTCGACGTCAAGAACGCTTTCTTGTACGGCGAGATTGACAAGGACATCTTCATGGTCCAGCCACCAGGTTTTGTGTCTGAAGATTTTCCGGAGCATGTCTGCAAGCTGAAGAAGGCCCTGTATGGATTGAAGCAAGCGCCGAGGGCATGGTACGGGAAGATCGCAGAATATCTCCTTTTCTGTGGATTTGTTGCTTCAGACTCAGACTCGAGCTTGTTCGTCAAGAAGAGCGGGGAGCTTCAGGTCATCGTGTTGTTATACGTCGACGATATGATCGTGACGGGGAACTCGAAGGAGGAGGTAGCACAGCTTCGGGCTGAACTATCTATCAGGTTCGAGATGAAGGATCTTGGTGAGCTTCACCATTTTCTTGGACTTGAGGTGCAGAGGAAGGAAGGTGGAGTGCTGGTGACCCAAGCCAGATATGCGGAGCGGATCGTGGAGCGGTTCGGCATGAAGGAAGGGAAGTGCACTTCCACACCTCTGGAGAAGGCTATGAAGCTTCGGAAGGATGAGGGAAGGATCATGCAAGATCCGTTGGTGTTCCGAGCTCTGGTTGGGAGCTTAATCTATCTGACGATCACGAGGCCGGACATTGCATATGCAGTGGGCAGGGTGAGTCGATTTATGGCGGAGCCACGGGTACCTCATCTGCTAGCGGCCAAGAACATTCTGAAGTATGTCAAGGCGACCTCGGACATGGGTCTCCTATACAGGAGGGATGCGGGCTTCGAGGTGCATGGATACATGGATGCTGATTACGGGGGAGATTCGGATGATCGAAAGTCGACATCTGGATTCGTCTTCATGGCGGGCCCTACGTCTATATCATGGTGCAGCAAGAAGCAGGATTCCGTGTCAGTCTCTACCACGGAAGCGGAATACAAGGCTTCGGCCTTGGCAGCTCAGGAAGCCATCTGGCTTAGGAGGTTGGTAGGAGACGTCCACAAGGAGGTTCGGGAGCCGACTCTGTTACGCGGTGACAATGAGAGTGCTCTCAAACTGGTAACCAATCCAGTTTGTCATGCGAGGACCAAGCATATTGAGATCGAGCATCACTTCATACGGGAGAAAGTGCTGGAGGGATCTCTTTCGGTCGAGCATGTGCGGAGTGCGGACAATGTCGCAGACATCTTCACAAAGGCGCTGGCAAAGGGGCTGTTCAAACGGCTAAGGGAACTACTTGGGCTAGTTTCCACTTCCCACTTCAAGGGGGAGTGTTGAAATTATTGAAGTGGAAGTGGAGGAGGCTTTTGGACCTGGGCGGTCTGGGAAGAGACCGGGCGGTCTGGCGTGACCGCACGGTCTGGCGGTCTGACAATGGCGATCTGTTCTATTGGTCAGCTGCGACTTCCGGGGTTGACCGCTGGTCTGGTCCAAGGGCTGCTGGAGGTGGAGGTCGTGCGGTCTGGCTGTGACCGCATGACGGGTGATCTTCCTCAGGGTCGCGCGGTCTGTCTCTGACCGCGTGACAAGTTGTTCTCTTCAAGGACGTGCCGGTCTGGCGTGACCGCACGGGTTGGCTCTTGAATCCAGTCAGGTGGCTTTCCAGAGGGTTCTGAAGGAGTTCGCGGACTAAGTCATCTTAGTCGCGCGGTCTCAGTTCGCGGTCTAAGGAGGAGACCACGAGGGCGAGTTGGCTGTGTTGCGGTCTCAGGCGAACACAGGTGGTGGGTGACTTCTAGGCGGTCTGGCGATCTCCGTGTGGAGTCGTGTTCAGAACAAGGGGGTAGCGATCTCCCGCGGTCTGGAGTGAAGTCGGCGCTCACCAAAATGAAGCAGGAGGGTTGCAGTGATTGCGCGGGTTGACCGGTAAGGTCGCGCGGTCTGATGGGTGGTGACTCTATCTCATAGGGTGGTGACTGGATCAGGTCTCACGCCTATAAATAGGGAGCCACTGTTGCAGCAAAAGTAGAACACACCAAGTGTAAGCCGAGTTTGCCTAGTTCCTGCGGTCTGTGTTTCTGACCGAGCGGTCTCTGATTGGATTCTTCTTTGTGCAGCTTCTGCGGATAGTGCAGGCAGCAGCGATCACCTCTTCCTCTGAAAGTGTTCGGGCGGTTTGCGGCTTGGAGTTGTGGTGCTGGAATTCGGGAATCAGGAGATCGGCAGAGGAGCGGTCTGGTGCAGCGGTTTGGTGGTGTTTCGAGATCGGGAGCGGTTGCGGTCTGGCAGCAGCGGTCTGGCGAGCTGCTGAGTTCGGCAAGAGATCGTGCGGTCTCAGTTATCTTCAGTTTCTGTCCTTTCTCTTTGAAGTTTTGTGCTGACGAAATCATGTCTCGTCGAGCATGTCTTGCCCTGTAATTGAAGTGTTGCTATCAATAAAGATCGTTTTGTTCGCCTAAGATTGTCTCTGGTTGTTTGGCTTGTATCTCTAGTTGTTATTCCTGCTTACTCTCACAAGGTCCGGAAAATTTCACATCCCTTCCTATAAAAGTAGCCTCCTACCCCCTCTACTGAGTACACACCACCCTCACCAGAGCCCTCCTTACCCGAGCTACCTCGCCGAAAAACCCCCTCCCAAGCCCACCACCTTCACCACCTCACATCGACAACCTCCACGGGAAATCCAGAGCACCTCCACTAAAGGTGGAAATTCTTCCCCTCCCCCTTCCTCACTCCCCTATTGATGTGCATGCCTTCCGCGACCACCGGAACGCCACAGCCGCCACCCGAGTCAAGCTCCAGGCTCAGGTAGTGGCCACACGGGGTACAAACCGCCCGGCGCTACTGGTGGTGCTGGGAGGGTGGTACTGGCCTAGAGACCCACCCCCGACAGAGTAAGGCAGCGAAGCCACCGGAGAACTCATCTCTGACGACACCCATGGACCCCTTCATCATGACGGGCTCTATTTCCAGCTTCTGGCGACGGCCGGCAGCGCCAGGACACCGGGCCTCCGCCAGGAGAGAACTGACACCCGGCGAGCTGGCCGGGGGCAGTAGTGTGCCCACCAGGGAGGGAGGGGCGGCGCAACACCAACAAGAATGGCACGACCACGCCACCCACCCTCGGGTTGGAAAATATGATGGTGGCTAGCGACAGCAGGCCACCGGACCATCGCCAGATGGTTCGTCGGCCCCCGACAAGTAGACCGGGGTGGTATCGGCGGTGGGCGGCTGCTGGTCGGCGGTGGCAGAGTCTGCCACCCTTTGCACCGTCGGGGAGCAGCAGCTGCCGTCCGACCTCCGTGATGAGATCGGATGGCGGCAGGAATCTTAATTCTCGCCCGCATCAGCATTCGCTCCCCCGCAGAGGATTGGCCCCAGATCCGTTGTGGGGCATAAGGATTGTGCGCAGCACGGTGCCCACCCTGCTTCAAAATCCTCTATCCGCAGACCAGCCTTCACTGAATCCCTTGGGAATTTTTCTGAGGAAATTGTAGGCTCCCAGGAAGAATTGTTTGAACATGAAAAATGTTCCCTATCACGAGGGCTATCTCCATTTTTTGGGGATTTTTTAAATTGAATTGCTATTTTTAAAGACCTAAATAAGATTTGTTTGGCTAAAACAAATATCTTAAAAAGCTTACAAAAGTTTGGAAAATTTTCTAGACTCATACTAGGACCTCTTGGATGCTTTATCAAAATTTGGGATTTTTATAAATTGATTTGCTATTTTTAAAGACCTAAATAATATTTGTTTGGCCAAAAAAAATATATTAAAGGGCTTGGAAAATTTTGAATAAATTTCTAGACTCATAATAGGACCTCTTGTATGTACTACCAAAATTTGGGTTTTTTATAAATTGAATTGGTATTTTAAAAGGCCTAAATAAGACTGATTATTTGGCCAAAATAAACCCCCTAAAGAAGTTGAAATTTTTTTGAAAAATTGGTAGACGCATAATAGGCTATCTTGGGTGTACCATCAAAAGTTGGGGCTATTAGGATGATAATAGTGTAATTGCTAAGTATTAAGAAAAAAGGGATGCGCTTTGAAATATAGAATTGTTAGAAGATCGGAAAAAGGGATCATAGTACACGATCGCGTTATAATTAATGGATGATTTATAAATAAATAATGACCAGATGTATGAAGATGAAATCTCAAGCTCGAAGCAATGTAGGGTTTTTACGAATCATCGAGCTGCATTTAGAATAATTCTCGGATATTAGAAGTCGCCTCTTTTTGGAGAAATTTAAGAACTCATAATAACGTTCCCCGAGTCCGCTTAAGCCAGGATTAAAAAGACCCATTTAAACCTATGGTCGGACCTCAATAAAGGGCAGAATTTAGAAGAAGCTCATATGAACGGAGATGGAACTAAAGCCTCCTATATATGGATCAAAGGACTACCAACCCTTTTATTTTATTGCACTTTCTTTTGCTCCAGTATCATACTGGTCCCGTTCCTTTCAGTATTTCAGTTTCATTACTTTTCATTCAGTTCTTTTTCAGTACCACTGCAGTCTCGTACTAGTCCAGTTCATTTTGGTATTTTATTTCAGTTCGCTTAGTTCAGTACCTTTATAATTCAATGCTTCATTTCTGCAACTTATTTTACAGCATTTTTCCTTAGCGCACTCAATTACTGCGTTTTACTGCTCCTGCATTTCTAAATCGGGTCCTGCCCTGACAAGCAATTGATTTTCTAGTGGAGAGTTAGTTGGGGATAACCGGGAGTTGAGTATCTCCTCCAGGGTTAGTCCCAAATAAGGTGTTCTCACGCCCGCTGCGCCTCACGGATAAAAGTTGAGCATCCTATTTATTTAAGAAGTCCGTCGTAAACCTAAAATGTACCCTTAATTAAACTATTGTGAAATGCTTGTGTTAAAATATGGCGGGTCGGTCATGCCCACAGACTGTTCATACCGGTGCGAGAGAGTTGATGACTCATGGCGACAGGGATATGTGTGGCATGGGTGACCGCTATTTTATACCCGTTGGATTGGCTCCATTAGTCGGCTTAAAAATTTAGAAATCGCCGAATGTCGCTCACATCCAAGGAGTACATTGAGTTGTGCAGTAGGGCCTGGGTCGTGCAGTACGACCACACCCAGAAGTGGTAGGACTGCCCACTGTTACCGAAGAACACATTGGTGAGGCCGCAGGGTATGATACCCTGCTGGAAAAGAAGCGGTCCATATTGTGTTGGCATATGGTTTGTAAGCCGGTTTTGAACACCTGCATCATGTTGATATTACAGCTACTAATTGAGCTATTCTTGTAATAACTGTGGATATTACTACTGCTTCCAAATCATTTATATGTTGCTAACCCTCTTTGCTTCGACTATTTACTTATTATTGGGTGCTTAAGCTCATCCCCAGGATATGGATCCGGGGAGGAGACATGTATCCACTTAGCTCTATGACTAACGTTTATTTATATAACCATTCACAAGAGATGGGACAATGTGAAGCCCCCGCACCGCGTAACAGCGTACCATCTTTAGAGGCCATCTGAGCAGATACACAAGCCTCACCCCCCCCCCCCCCCCCCCCCCCCCCGTCTTCCGAGATGTGAGTCTTAGGGTAGGAATATGTAAGAAATGTGTGGTTGTAGTAGTTACCCTTAGCCCACAAGGTCACTCGTGTAAACAACTGGCTATGAACTTTTGATTATATATATATATATATGTATGTTTGGTTGGTTTTCCTTGTGATTGCTTCCGCACTGTGATCCAATGTGATGTGTTGATTCTCATAGCCTAACAAGTCGATCATTCTATGCTTGGAGAGTGGGTTATTGCCCCTCAGAAAGCATAGGGTGGCCGTCTTTGGCAGTAAGGCCCCACTCTGACCCGACCTGGTTGCGGTTAGGGGAGGGGGCCTTACACTTGGTACTCAAGAACTCCTACGTACTCTTTCTGGACCCGTAGGGACCAGACCTCAAATAGGCTAAGTGTAGGGCCATTAGGGCATGAGACCTTTTTGACGCGCAGTAAAACATTCTGGCCCACTGAACTCCTACCACTTGCCGAGTCATCGTACTTCCGTTGGTGTGTCGATTAGGTTAGTTCCAAAGACCCACCACATTTTATGCACATATACTTATGTTGCACCGAGCTTAAACTCGCAAGACTTACCCGTCCTATATAACTACCGAGCCTATGGTTCCATGGACAGACTTGTCCGTTCCACTCCATAAAATAACTAATCACCTCAGCTGTACGTATATGATTCATTCTTAAACCATCTAGTCTGTTATACTCTTTTGTTAATCTTAGATGTTTAGTATGCATCTTGAACTTCCCGAGGTCTACCCAATGAAGGGCTCGCAGCGGTACTAGGAGGTACGATGGGGTGACATCCCAAACCTCCCTTTCTCAAGATATTTATAATTATTAGTGGCTACTCATACCTCCACAATCTCTCTGTTTACATTAGAGTCCTAAGATGGATTATAGTTAATTAGGGGAGCGTTGATCTTTAATTGAATCTCAATGCTGCCTGATATTTGCTGACTGAGTTCTTCTCAACTCATTGTCACTTGTTCACGATCTAGGACTAATCCCAAAAGCTAAACATATCTTATTATTGTTGGTGGCTCGTATCGTCTCACTCTGCTTTTTAGACTTAATAATCCAATCTGGAGCATTTCTCTAACCGCACACCAAACTTGCCTAGGACTAGTCCCAAAATGAACTAACCTACCTACCCTCCTATGTGGTACATGACAGATCTAAGGTTGTTGGAACTGTGTGTGATGACCAAAGAACGTCCAAACCACTAAATGCAAATTTGTTATCCGCAGACCATCATGACTACGAGTGTAATCTAAGGCCCTTGTGAGATGTAAATGATAATCATGATCAAAGGACTCCAAACTTAATTCCTGAAGCTCTACATGTCATGTAGTGTCTTTATAATTAATTGTTGGCCTCCAATTTTCACACGAAGTATGGTTTTCTGTTGGTTTTCCTTGCTACAAATTTTTCCATAGATTCACTTCGGTTAAAAATGCACATTTCCAAAAATTGGTAACTTGTCTACTTTATTTTCTACCAATAATAATTTAATACAAAAATTGGGCCTAAACAACATTTACAAAGGATCACCATAATTATTTCAACTAAAAATTGCAAGAAAATTTCCATGGATTAATAATGCTCCAAAATAAACTTCCACAAATTTTTATAATTTTCTAGACAGATACGATCACTTAAACAGATTTTACTAAATATAGCCCAAAAACTCATTTTAATAAGTTCACCAAGAATAAACAACTAAAGATTACAAGTAAATTCCCAGGGCTTCATAATGCTCCAAAATGAACTCCTACCAAATTTTATCATTTTCCAAAAATCTTATGACCCTAAATAGCCAAAATCTCATAATAATGAATAATCAACAATTATACATGGACCATGAAAAATACCACTCTATAAATTCCAAATAAATTCATACTGACAGATATCACTAAATCATTTGAATAATCAAAATTTTGGAATTTTTGAGAATATTTTAGCCATGATTATTTCATTCATTCAGGTGGTGTAAAATTCCAACAAATTAATTTAGTAGAGTAAAAGGTACTCAAAAATCCACAAATAAATTCCAGAGGTGTTATGTCATAATAATGCCTAGGGCAGAGTTATATATTTTTGCTAGATAATTTGATTACTAATAGTTTACATAATCCAAAAGATTGTCATAAGAAGGAATTGTGTGCCCATACGAGAAATCAGATCAAATTGTCCACTAATGATGAGATATTATAGGCCAACCTTTTGACATTATAATCCTTTCTTATGTATCCTCCAGTGAACCCTGCTCCACAGGCTGCGGTCCCTCCCGTCCAGACTGACATTCCTCCTCCAACAGCTCCCGCTCAGTTTCAACAATCAGATCATGGGTAGACACTAACTGCCATCCACCAGGCTTTCAGGCAGCAGACCCCAGCTCAGGAGCCAAATCCCAGTTCTAATTGGTTGAGTGTTGTTGCGGAACGCTTAGGGCTCTTGGTAGACCGGTTCACTTGAACCACCTTATCTCGTGAGCGAACTAAGCGCGCAAACAGTCAATTGAAGATTCGTTGGTTGCACTGGGACTTTTTAGCGTGGAAAACCCGGAAAGGGTACAAAACCACATGGTCGGAGCTGTGCCGACCAAATTCCACTATCTTCTGGGAGGTTACAACTTGAAAACTAGAACTCGAGCGCGACAGACCACCGCTCATTACAATATTTGGGGAGCGAGAGAGCTCCGAGAGTGACAGGCCACCTCTCGGAAAAACTAAGTCCTTTTCCCTTCTGAGAACGTTGGTCGCCTTTCGGAAGTGAGAAAGCCAGTCGCCTTTCCCTTCTGAGATTGCTAGTCGCCTTTCGGAAGTGAGAAGGTCAGTCGCCTTTCCCTTCTGAGAATGCTGGTTGCCTTTCGGAAGTGAGAAAGCCAGTCTCCTTTCCCTTCTGAGATTGCTAGTCGCCTTTCGGAAGTGAGAAGGCCAGTCGCCTTTCCCTTCTGAGATTGCTAGTCGCCTTTCGGAAGTGAGAAGGCCAGTCGCCTTTCCCTTCTGAGATTGCTAGTCGCCTTTCGGAAGTGAGAAGGCCAGTCGCCTTTCCCTTCTGAGATTGCTAGTCACCTTTCGGAAGTGAGAAGGCCAGTCGCCTTTCCCTTCTGAGATTGCTAGTCGCCTTTTGGAAGTGAGAAGGCCAGTCGCCTTTCCCTTGTGAGATTTCTAGTCGCCTTTCGGATGATGAAGATCTTCAAGTCCCGAAGGAGAACTTCAAGTGCTGAAGGAGAATTCCGCAGAAGTCTGCAAGGAGCTCTCCCGGGTCTAGAAGTCAAGGTCCCTTCAAATGAAGCCCCAGGGCCCTTTTTATAGCTTTGGCCGGGGGTAGTCCGGTAATCTCGTCGTTTGCAGTTTCCATAAATGCTTGGTGGACGAATCATATTTTCCGATTCGGGGCACACGGATCGCCATTTTTCGTAAATGACCACCTTGCCCTTCGGGCAGCTTGGGCGGCTCGGGCAGTTCGGGCAGTTCTGTTGGAGGCCAAAAAGGCGACTGACCGTTCCTGAAAAGTGAGAAGCCTGAAAGACAAAAAGTGAGAAGCCTGAAAGACAAAAAGTGAGAAGCTGGGAACCCAGAGAGTGAGATGCCGGAAAGACAGAATGTGAGAAGGTTTCCCGATCGTGCTCAGAAACGCTCTGAGCACGTGCTAGCGCTGAAGTGTTTCAAGTGCGCGACGAAATGCGAGGGCGTTCTGGTTACGCCTCGAGGTGTTCTGTGTGAATAGCGGAACGGCAAGCTGCATCCTTAAGGAGAAAATAAGGGCGTGATGCTCCTGATGAAAAGTACGCCCGTGATGGCTTCCCGCAAGTCCCCTCTGCCGGGAAACAGGAGAGGCGGGCGGCCGTACCTTGCGCGGGAAAGGAGGGTGACGCGGTCGAACTCCAAGGGAGTGCGGCGCGCCCGCATCCCGAGGGGGTGCGGAACGGGCGCACCCAAGAGGGGGCGACTTTGACCGCACCCCGAGGGGGTGCGGCGTGGCCATACCCCAAAGGGGGCGCGGCCAAGGCCGCACCCCAAAGGGGGCGCGGCCAAGGCCGCACCCCAAAGGGGGCGCGGCCAAGGCCGCACCCCAATGGGGGCGCGGCCAAGGCCGCACCCCGCGTGGGGTGCGGCTTGGCCGCACCCCTCGCGGGGTGCGGTTTGGCCGCACCCCTCGCGGAGTGCGGTTTGGACGCACCCCTCGCGGGGTGCGGTTTGGCCGCAGCCCTTGCGGGGTGCGGTTTGATCGCACCCCCAGGGGGCGTGGCGTGGGGGCGAGGATCCCTCCCGCGACCGGAGGGAGAAACTCCGTCGTGTCCGCGGTGGTTTGCGTGCCTTGCTTTTCCTGCCAATTTCGGAGGGGGAGAGTTTTTTGGAAATAATCCGCCCTTGGAAACGATCCGTCTTTGGAAATATTTGTTGCCTTTTATGAACATTTCCGTCAGACACCTTTATAAATATGAGACTCTTATCATGAGTACCCATCATAAGCCCCCCAAAACCGTCGGAGTCCAGAACTTGTGAAGGAGTGCGAGGGTTTTTTGAACGTTTGTGTGGCAGATCCGGTCGTTATCTCGGCAGGACGCGCCGAACGATGGCGGGGGTAAGTTGATTTTGCTTTCTGCTTTTTTGAAATAGGAGCGGAGAGAACGAACGGCCAGCGGTGGATGGGAGGGCGCGCGGGCGGAGCGGTCGAAAGGGTGGTGCCCGGGCACGCTTGCGTCCGGCCGGAGCCGGCTGCGGGGCGCCCGGCGAACGCGCCCTTGCGGGTGGGCGCGGCCCCTGCGCGCGCGGGTGGCGTGCTGCGCGCCCCTGCGCGCGCGGGCGGCCTCTGCGTGCGCGGGCGGCGCGCTGCGTGCGCCTGCGCACGCGGGCGGCGTGCCGCGCGCGCCTGTTCGCGCGGTCGGCCTCCGCGCGCGGGACGCGCGGGTGCTGTTCCCGTGTGCCCGTGCGCGCGGGTGCCGTGCTGCAAGCGGTGCGCGCGGGCGCTGTTCCCGCGCGCGAGACGCGCGGGTGCTGTTCCCGCGTGTCAGCGCGCGCTGGTGCCGCGCTGCGCGCTCCCGTGCGCGGGTGCCGTGCTGCGCGCTCCCGTGCGCGGATGCCGCGCCGCGCGTTCCTGCGCATGGGTGCCTGCGTGGGAACGGTGCACGCGGGCTCCTGCGCGCGTACTGCGCCATCGCGCGGGACTGTTTCACGCTCGCGCGCTTGTTGCGCGGGGAGGTAGCTTGCAATATTTCATATTTTTTTGATACGGTCGCATTTTAGCGCTCGTTCTTATGCGCGTTTGCTTTTCCTTACAGGCTTCGAAGCGGGGCGGCCAATCGAGGCCGATGCGTCTACGCTCTTCTCTAGACGGTGCGTGAATCGAGGTGTGGCGCAAGCGGTTCAGATTGCCTCCGAATGTCGAGATTAAGATTCCAGGGGCGGAGGAGCGCGTTCAGAATCCGCCCACGGGTTACATTACACTCTCTGAGAGTTGCCTGAAGTCTGGATTCCGTATTCCTCCACCGGAGGAGGCTATTGAAATATTCCGGTTCTGCGGCGTCCCGATCACTCAGTTTACGCCCGCTGGGATGTCGAATATCATGGGGCTGGTGGTGCTCTTCCGGGAGCACAGTATGCGCTTTTCACTCGAACTCTTCAAGGATTGGTGCGAGGCTACCACTGACTTGGGCAGACGGATTTAGGTGCGGAGTAACAAAAGTTGGTTTCATTTTGGCGAGAAGACGGATTATCGCCACGGGAATACCCTTTATGGATACGTTCGGAATCGTTGGGAGCTGCCCGAGCTTTGGAGGTCACTTCCTGGACGCTGCCGCCGACTGACCGGTCGGGAGGACGAGTTCCTTCCCCTCCCCGGCTTCCCTGGCCGAGAGGGGCTGTCGAAGGCTTTGTTTAGCGTGTACAACTGTGTGGAGGAGAGTCGGCTGCTCGCGGTGGGGCTTTCTTGGGACCCTGAGCGGGAGGCTGCGGTTCCCCTGGAGCGTGGGAAAAAGAGAAAGATTGTTTTCCGGAATGGAACTCCTGGTTCGTGTTCTGCTCCGCCGGAGCCTAGGAGCCATGATCATGAAGCCGGTCCGAGCCGCCGTCGGGGGGATCCGATTGCTCCCGACCCGGAGGTCGAGATTCTGGCCTCCCCTACTGCTGAGCAGGTTGCGCAGGGAGACTTGCCGCCACCTCCTCCTCATCCACCGTCGAGGCGAGTTTCCTCGTCCCTCCAGGCGATGACTTCTGCAGTAAGTTAATCTCTCCTTTTTTGGGTCTTGACTTGTCTCTGCCCTTATTGTTCGTGTTTCCTGATTGTTTCCTTCGTGTTTGCAGGCGAACGCTCTGACCAACGTTGCTCTCACGTGGAACGACTGTTACGTGGGCCTCAAGGACAGTTACATCTCTCTCCAAGAGGAGCTGAGCGTGATGAAGAGGGACACGTCTGCTTTACAGAAGAGGAGGGATCGCGATCTGTCCCGCATCAAGCAGCTGGAGGCGGACCTTTCTTCCTCCCAGTCCGAGGTTGAGAAGCTGCAGGAGGCGTATGGTGGGGATAAGGCGCTTGCCCAGGACGCGCTTCGTCAGCTATCTGAGGCCCAGGGGGAGATGTTTCATATGGAGGGGGAGCTGGGATTTCTGCGAAGCGAGGTGGAGCGGCTGTCGTCGGTCGAGCGCAGCCTCGAGGATGCCAAGGCGGCCGGAGTGGCTGAGTTCCGAGATTCTCTTGCTTTTGTCGAGGAGCGGTTCCAGATGGCGGAGGAGATCCGTGCTGAGGTCATGATGAAGGAGGTCGAGCCCCTGTTGGAGGATGAGCGCGAGGTCGCCTTCCAGCGCGGTGTTCAGAAGACTCTCCGCTTAGTGGGGAAGAGGTTCGGGTGTGACACCGCTGGTCTTGGAGCGGGAGATCTTTCGGAGGATGAGTGTTCGGACGCAGCCGAGGATTGATGCCGATCGCCCTCTGTTTTCTTGACTTCCCTGTTATTGTTTGCTTGTGTGTCGCTCTGAGTCGGCTTGTTGGTATTTTGCTTTTCCGCTTTTCGTACCGTTGTCCGCTTGGTGCGCAGCGTTGAGCTAACGCGTTTGTACCCTCTTATCGAGTTTATCGTATTTACTTCTCTGTTTGATCTGTTTATCTGGTTGTTAGCACCTACATGGTTTGGTTGTTTTCAAAATGAGTTTTGCACGAGTCGGAGCCCGCGGCTTTCAAATATATACATATATAAAGAGTTAGCTTGCGCAAGTCTGTGCTTGCGGCTTTCTCGCACGAGTCTGTGCTCGCGGCTTTGGTGCACGAGTCTGTGCTCGCGGCTTCGTTGCACGGGCCTTTGCCCGCGACTTTGGTGCACGAGTCTGCGCTCGCGGCTTTAGTGTGCGAGCCTTTGCTCGCGACTTTTTGCACGGTTCTGAGCCCGCGGCGTTTTGCACGAGTCTGTGCTCGCGGCTTTGGCCGGTGAATAGCGGGGGTATTCAAACCGGGGGTGAACGTAGGGGGGGCAGGCCCCTACGACACCGGGACTCGACGGCGGAGGAGAAGGGCGAACCTTCAATCGACGGCGGTGCAGAGTCCCTGGGGCAGGGCCCCGAAGCGGTACCTGCAGTAGAATGGATTGGAGCAAGTAGGATTTCATTAGAAAATAAATCCTGATACATTCGCAAGTGCAGTCTTGCGATAAGTTTCTGATACAGGCTTCAGAGAAGATAGCGTCGAGCCTTTCTTGCGTTGTGTTTGCCCGAATCTTTTCGGTCGTTCAGCTTGGTGGGCAACGGCGGCCCGGCGATTGGCCTTCGCTGGCCTTCTTCTGCGTCTTCTTGCGGATGGCCTCCAGGTATCCTAGTTGGACAAGACGTTCAATCTCTTCTTTCAATCGGGCACATTGCTCCGTTTGGTGTCCTCGGCCTTTGTGGAAGTGGCAAAACTGAGACTGATCTCCCCTGTGCAAGGAGAGCCTCTTGGGCCAGTGGATGAGCTTGCTATGACATATTACGGACAATATATGCTCGCGTGGTGTGTTTAGCGGGGTGAAGTTCCGGGGGCCTAGACTTGCTAGATCTTGGGGGCGGTTTGCTTGGTTCTGAGTGGGCCGTTCGGCTTCCTCGGGCTGCTGTTGCTGTCCCTTTCTCTTGCGGCTTGAATCGAGAGGCGGCGGATCTGTCAGTGTCTGAAGTTTTTCCTTTCCAGCTATCGCAGGAGCTGCTTGGCCTTCTCGTGAACCCTGCATCTCGGTCTTTGACTTTGGCGACGGGTTGCTGCTGATCCAGGGGAGCCATGGGGCGGACATGCCGAGACTATGCATTGCGCTCTTGAGGATACTTCCTTTGCTGGCCATGCGTCCTGACATGAAAACGTCGTGGTCCATGGCGTCCAGTAGGTGGCTCCCGAATATTGCATCGTAGGGGGAGTCTGCTTCGGCGACGACGAATTGTATATCGTACTGGATCGGCTCAGCATGTGCTCCTACTTGGACGGGGAGGGTGATGACGCCTATAGTGGGCACCGTAGTTCCATCCGGGAGCTCTGCTTCGCTAGCCCTAAGCTTGAGGTTCCCGCTTAGGAGCTTGAGCCGAACTATTGCTGCCAGGAATAGGACGTTGAAGGAGATGCGGTGGGTTATCAGCGCCTTCCTCAGCTCACAGGGCGGACTCCCTATGCTTGAATCCAAGATGAAATCCATCCATGCGCAGGGGCGTTCTCGGTGAAGATTTGGGCCGACTTTCTCTGATTGCATGCTCCGCTCCCCCTCTCCTAGGAGGGGTTGTTTGCTTGCTCCGGGCTTTTCTCCTTCCTGGATCTTTGCCGAGTAGGACTCGTGTTGCTCGATGAACGGTCGGGATAACTCGGTGAAGCTATGGATCGCTCCGTTAGGCAGGGATTGATACCAGCGGAGGGCGTCTCCACGCAGCGTTTTGGTGAAGATTTTGCAGCTAGCTGGGTCAGGAAGTCCGAGCCTCCGTGTCGTTATCAGAAAATGATTAACGTGCTCATATGGATCTTCTGCTCTGTGGAATTCCTTGTTGTACGGGAGCTTTAGCCATGACGGAACTGGGTATTCCGAAACTGACTTGGAGAGGGGGGATCGCCTTCGTTGGTGCTTGTCATTGCTCGGATCCTGCCCTCCCGCCGGAGGGGCCGGTTTGCCAGCCGATTCCGGCCAAGGGGGCCGGATGGGTGCAGCCGTGAGCGCTCCTTTCGCCTGGCTTTCTGGAATCGAGGAGCTGTACGCACCGGACAGTTCAGGGGAGGTGTCCACTCTTGCTGGTTCCGAGAATTCCGGCGAAGTGGGTATAGCGCTCGGGAATTCTTTGCTTCAAATTTGGGAATCCATTCCCACAGATGGCGCCAAACTGTTGCGGAACGCTTAGGGCTCTTGGTAGACCGGTTCACTTGAACCACCTTAGCTCGTGAGCGAACTAAGCGCGCAAACAGTCAATTGAAGATTCGTTGGTTGCACTGGGACTTTTTAGCGTGGAAAACCCGGAAAGGGTAAAAAACCACGTGGTCGGAGCTGTGCCGACCAAATTCCACTATCTTCTGGGAGGTTACAACTTGAAAACTAGAACTCGAGCGCGACAGACCGCCGCTCGTTACAATATTTGGGGAGCGAGAGAGCTCCGAGAGTGACAGGCCACCTCTCGGAAAAACTAAGTCCTTTTCCCTTCTGAGAACGCTGGTCGCCTTTCGGAAGTGAGAAAGCCAGTCGCCTTTCCCTTCTGAGATTGCTAGTCGCCTTTCGGAAGTGAGAAGGCCAGTCGCCTTTCCCTTCTGAGAATGTTGGTCGCCTTCCGGAAGTGAGAAAGCCAGTCGCCTTTCCCTTCTGAGATTGCTAGTCGCCTTTTGGAAGTGAGAAGGCCAGTCGCCTTTCCCTTCTGAGATTGCTAGTCGCCTTTCGGAAGTGAGAAGGCCAGTCGCCTTTCCCTTCTGAGATTGCTAGTCGCCTTTCGGAAGTGAGAAGGCCAGTCGCCTTTCCCTTCTGAGATTGCTAGTCGCCTTTCGGAAGTGAGAAGGCCAGTCGCCTTTCCCTTCTGAGATTGCTAGTCGCCTTTCGGAAGTGAGAAGGCCAGTCGCCTTTCCCTTCTGAGATTGCTAGTCGCCTTTCGGAAGTGAGAAGGCCAGTCGCCTTTCCCTTCTGAGATTGCTAGTCGCCTTTCGGATGATGAAGATCTTCAAGTCCCGAAGGAGATCTTCAAGTGCTGAAGGAGAATTCCGCAGAAGTCTGCAAGGAGCTCTCCCGGGTCTAGAAGTCAAGGTCCCTTCAAATGAAGCCCTAGGGCCCTTTTATAGCTTTGGTCGGGGGTAGTCCGGTAATCTCGCCGTTTGCAGTTTCCATAAATGCTTGGTGGACGAATCATATTTTCCGATTCGGGGCACACGGATCGCCATTTTTCATAAATGACCACCTTGCCCTTCGGGCAGCTTGGGCGGCTCGGGCAGTTCGGGCAGTTCTGTTGGCGGCAAAAAAGGCGACTGACCGTTCCTGAAAAGTGAGAAGCCTGAAAGACAAAAAGTGAGAAGCCTGAAAGACAAAAAGTGAGAAGCCTGAAAGACAAAAAGTGAGAAGCCGGGAACCCAGAGAGTGAGAAGCCGGAAAGACAGAATGTGAGAAGGTTTCCCGATCGTGCTCAGAAACGCTCTGAGCGCGTGCTAGCGCTGAAGTGTTTCAAGTGCGCGACGAAATGCGAGGGCGTTCTGGTTACGCCTCGAGGTGTTCTGTGTGAATAGCGGAACGGCAAGCTGCATCCTTAAGGAGAAAATAAGGGCGTGATGCTCCTGATGAAAAGTACGCCCGTGAGGGCTTCCCGCAAGTCCCCTCTGCCAGGAAAGAAGGAGAGGCGGGCGGCCGTACCTTGCGCGGGGAAAGGAGGGTGACGCGGTCGAACTCCAAGGGAGTACGGCGCGCCCGCATCCCGAGGGAGTGCGGCACGGGCGCACCAAAGAGGGGGCGACTTTGACCGCACCCCGAGGGGGTGCGACGTGGCCGCACCCCAAAGGGGGCGCGGCCAAGGCCGCACCCCAAAGGGGGCGCGGCCAAGGCCGCACCCCAAAGGGGGCGCGGCCAAGGCCGCACCCCGCGTGGGGTGCGGTTTGGCCGCACCCCTCGCGGGGTGCGGTTTGGCCGCACCCCTCGCGGGGTGCGGTTTGGCCGCACCCCTCGCGGGGTGCGGTTTGGCCGCACCCCTTGCGGGGTGTGGTTTGATCGCACCCCCAGGGGGCGTGGCGTGGGGGCGAGGATCCCTCCCGCGACGGGAGGGAGAAACTCCGTCGTGTCCGCGGCGGTTTGCGCGCCTTGCTTTTCCTGCCAATTTCAGAGGGGGAGAGTTTTTTGGAGATAAGCCGCCCTTGGAAACGATCCGTCTTTGGAAATATTTGTTGCCTTTTATGAACATTTCCGTCAGACACCTTTATAAATATGAGACTCTTATCATGAGTACCCATCAAGTGTCTTCAGAGGCCACTCCCCACCTTCCTTTACCGGATCAGAGTCTATAGTACAAACAAAGGAGTGGCTGAACACCATTCATGGGATGTTAGATGGGAAACGATGCCTAGTCGACATGGCGGTGTCTTTATCCATTTCTGATTTGGAATCTCACGCAAAAAGGTGGTGGAAGTCGGTCATGGATACTATTTATGTAGGGTATGAGTATTCAGACATTTCGTGGAAGGAATTCAAGGAGGCGCTGTTAGAGCACTTTGTGCCTCAGACAGCAAGGGATGAGTTGGAAGAGCGATTCCTGTAGCTTAAGAAGGGGAACCAGACAGTTTTGGAATACACGCGGGAGTTCTCCCACCTTGCCCGCTTTGCCGACTCTTATCGGCTAGATGAGGCAGACTACACCAAGAGATTTTATAGGGGCCTCCGTGACGATCTCAGGAAGGCCCTCTTATTCATAGCAGATTCCATCTTAGCACGGATTATAGAGATGACTAAGAAGTTAGAAGCGGACCACCTCAAGGTTCAGAGCAGAACAAAGAGGCCAGTGGATGACATGGTGATCGGGGGTGGGAACAGGGGTCTAGGACACCCCCCAGCAGTGGTGAAGATTTATTAGACATTAAAGAGGCAGAGGATGACCTCGTCCTGATCTCAGACGAGAGCAGAGGCCCCCTGCTGTACTTGCCCCTCAGCCATTACGGATCCAGGAGCCGCAAGGGCAGGCAAGAGGGGCACACCATCCACCAGTGTGCTTTCAGTGTAACCAACCAGGTCATATACAGGCTCATTTCCCTCAGAGATGGGGAAACCCTCCACCACCACCACCTGCTGCCCTACCTGCACAACAATTCAGAGGCCATGGCCGAGGACGTAGTCGAGGCTGAGGCTTCTATGTTGGAGATCGACGACCAGGCAGGGAGCAGGTTTGTGCATTAGATCTTTCTCAGTCTCGGAGTCCCGAAAGATTCATCGCAGGTATGTTAATATTTTAAATTCCTTTCAATTCTTAGATTGTAGATTTGATATAGAACTATTAGAAGTAGAAAACTTAGCTACTTAAAACTATACCATAACCTAGGGATAGTAATCGTATGCGGCAAGCCTTCCCATACCTTATTCGACATGGGGGCATCCCACAACTTCATCTCAGAGGACTTTGTCAATGACTTGGACGAGGTTAGACATTACAATGGAGTCACTAGGATGGTACGTCTCCCCAATGGGATGGAGATTGAATCAATGATAAAATGCCTTCTGAAGGTGACCATCAAAGGTCTAACCCTCAAGGCTCCGACAATGATCTTGAAGATGTCGGACTTTGACCTTATTCTGGGAATGACATGGCTTACCTGGAACCATGCTCATATCGAATGCCCGGTGAGGA
The DNA here is from genome assembly GCA_033032865.1 of Dactylorhiza incarnata. Lineage (NCBI taxonomy): Eukaryota > Viridiplantae > Streptophyta > Magnoliopsida > Asparagales > Orchidaceae > Dactylorhiza > Dactylorhiza incarnata. The sequence continues at coordinate 1,143,413 of JAWHQI010000474.1, forward strand.
AGGTTGTGCTGAGATATATAAACACTTACGTAAATTTCAAAGGTACTTCTACGGTCCCCCGTTCTTTGCTTTCCTTTGTTCATGCCGTCAAGGCCCATTTGCAGGGAGATAAGGTGTACTTGATTTGCTTCGAAATGGTGGAGGCGGAGGCCTCCCTAACAGATACCCCGGTGGCCTGAGTTTTCCCTGATGTATTTTTGGAGAAATTGTCGGGACTACCCTGCACAGGGACACTGATTTCTAGATCCAGTTGGTACCGGGAGCAAGAACAGTATCCAGGGCACCCTACAGGATGGCCCCAAAAGAGTTGGCGGAGTTCCGTGCCCAATTATAGGAGTTAGTAGACTCAGGGTTCGTCCGTCCGAGCTCATCACCATGGGGAGCCCCAGAGCTATTTGTAAAGAAGAAGGATGGGGCTCTTTGGTTGTGTATCGAATACAGGGAGCTCAATCGACTAACAATGTGGAACACTTATCCTTTTCCCCAGATTTATGATTTGTTCAATCAATTAGAAGGAGCGCATTGGTTTTTGAAACTAGATTTGAGATCGGGATACTATCAACTGTGGATTCAGGAGGACATTCCGGAGGCGGCTTTCAGTTCTAAGTATGGCATATACGAGTTCACCGTGATGCCATTCGGACTCACGAATTCCCCTTATGCATTCATGAGTTTGATGAACCGGGTATTTGAGGCCTACTTGGATGTCTTCGTTATCGTATTCATCGACGATATCCATATTTATTCAAGGATAAAAGAGGAGCATGACCGCCATTTAGAGCTAGCATTGGGTAAGCTGAGGGAGCATCAACTATATGCTAAGTTCTCCAAGTGCCAATTCTGGCTGAAAGAAGTTGCATTTCTAGGTCACGTCATTAGCGGAGCAGGATTATCAGTGGACCCGACAAAGATTAAAGCGGTGTGGGATTGGCCACAACTGAAGACAACTTCTGATGTACTGAGCTTCTTAGGACTTGACAACTATTACAAGATGTTTGTGGAAGGATTCCCCAGGATTGCCCTCCTACTTACTTCTCTAACGAAGAAGCACACACCATTTGGTTGGACACCATGGTGCGAAGCAACCTTCCAAGAGTTGAAGGACAGACTCACTACTGCCCCGATCCTTGCCCTCCCATCTGGGAAGGAAGGTTTTCAGGTCTGCACTGATGCATCATACTAAGTAATGGGTGTAGTGCTGATGCAACATGGCCATGTTATTTCTTACGCTTCTGCCAGCTGAAGAAGCACGAGGAGAATTACCCGATGCATGACCTCGAGTTGGGTGCGGTGATTTTTGCATTGAAAATTTGGAGACATTTTTGTACGGGGTCCATTACGATATTTTCTTCGATCATAAGAACCTAAAATATGTGGACACACAGAAGGATTTCAACCAACGACAAAGATGATGGATGGAGTTCCTTTATGACTATCAATATACTATGCGCTACCACCCCGAAAAGGCAAACTCAGTATCAGACGCACTTATCCAAAGGGGAGCACTTCCGATTCGGAGCCCTGACTGATGGACATGGAGCTGATGCAAGTGCTAATGGACATGCAAATCACTCTGGTGTCCAAGGCCGACCCTGAGGCCTATGCGGAATATTTGACTTTGATTAGCATAGCTTATGATATTCGAGACAACATCATGTTTGGGTAGAGGCAGTACACAATATTGGAGTAAGTGTCTGCAGCCCTGGAGTCAGGCCCTTAAGGAGATTTTTCCTGGCGTGATGATCTCGTTCACTTCCGAGGCCGATTATACATACCAACGGGAGATATGATCCGGGAGGATATCATGGAAGAAGCACATAGTAACAAATATTTTGTACACCCAGGGATCTCCAAGATGATAGCGAACTTGAGGAGGATGGGGTATTGGCCTGGTATGAAGGAGATTGCACACTTTATGATGCACTTTGAGTCCTGCTAGCGAGTGAAAGCCGAGTGAAAGAGGCAGGGAGGACTACTACAACCACTACCAGTGCTGGAGTGGAAATTTAAAGACATATTTATGGACATATTACACAGTCTGCCTCGCTCCCGATCCAGGCATGACTCTGTGTGGGTGATCTTAGACTGTTTGACGAAGGTCGCAGAGTTTATTCCCCTCAAGAAGAATGCTACGACTGGTACATTAGTGTGGTTATTTGTAGAGTAGTTTGTGTGATACCACAGAGTTTTTAGATCGATCGTATCAGATCGGGATGATCGGTTCACATCTCGGGAATGGAGAGCTGTCCAAGCTTATCTGGGATCTCGATTGACCTTCAGTGCAACCTTCCACCCTCAAATGGATGGCCAGACATGGCGTATCATCCAGACAATGGAGGATTTACTACGCCTACATCTTGGACCGTGGGGAGCTGTGGGAGAGATTATTGCCACTCGTCGACTTCTCTTACAACAATAGCCATCAATCCAGTAGCGACATGGATCCATACAAAGCATTATACAGTCGGATCTGAAAGTGCTAGGCTCGGAGTACATAGAGGACACAGATGCTCAGGTGCGACTGATATGTGAATGGATGCTAGAGGCCTAGAGCAGGCAAGCCAAGTATTATGATGAGCGCACCGTAAGGTAGAGTTCTAGGTGGGAGAAAGATTTTTTCTAAAGATACATCCATTGCATGATATCACATGGGTGCGGAGGCTAAAGAAGCTCAGTCCTAGATATATGGGGTCATATAGGATCCTAGAGCGGATCAGCCCCTTGGCTTACCGATTGGAGGTGCCACCAGAGCTGGCAAACTTGTATGACGTCTTCCACGTCTCTTCACTCAGGAGGGCTTTACTTCGGCCAGAATAACAAATTTTGTAAACCTCAGGCCCGGTAGCATTCGACCGATCAGTCTGCTTGGATCCAATACTGATTGATGACACTAGCATTCGGGTTCTGCGGCGGAAGAAGGTCCAGCTTGTCAAGGTTTTGTAGTCAAATCATGGGCAGGAGGAGCACACCCAGGAACTCTTGGACCATATACAAGAACGATACCCGGGATTCTTTGCATCAGGTATACCCTAACCCACCTGAAGTTTTACTTTTCTTTATCACAAGCGAAAAACCCGTAGACCCAATCTCTATTTCGGGGACGAAATTATTTTTCTTTATGTATTGGGATTTATAACATTTCTAAATCTACTAGACCCATAGGTTGACTTTCGTAATGACATAGGCTCAAGTCAACCTAAGTGGCCTTAGAAACCAAGTAGTTAGGCAAAATGCTACTTGGGGTGCTAATAGCAATTTTGAACACTAATCTAAGAATTAGACAAAAAGACCCCAACATGACAAGTTGACCCCACCATCACTCCCTCAAACCCTTAAGGTGTCCATTGGGCCACTTAGGACCCAATCGGGCAACTTAATTGATCAAATTAACCAAAGTCAACTCTATCCCCAAATAGGTCAAACCACGCAATTTAGGGCCAATTAGGGTTCAATTGACCTAATTGACTTCCCCAAGTCCACTTAACCATCAAGGGAGGCCAAAGGGGTCAATATTGACCCATTGGGCCCACTCAATTTCATCAAATTGACCAATGTCAACCCTTGGTCAACATAACCCCAAATTGGCCAAATTAGGCTAAATTGACCCAATATGGGCCCCACCATGGCTCAATCCATCGTTCTTGTGGTAATGGGACCATGACCACCATTTAGGGTCAGCCCACTCATCAATTTGGCCAAGTCAACTCAAAAGTCAACACTTGGTCAAATATGCCTAAATTTGGCTTATGTGGAATTAAATCAAATTCCCATGGGCTATGACCCTCAATAGAGGCTCATTATGCATCCCAAACATCATTTACCATGTTTACCCTTCTTAATTTGAAAGTAGGAGGCATGCACGTGGTGAATTTGGAATTTCCCCAAATTCACATAGGACAAACCATGGATTCATTTGTTGAACTCCGCATGGCCTCAATTCCATGAATCCTGGCCTCCTCCCTATTTCCCCGAGAAACTCCAGTAGGTTTCAAGCATGGAGAAGGACAAGTGGAGCTGAGATTGGAGCCCATTGGCCGGCCAAGAGGTGGCCTTAATGATAGCTCCTTAAACACTCTATCACAGCTCCAATTGAGACCACCACCATCTTCAGAGAGAAGAGAGAAGAAGAAGCACCCTGCCAATTGAAGGATTCTAGCTCTGTTCAGAAGATAAGCCATGGAATCAAGGAGGGGATCGACCATGGCTACCAAGAGAGTTACACGCTTCAACAGCTCCAATCAGGCTTGCCATCCTCTTCTCCTCCCTTAGTGCTAGATATCTGCTCTTTCCTTTTTGAATTTCATGAAGATTTGATGAAATGTCCATGTTCCCGATCGAGCTCTTTAAATCATCCAAATCCCCCCCCCCCCCCATTTGGCCTATAGATCACCTCCGACCGCCATTTCTCCGGCAAACGACGACCAACCCCCGACAAGAGGTGGTGGCGTCGGCCGTTTGGCCGGATATGTCCTTAGTCGGCCAGAATCGGGCCCCAAAAGCCTTCCAGGAAGGAGGGATTTTAGCCCTTGGCTTAAGGAGGAAGACGACTCCTGGGCCGTCCGATCTGTTAAATGAAGACCACAATTAATTAATTTGTTGTTATAATAGGATTTCTCTCTGATCTTAAATTATTTGTAGAAAATACTTAGATACAAAATTTGAAAATGTGCCAACATGAAATATGATGACCTAGGTCTCTACTATTTTTAGAAATTGAATTCACCCAATTTAGAGCACTATAGCTCACTTAGAACCAATTTTGGTGGGCTGTGTACATAGAGTGCCCTAGGCACTAATTAATTAATTTAAGGAGTTCTATAACTCCAAATAGGATGAAATATTGGAGATGCATGAGTCTTGCCCAAACACATACCCTACTCAAAAATGGGAATTTTTGGAATGACTTTTATATATTTTTTATAATAATTTCATAATTCATGCATGAGTAAATTAGATGGGTATATGAACCCTAAAGACCCCAAATTTTTGGTGGGGATTTTATTATGTCATGGTTTGTCTCTGGTAAATATTCCATGCAATTTGGTCATGTGCATGTTTGGGAAATACCTCATGAATGTAGGAGTAGTGTATGGAGAATGGTGTCCATATAACAACCAAGTTGAATTTAGTGAAATTGGACTTCTACAACTCCAAATAGGATGAAATTTTGGACATGCATGTGTCTTGCCCAAACATATACCTTGCCCCAAAATGGGAAATTTTGGAAAGACGTTTTATATAGTTTTTATAATAATTTCATAATTCATGCATGAGTAAATTAGATGGGTATATGAACCCTAAAGACCCCAAATTTTTGGTGGGGATCTTATTATATTATGATTTGCCTATGGTAAAAATTCCAAACAATTTGGACATGAGCATGGGTGGAAAATACCCCATACATATATGAGTAGTGTATGGGAAAATGGTGTGCACTTAAAACCAAAGTTGTATTTGGTGAATTTTTCCCAAATGGCTTCCTACATGGTAGTGAGAATTTGTCTATGCATGTAACATGAGGAAATATATCACCCTTGGAATGGTTGGAATTTTTGGACTTTTATTTCTTGTTACTTTAATATTCCTTCTTATGTCTCAATTATGGATTATGTAAACTATTCGTGATCAAATTATCAAGGAAAAATATATAACTCTGCCCATGGCATTATTAGGACATGAAACACCTCTGGAATTTATTTGGGGATTTTTTGAGTACCATTTACTCTACTAAATTAAGTTGTTGGGATTTTACAACTTGTGAATTAATGAAATAATCATGGCTCTATTCCTCTTTTTCATGAATTTACAAACCCCACACATAATTATTTTGGAATCACAATTCATGAAAATTTTGTCGCCCATGAATTTAGTCCAATTGGTATTTCCTAAGAATTATTGGATAACGATTTTGTTCTTACAAATGGAAACCAGTGCTTAATCATCAAATTTCACAAGACACTCCTTGTGAAAAATTTTCTGACTCGCTTAATCTTGATTCTTTTTATACTAACAATTTTCATATAGAGGATGAGCCGTTGCAATCGAACATATTCATCGATCCATTTGCCGCTCATCTTCAGCACTCTCAATTACCTCATGTATCCATAGGTAATTGGGCGTCATATTCAAGCAAACCACCAGCAAAAGAGTCAAGAGTATAGCAGAGGAGTCGCCGGGAAACGGATTTCGGCATATTAACCTCAACATGAATTAAGGGAGTTGCCTGTGCATTTCCAATTTAGATTTCCATTTAGCTAGCCCTTAACGTATAGCTCAAAGAAGTTAAACAAAACGCACTTGGGAGGCACCCCTTGCTTATGGTTATTTTTCTTGCACTTCTCTTTATTGCATTTCTCTTTTACTTTCAAGTTTTCTTCATACTTAGTTTATAAATATTGGGGAAAATATTTATTTTTAAGTATGGGGGTGTATTCTCTTATGTTTTTTTTATTAAAAATCTAAAACAATTAGCCAACTTTTAAACAAAAAAACATAAAAAAAATGTTTTTCTTTTCATTATTTTTAATTTTGTTATAAAAATTTTCCAAAATACAAAAAATGGTTTTCTTTTCGTTTAAATTTTTATGTCTGCGTCTTAATTTTCTTTTAGGCAAATTAAAATACCAAAAAAATTGGGGACAATGTTTATTTTTCTTTTATTGCATTTCTCTTCACCTTTCAAGTTTTCCTCATACTTAGTTTTTAAACATTGAGGACATTGTTTTTTCAAGTATGGGGTGTATTCTATTATATTTTGTTTTTATTAAAAATCTACAAAATTAGACAAACTTTTAAACAAAAATCTTAAAAAAATTTGTTGTTCTTTTCTTTATTTTTAATTATGTTACAAAATTTTTCCAAAATACAAAAAATGGTTTTCTTTGTTCGAACATGGTTTTGCGCATCCCTTTGATTTGAGAATAACAAATCCTATTTGTATTTGATCTTGTTTGTCATTGTGTTTGTAGCATGCATGTTTGAACAGATATGACACTAGTTTGCTGCATTATTGGTCTGGAACTGCCCACAGGCAGAAATTATGATTGTGGTCTAACGCCAGGAGTTAAGTTTAACACTGGGCGTTGACGATCAATGGGATGGCTTGCCGATCCACGGGATGGCTTGCCGATCGACGGGATGTCTTGTCGATCGACGAGATAGCTTACCGACTAAGATTATGAAAGAGGTTTAACGCCAAGCATTAGGTCTTAACGCGAGGCATTAACTCTCTATGATTATGGCAAGGAGGGAAGCAGCCGTGATTGAAGGGGCACTTTAGGAATGATTTGACCTAACGCCGGCGTTAGCCTCAACGCCAGCGTTATGGTTGCCTAAAATGGATGTTTCCTTAAGTGAAGAATCTCCTTCCCGTTTTTAAGATCCGAGCCATCAAAACAATTCCAACCTGGGTCAACGCCAGTCGTTAACCTTAACGTCGGTGTTAGCCTTCAGTCCTATAAATTGGTGGACTTCATCTTCTCCAACTACTGATTGAAGAGAGCCCTATTCCAGCACTTTAGAAACTCTGAAAGGGCCATATTTCCAGACCAACATATCTCCCACTCAAATTTCAAAAGGAGGAATCAAAGGAGGCTTGGATCAACATGCTAACTCAACGCATAGAACGCACACTTGGACTTCAATGATCTTCAGCGATTCTTCAGCGTCTCCTTCAGATTACCTCATAGGGAGTTTTTATAATTGTCTTTTGTATTTTATATTTATCTTTGTAATCGGTTCGTAAATTTGCCTCGTGTTGGCGAGTGAGTCTGGGTAGGACTTAGGGAGAAATTCGCCTCATGTTGGCTGAAAGTGCACAATGTGCCTCTTAGAATCCTCTAGAGGGAGGTGAATAGAAATTTAAAAATTATTCCTATTCTAACTGTGAAAACAATAAACTAATCTAAGGATTTATGCACACTCAAGATCTCATTCAGAATAAAATAGTGCTATAATATAAAGCAAAAAACAATAAAGTAAACTAGCTATGAGGGACAACACAGAAAATTATCCAACCAGAAGACACGTAGATTTTTATAAAGGTTCCCCAAAATGTGGGTACTCCCCTCTTCTACCACCTGGTAGGGATGCACCACAGTGCCCGAGTCTTTTGGTAAGGAGACTCTTAGAACCACTGATCTTTTGACAAGGAGATCATGAACCACTAGATCTTTTGATAAGGGGATCTTGAACCACCGATCTTTTGTTAAGGAGATCTTGAACCACTGAATCCTTTGAAGAGGGATTAACAAAACTCTTTACAGAAGGGAAAGAAGGAGAAGGAAGAAACTTATAGGAATTCTGTTCTCAGAATTCTTGAGAAGACTGCATGAAGAACAGCCTATTAGATGTTCCATTGGATCTGCTCTTGATTAACCCCTGCTTTAGATAGTGATGGATTGCAGGTGCTTTGTATGTCAGTTCCTTTCTACTTCTGCTGATTGAGATCTGGATACTAAGAGATTGTGATGAAGAGTAGCTTTCAGATCCTCTGTTCTATTAGATGAAGTACATCAGAGCTTTCTTTTCTTTTCTCTTTTCTATGTTAGGGTTCCTTAGAGGGAGAGGAGAAAGAAGAAAGACCCAATAGAACAGTATAGCCGATTGTGATGAGTGCCTTGCTTTTCTCTTTCTTCTGTTGCCTTTTATTGTCCCACAATTGAATTTGAATTTGTTTCCCTTTTAGGTAAGTCCTGAAAGGTATATTTGTATAGGCAATAAATCATTCCTTCCTTCTTTTATTTCCGACCCATCCACCAACATTTAAGCTTGTTTCCAAGAAAGCTTTTCTCTGACCTCAATTAATTCTTTATTTCATTTAAGGTAATTAATGGAGCCATTGGGGAAAGGTCTTGAGAGAGGTGGGCCATGAGAGAGGGTCAAAAATGACAGCTGAAAAGGTTTCCCTTTTTAGAATGTATTCGACGTAGCGTCTAGTTCACCTCCTCTCTTATCGACGCAGCTTCGAGTTCCTGTAGGAGCTACTTCGAATTCATCCTTGCTCTGATTGAACTCTGCTAGTCGATGTTGCGTCGATATCTTATCAACGCAACATCGAGTTGATCTGCATGGCTCTGAACTTCATCATCTGCTTCGAGATAAAGTCACCATTCTGTCGACTTTAGTTGGCTTCGACAGATATCCCCTTCTGCGTCGAGTTGAAGTAGAAGCTGCGTCGACTTCTCAAGTTACTTCGACAAACCCATGACCTCTTTGTCGACTTCTATTCAAGGTAACATCGACATGAGTTACTTTGACAGAAGGGTTGAACCACTTAGACTTCTAGTCAGAGCAGCGTCGATATGGACTCGATGTTGCGTCGAATTCTATTCGACGCAAATGTGAACTTAGCCCAATTTTGCTTCCCTTGAACTGGTCCTGACACCCTATGTTAAGTGTGACATCCGAAGACATCTAATGACCAGATTACCCTCAGTATATAATGGGTAATTAAATCCTAGTAGTTAAAATCACTTTTATATAATTTGTTAAATTAAATCACAGGGTTTTCCCAACAATCTCCCCCTATTTATCTTAACAAATTTTACAGTTTGTTCAAAGTGATTTTACACATTTCATAAAATAAAACTCTATACACAAGATCTCACAGGGCATCAAATGAGTAAACTAAATGAGCTGATAACAGACAAAGTATCGGATTAAAGATAATCAGAAGTTTATCATAGTTTACCCAAAGTGAGTATCACTTCTTTTCTTTGAGAAAAAGAAAGTCTTCATATACTCTCCTGTACTTTTTCTCCACACATTTGAAATTTGCAGGAGTGGCTTTTTTAGGATTCTTCTGAATCTTTCCATGTCCTTTGAAGAGCTTCTTCAGGTCCACTTCTGTGTTAGTATGAACATCCTTGAGTGTAAAGCCTAGCCCAAAAACCTTGGTTGTCATCAGATTTATAACCTCTAAATTCAGATCAGCTGATTTAGGATCTTTCTCTAATATGGATTCAACAGAGCTTGCTTTTGATTTGCCAACATTTGCTTTTTCCTTCCCAGAGGTTGAGGCTTTTGTAAACATGATCTTTATTTTCTCTATCTCTTCTTTAGGTGACTTCTCTCCTTTCTTTCTTTTCAGAGGTAGCTGCACTGCATTCTTTGGATTGCACCCAATCCCTCCTCTGTGGAGTTGCCCTACTCCTTCTAGTATTTTTCTTGATGATTTTTTGTAGAATACATTGTATGATCAAATAAAGTGGATTTGATTGGAATTGCCTTGGCCAGTTCTTCCTTTTCAACCACTTCCTTTCCTCTTTTCAGAATATCCATGAATCTATTTTCCTTTTCTTCAATCTCCCTTTGGGCTAACTCATATTCATATCTTTCTCTGTCTGTAATCTCTTCTAAAGTTTTATCCAGCTCTGGGTTTGTGTAGGTTTTCATTATGTTCTCAGGAATTTCAACCTTCTCATATTTCTTATGATAGGATTTATTTTTCTTGTATTCCTTCCTTTGTTCCTTTGTGTACATTTCCCTGATGGGTACTCTTCCTCTATCTCTACCTCCACCTCTATATGGAGGTCTCCCTCTGAAAATTGGTGTTGGAAGAAGTGGTTTAGTCATAGGAGCAGGTGGAGAAGGAAGCTGAACTGGAGGTGCTAGTTGAGCTGGTGCTGGATCAGGTGAGGTAGAGTTTGTTGGAGCCTATGTTCCGCATCTCTTGGTTTGAGAATAACAAATATTGTGTTGTATTTGATCTTCTATTTTGTGTGTTGATAGTGTGCAGGTTGTACAAGAATTATTACTACACATCCCTATGAGTAGTATACTGAATGGAGTGCTACACATCCCTATGAGTAGTATACTGAATGGAGAAAACTCTCTGGAAAGAGAGCTAACGCCCCGCGTTAGTTGTTAACGCCCCGCGTTAGTAGTTAACGCCCTGCGTTAACTTTCGTCAAGAAGAAGCCGTCGAGATGAAATGTCGTCGAGAAGAAATTCGTCGAGAAGCCAGAGACAACGCATCGTTGACTCTTAATGCCCGCGTTGAGTTAAGATCTGCCACGATCTTGACGGTTTGCACGCTCTCAGCAACTTCCGCACTTGATGCTTAACGCTGGCGTTAACTCTTAACACCAGGCGTTAGCTCCCGTGCCTATTTAAAGAGCATCCCCTCTCATTATTTTAGGTTGATTCTATTGCCTCTAAAGCCAACATTCTGATTCTTTTGAGAGAGGCTCGAGTACAACAATTGAGAGATCTCCCTTGGGCAAACATGACGATCTAAAAAAGATTTTGAAGGAGAAGGTCTAAAATGCATATTCCATACGAAGGACGATCGCTTCAAGAACGCCAACATCTACATCACCTTGGTCTTCACCTTCAGAATTTCTTGGGGAGTTTCTCTTACTTTACTTTTATCATGTAATCTTTTATTTTATTCTTTTTGTAATTGGTGTGAAGAAATTATTTGGGGAGAACGTTGGATTCCGGGAAGGATTCCGTGGGTAATTCGCCGCGGTTGTTGGCGACTAGGTCCTTGTGTGGCTTAGGGGTAATTCACTACCTTGTGCGGGGCGACTGGGTTGAGGGTAGATCTAGGGGGTGGCTAGAGGCCTTATCTAGGGATAGATAGGCTATAGCCAACCGGTCCTTGGGAGAAGGACTGGTGAAATAACAAAAAGTGATTTTTATATTCTCGCCTTGATTTCTAGCGTTATAGAAATCAAACATTTGTATAATCAAGTTCTTATGAAATAAAATATTGTCCATTAATGTTTTTATTCAATTGATTTTATTTCCTCTTTAGGAATGTGTTAAATTATATTTTCATCAAAGCATTAAAATAAACATTTGTGTAATTATCTTTGTAATACAATATTCATTTTCATTATCCCCGATTTTCTGGAATTGTATTTCATTAAAGTGTTCATAAGTTAAATCTCCTTGACATAATTCTGAGCAGCTTAATTTTTTGAAGAGCTAACGCCCAATGTTTACACTTAACGCCAGACATTAACAACACTAAGGAAAAAGTTCTATTAACCTTATCTGAGATATTAAAATATATTTTCCTATAAAATATTCCGAAACTTCAATCACAAACTCTAATATTTTTTATTAAGATTTAAATTCCATAGAAACCTTATTCACCCCCCCCCCCTCTAAGGGCGCCGTAAGATCCAACACGTGGTATCAGTGCGTAGGTTATTCCAATACAGCTTCACAACCAGGAATAATGACGCTTCATGATCTCACATCTTCTGGAGGGGATAAGTTTTATGAAAATGAAAAATCATTATCACCACCTTTATGTATGGGTGAAAATTATAATGATTGGAAAAATCTTATGGAAAAATTTCTTAAATCTTTGGATATTGAAGTTTGGAATATTACTATTAAAATGCCCCCAATTATTCTAAATAAAAATGAAATGTTTTTAAATGCCAAATCTATGAATAGTATATATTGTGCACTACATAAAAATATTTTCAAACTTATTTATACGCTTCTTACTGCTTTTGAAGTTTGGAAATTTCTTGAGAATTCTTATAGTTTTGCCTCCAAAGATGATGAACAAGAGCAACTCCTTATGGATCCAAGAGAAGAAACCGATGAGGACTCATGCTTGGAGGAAGATTTATCTAAGAGAGAAGAATGCAGCGTCACAATATTGGACTCAAATGATGACAACACATCAAGAAAAAGAGAAGACGGAAATTCAACTATGGAAGAGGAATGCGAAGAAGAAGTCAAAGGAAACATTGGTTAAAATTTTGCCTCATCGCATAGCAATGTAAGAAAATCAAAATCTTCTCTTTTTGTAACAAATTCTATTTCTACAATTCGTATGCTTGAAATTGCTAAACGTAGAATTAAGAAATTGAAAAATGCTAATTCCAAATTATGTTTAGAAAATAAAATTTTAAAAGCAAATGCTAAAGTAGAATCTTATATTGATGTTTCAAATTCTCCTTCATGCTCTTTAATTGAAATTGCTAAACCTTGTTTTGATTGTAATACTTTAATAAGGAACTCAAGGTTTTAGAAAAAGGTCTTTTAAATTCAAAAGAGCATAATAAAAAATTGATTAAAGAAAATGATGCTTTAATGGATAAACTAGAATCATTAAAAATGATTATTCAAAAGTTTTCAAGTATTAAAAAATCTCTTATTTCTAGTTTATCAAATCATAAAAAGTCTAAAAATTTAACTTCATATTATAAAAGTAGGTCTCTAAGAAAGAGTGGAATTGAAAATCATCAAGTAAATAAAAACTTTTTATTAAATGCCCATAATCACTCACTCTTTCAACATTCAATTTTTAAGAAAGACCATCACTTTCATAAACTCTCTAAGAATGATTATTCTACAATTCTTTATGATTATCAACATCAATCTATTTTGAAAAACAATGTCAATTAATATAATTCCCAAACGAATTGTTTTTCAACCAAAAATCACCACAAAAAGATGTATAATCATAATATGAATTTGAAAGACAATCAACCAAAATATGAATGGAGGCCCAAAATTAAAAATGAAACACTAACTCCACTTGTAAGGGCCCATTCATCACTATCTCCCCAAAAGCTAACACGATGTATTTGGGTACCCAAAGTAACCATCCCACTTGGACCTCTTTGGATACCTAAATCTCTCATTTGTTAGTATCCAATCATTTGCATGAAGTAGAATTATTTATAAATGAAATATCAAAACTCTACTTCATGACATGCTTAATGTCTTTTTCTTTTGTTTATTTTCTTATTTTTGAGCAAACACGCTAAGGTTACTTAGATATATTATGCAATATGACTTTCACATTTTAAGTCTAATGGTTAACAAATTAAATTAAATTAAATATAAAGTCATAAAGTTGTCAAGTGATCTATCTTTCCTTTTTATATGTTTTATCCTTTTTAAATCCATTGCCTATAAATGTCTTATATTATCATTATAAATTAAATGCTTAATTTGCTAAATGATATTATCAAGACTAATGAAATTACTTTCAAAATTGGATTTACATGGACTTTTAGGGGTTTTAGGCTAAAATATTAAATGCACAACTTATTGCATATTTATCTATTTTCTATGTTGCATGTGATAGCCCCTATAATGAAAAATCAGAATTGAAAAATTACATAAATGATGAATATGATTTCACACACTCCGCCATGACCTATTTATATCCTATGCTAAAATTCACTATTATCATATATCATAATTCATGATCTATATAAAATTATCTTAAATCAACTATCTCTATCAATCTTAGGATTTATGAAATATATGATGGTTATTGGTAAAAAAGTTTCATATCATATTTTGTGTGTGTGATGTGCATCTCAATTGTTTGCATGTATCTCATTATATTTAGACCTAAGATGAAATCAAATAGAATTGTCTCTTCATTCTAGGTCTATGAAAATTCAAAACTCTATGTTTGAATACATGCGACTCAATTATATATTTGTCCATCTTTACTTAGCTTTGCACCATGTTGTCTTAACTTATCATACTAGCATCATCACTTACCATAGGTAGAAATCAATGTCCAAGCTAGTTATATATTGTAATGCTAAAGTAAATTATATTACTAAAATATGAAAATCATAATTTCCTTTATAGTGATTTTGCATGAATAAAAATTTTCTAAATGGATTTAAAATCAATAATCTTCGATATAATTGTAAATCCAAAACTAATCATGCAATTATACCATAGTTCATATATTTAAGGCTTACAAGCTTAGTATGTCCATAATCATTAAACCTATGACACGTGTCTTACAATAGCGATGGCGTAGGATTGTATGCATTAGAGACCTAACCTCTAAGTCATGTCTTATCCTTAACCGGGGAGGGTTCCAATGGGGCCTTGCGAGGCACTGGGGGGAAAGATGCTAGGTTGAGTGTCGTCTTTTGTATGCATATAGGATTAATACCCAAACCTACGACATGTGTGCAACTCCTCATGCCCATCCGTCATTTAGTACGGGGCTAGAGTGTAGTCATGTAGTTAAGGTATCTTGATATATACTTATATTATATTCATTGCATGAACATCATCTCACTCTTTATACTCAAATCATGCATATTTGTTTTTGTTCTAACATTGCATTTTGTGTTTACATATTTTATTATTTTGAGCTTTAATGATTTTACAAAACACAAGTATTTGAAAAATCACCAAAAACATGCTAAAAGAGCCTTCAAATCTAACCAATATACTCTGAAATTTCAACTGAAGGAAGGTCTCTTTATAATACAAATGTATTGTGAAAAATGTTTTTCAAAACATCAGAATTTAGTGTTCTGTCTCGGCATTAAGAAGCTAACGCCTGGCGTTAACTCCTTTGCTCCAATTTTTTTTCTTGTTTTGAATAATTTGTGGTATTATTTTAATGTTATGTGTGTTTTTATTTCTCTGTTTGTAAAAAGTTTTCTAACTTTTTTTCCTTTAAAACAAATTTTTTTTCTCATGCATTATTTTTGGTTTATTTCTCTGACATAGAATATCATTTACTGATAGGGCTAAAAAGACTTCTATGTTTTCCAGAAAATATTCAAATTTGAATATTAAAAATAAATACAAAATTATAAAACAATTTCAAAGAACAAAAATATATTTTTTCTCTTTATGTGGGTTTATTATTTTGTACTTATATAAAAATTCAAAAAAAAAATAATTTTTTTGTTGTTCATTGCCATTGTCAAGGATGATTAATTATATCAATTAAAGATTAAATACAATGTTTAATTTAACTTTCAAGTTTCTTAAAAAACATTGTTTTGTATTTGTCATGCCTTGAAAATTATCTTGTTATGTGCAATGAAATTGATTGTAGACAAACATGCGTAGAAATGCTTAGCATGCCTCTAAGTATGAGTAATGTATTATGTTTGATAATGATTCATTCACTCACTTTTTTTTGATAACGTACATGTGTTTACAATCTTATTCTTGCATGATTGTATAATGTAATAACATAAGTAGTTAAATGCTTAAATAGATTACGTACACAACATTGAATTGGTTATTACAATTCTTTGTCTTTCATGCACTTATTCTTATGAGAAACGTGGTTTCAAATTCAAATGCTATGTTTGCAAAACAAGTGAATTCAGAGTCCTTGGTCATACAAATCAAAATTATATAATAATAAATGACAAGGAAAACTCCACCAAGCACTACTCACCTTCCTGATAAGTCTTAATGAGCATTGTGAGGTTGAGCACCTTGGCTAAAAATTGTAAAGTATCTTGTAGCAAACAATTTATACACCACTTCTCTTAGTACACTGGATCACAAAAAATGAAAATAAAGCTAAAAAGTATAAAAGTGATCCTCATGCACTAGTTTGCACCCTGATAAGTCTTAATAAGCATTGTGTGTGTAGAGCACCTTGGTAGTTGTACTCTTTATTTATGTGTATTGAAATATTGTGGAAGTAATAATATTTGTGTATTTTAATGTTGTGTTAATTCATTATATATGTAATGTGTTTTTGATTGATTCACGTGTATACTTTATCAAAACACTATTTTGTACACATTATTATCTTTCATAAAACTTCTACTCATGAGAATTGGATCCTAATGCTCATCTACTCAATTCTCTTCAAACATAAGTAAATGCACTAGATAACAAAGCATGACTGCTACAATGTTTATGTTTACTTGAAATGAAAATTTTATTACATTGTAGTTTTTGTATCTTTTCTTGATATTATGAAATCATGCTTGCAATTTTATCTTAATGGAATAGCATCTCTTCAATCTTTAACTCAAACATCAACATTTCAAATTTAAAACTCATTATCCTTTATATGATTTTATCTTCTAAAATGATGTTTATGTTTAAGAGTGCTTATTATATTCTTCTGCTAAGTTTACCACTTATGCTCATTCATGTCTATTATTTTTTTAACACTGTGGTATTCTTTTTTTCAACTAGTGGTATCTTAAAACAGAATGCTTACTTTATCATGTCAGTTATGCTGCTTACTACTATATGTTCCATCATGCTTATATTTTTTTCAACAAGTAGTATTTAACAAGCTTTTGATTGCATCCTATTTTTCTTCTCGACATAGAACATATTACTCCTTATTACACACTCTCACCTAAATCCTCTTTTGATACTACCAAAATGGGAGAATAAATTACATAAATCTAATATTTAGGTGGATTACATTATAATAATATCAAACTAATAAAAGAATTTATGTAGGGGGAGTAATCATGTAAGAGGTGCATACACTATCCTTTGCTCGATCATGACAATCCTTCAATAAGTGGTTCCTAATCAATCTTTGTAGATATACACTCATCCCTACCCAATTTTGCTAATAACAAAGGGGGAGAAGAAATTGAGAAATCTAGTAAAAATAGATATTTCGGGGGAGTAATTTATAAGAGAACACTTATGTAGGGGTAGGACATGATATAGGAAGAGTATGCATTATCACTTTCAAATCTATCAGGCTTTTAAACTGTTATTCATGCATATCTTATTACCGCACTTATCTATAAACACAAATGGTCTTAATCTCACTAATTTCTTATACAGGTATTTGTTATTATCAAAAGGGGGAGATTGTTGGATCCTATGTACCGCATCTCTTGCTTTGAGAATAATAAATACCACATTGTATTTGATCTTGTATTTTATGTGTTTATAGTGTGCAGGTTGTACAGGAACTATTACTACACATCCCTATGAGTAGTATACTGAATGCAGTGCTACACATCCCTATGAGTAGTATACTGAATGGAGACGACTCTCTGGAAAGAGAGCTAATGCTCCGCGTTAGTTGTTAACACCCCGCGTTAGTAGTTAACGCCCAGCGTTAACTTTCATCAAGAAGAAACCGTCGAGATGAAATGTCGTTGAGAAGGAATCCGTCGAGAAGCCATAGACAACACTAGCGTTGACTCTTAACGCCCACATTGAGTTACGATCTACCACGATCTCGACGATTTGCACGCTCTCAGCAATTGCCGTACATGATGCTTAACGCTGGCGTTAACTATTAACGTCAGGCGTTAGCTCCCGTGACTATTTAAAGAGCAGCCTGTCTCATTATTTTAGGTTGATTCTATTGCCTCTAAAGCCAGCATGCTAATTCTTTTGAGAGAGGCTCGTGTACAATAATTGAGAGATCTCCCTTGGGCAAACATGAAGATCTAACAAAGATTTTGAAGGAAAAGATCTACAATGCATATTCCATACGAAGGACGATCGCTTCAAGAACGCCAACGTCTACATCACCTTCGTCTTCACCTTCAGAATTTCTTGGGGAGTTTCTCTTACTTTACTTTTATCTTGTAATATTTTATTTTATTCTTTTTGTAATTGGTCTGAAGAAATTATTCGGGGAGAACGTCGGATTCCAGGAAGGATTCCATGGTTAATTCGCCGCGGTTGTTGTTGACTAGGTCCTTGTGCGGCTTAGGGGGTAATTCGCCACCTTGTGCGTGCCGACTAGGTTGAGGGTAGATCTAGGAGGTGGCTAGAGGCATTATCTAGGGATAGATAGGCTATAGCCAACCGGTCCTTGGGAGATGGACCGGTGAAACAACAAAAAGTGATTTTTATATTCTCGCCTTGATTTCTAGCGTTATAGAAATCATACTTTTGTATAATAAAGTTCTTATGAAATAAATTTTTTTTCCTTTAATGTTTCGTTCAATTGATTTTATTTTCTCTTTAGGAATGCGTTAAATTATATTTTCATCAAAGCATTAAAATAAACATTTGCGTAATTATCTTTGTAATACAATATTCGTTTTCATTATCTCTGATTTTTTGGAATTGTATTTCATTAAAGTTTTCATAAGTTAAATCTCCTTGACATAATTCTGAGCAACTTAATTTTTAGAAGAGCTAATGCCCAGCGTTAATACTTAACGACAGGTGTTAGCAACAGTAAGGAAAAAGTTCTGTTAACCTTATCTGAGATATTAAGATATATTTTCCTATAAAATATTCTGAAACTTCAGTCACAAACTCTGATATTTTTTATTAAGATTTAAATTCCATAGAACCCCTATTCACCCCCCCTCTAAGGGCGTCGTAAGATCCAACAAAGTCATGATCAGCTATCTTGATCGGAGAAGGTGTTGTGGATGAATCTTCAGCTGACACTCTGAATAAGAGAGGATTGGGGATGGATGGTTCGGTATCTTCATGAAATTCTTGAAGTGACTTGAGGTACATCTGATCATCTGAGATTGAGGGGACCTCCCCCTGAGTGTATGGTTCCCCCTAAGCAAAGAGAAGATTCCTTAGAGAGATTTCCTCCCCCTGATTTACTGCATCTGAAAGCTGCTGTTTAGATGAAATAGCCGGCTCACCTTCAGTGGTTAAGGAGAGAGGGATTGCTGTCGTGTACACTGAACCTTGAGGAACCTGTTGTTGATGAGTTTGCTGCCTGCTGGCACTACTATCCCCCTGCTTTATATCATTGAAGAAGGATATAAAGCCATCAGCAGGCACAGCTGCCGATCTCACTTTCCTGTCAAAGACCTCTAGGTCAGAGGTAAGGTCTTGCAATATTCTATGTTGACGGCGTAATTTGCGATAACAGTCTATGGAGAAGTCCAGATAGAGAGAGCCATACTTGGATAGTACTGTTTCAAGGGCTAGATTGACTGCCTCCATAATATCTTCATGATTGGGCAGAAAAGACATTGAAACATTGCGCGAACCTGCACTGAAACAAGGAAAATAGATGAAGAGAGGGAGGAAGGAAGAGAGCAGGAAGGAGCAAACTCGAAAAGCATAATAGAATTAAATGCAAAAGTTGTTTTGAGTAGATGAATCGTCGCAACTTAGGGTTATATTCGAAGCAATGTCGAGAGAAGAGCAGAATTCAGAGCGCCAAAATATGTCAATGAGCGCGATTTGTCAAGTCGACGGAGCGTCGAGTTGATGTCGACGTGGCTTCGAAATATAGTCATCAATAATGGTATCGACATAAGCGTCGATAAGTATTCGACGTTACATCTAGTGGTATTCGAAGGATCCTCCCCATAGAGCTCTCGAAGCTGACGTCGAGTAGAAGTCGACTGTACGTCGATTTGAATTCGACGCAGCTCTGATTAAATTGTTTGTTTCTCTTCAAAATCTTTACTATTTTTCCCAGCAATAACTTTCTAATGAAAATAGATCAATATATATATATATATATATATATATATAATTAGTGTGACCTATAATTCTCCATCAAGCATCCCCAGTGCATTGATGAAGAACTTGTGCTTACTTTCATTAAATGGCTTAGTGAAGATGTCAGCCTTTTGATTGTCAGTAGATATGTATTGCAGGTTGATCTTACCCTTCTCTACATTGTCTCTGAGAAAGTGGTGCCTTATCTCTATGTGCTTAGTTCTGCTATGGAGAACAGGGTTGGAAGTAATTAAAATTGCGCTAGAGCTGTCACAATAGATTGTGGAATTGGCAAGAGAAAAGTTGTAGTCTAACAACTGATTTTGCATCCACAAAATTTGTGAACAGCAGGTTCCTGCAGCTAAATACTCAGCTTCAGCTGTAGAAGTGGAGACTGTGGTTTGCTTCTAGCTAAACCATGATATCAGTCTAGCACCCAAAACCTGAGATGTTCCTGAAGTGCTTTCTCTATCAAGCCTGCAACCAGCATAGTCTGCATCTGAATATCCAACCAATCCAAATCCAGATTCAGCTGGATACCATAAGCCAAGCTCAGCAGTACCCTTCAGATATCTGAGGATTCTTTTGACAGAACTCATGTGGGATTCCTTTGGGTCAACCTGAAACCTTGCACAAATATATGTAGCAAACATTATATCAGGTCTGCTAGCTGTTAGGTAGAGAAGAGAGCCAATTGCTACTATGTAAGTCTTCTGATCAAATGACTTACCTTGTTCATCTCTATCTAGAACAACATTAGTAGCCATGAGGATTTTCATAACAGATGCATTCTCCATCCCAAACCTTTTTATGAGTTCTTTGGTATACTTGGATTGGGATATGAAAATGTCATCTGAATTTTGTCCAACCTGGAGACCAAGGAAATAGGATAATTCCCCTATGCTACTTATCTCAAATCTTGACTGCATTAGGTAAGCAAACCTTTTTCATAAAGATTGATCTGTGCATCCAAATATAATATCATCTACATATATTTGCACTTGTAGTAGCTCATTCTTATGTGCTCTTGTGAAAAGGGTTTTATCTGCCTTTCCACTTTCAAAGTTGTGTTCCAGGAGAAAGGTGGATAAGGTCTCATACCAAGCTTTGGATCTTGCTTTAGACCATATAGTGCTTTATCAAGACTATATATAAAAGAGGGAAAGGTTGGATTGATAAAACCTGGTGGCTGTTCCACATACACCTCTTCTTGTAGTTTCCCATTGAGAAAAGCACTCTTGACATCCATCTGATATACCTTGATCTTCATGTGGGCAGCATATGCTAAGAACATTCTGATTGCCTCCAGTCTAGCTACTGGGGCAAATGTCTGGTTGAAATCAATGCCTTCCACTCGCATGTACCCTTGGGCCACAAGTCTAGCCTTGTTTCTGATTATGACCCCAGTTGAGTCTATTTTATTCTTGAACACCTACTTGGTTCCAATCACTGGTAATTCTTTGATCTCTCAACCAAAGTCCAGACCTTGTTCCTTTCAAACTGGGTTAGTTCCTCTTGCATAGCAGATATCCAGTGAGGGTCACTGTCTGCTTCTTCAAATTTCTTGGGTTCATATTGTAACGACCCAGAAGCCGACGTCCGATCGGGACAACGTCCACCGATCTAGCCTCAACTGGCCTCTCTACCGGACTGCAGCCCAAGCACCCCAACCCCTCTCCAGCCCACTAGCGGGTTGTTGGTTGCCACAGCCTCCCTTTGATGAGGCAAACTCGATAGTCAAGCATGCACCACGGGGACTTCCCAGGAGGTCACCCATCCCAGTACTACTCCAGCCCGAGCACGCTTAACTATGGAGTTCTTTCACTTCTCATCACCAATTGAGCTGCAGCTTCTTCAAGCGTCGGATCCTCGACACTCCTTTGAAAGGCTTTATCTTCAAATATACCCAATCGCCAACGACGAACTGGACGTCGCGGTGCTTCGCATTATAGTACTTCGCCTGCCTATCCTGCGCAACCAAAATCCTCTCCCGGATCATACGTACCATTAAAGTCGCCTCTTCGACGTCTTTCGTCTTGATGAACTTCGTCTCGCCCGTTTCTGCAGAAGCTAAGGGAGTGCGGCACTTCATGCCATAGAGGGCCTCGAAAGGCGCCATCTGAATACTCGCTTGGTAGCTGTTGTTGTACGCGAACTCAACAAGAAAGAGGTGATCTTCCCACCCCTTGCCGAAGTCCAGGACGCACATCCGGAGCATGTCCTCCATCATCCTATTGGTACGCTCAGTTTGGCCATCCGTCTGGGATGAAAGGTCGTGTTAAACTGCAGCTTCATACCGAATAGACGGTTGACTAGTCTCCAATCGCTCGAAGTAAAGCGTCCATTTCGATCATTGACGATGCTACGGGGCACACCGTGCAATCGTACTATTGTATCAACATACAGCTTCGCCAACTTCTCCACCGAGTCATCCCTCTGGTTGGGGATAAAGTGCGCCACCTTCATCAGCCGGTCTACGACTACCCAAATGGCATCGTTCTCGCGCTGCGATCTCGGCAGCCCATGCACGAAATCCATGGAAACGTCATCGAATTTCCACTCTGGAACCGGTAATGACTTCAAAAAGCCATCGGGCTTCTGACATTCTGCCTTCACTAGCGCACAAGTGTGGCACTTGGCCACGTTGTGAGCGATGTCCCTCTTCATACCCGACCACCAGAAAAGGACCTTCATGTCCTTGTACATCTTCGTGCTCCCCGGATGAACTGAATACCTGGTACGATGCGCCTCGTACATCAACTCATCGCGCAGCTCACCCACCTTGGGGACGCACAAATGGTCGCCTCTCCACAGCAACCCGTCACGCACCTGAAACTGGGCATCCGGCCCACCACCAGCCTCCTCCGCGTAGCGCTTTAAACTCGAATCGAGTTCTAAAGCCTAGCGGACTCTATCTGCGAGGTCGTACTGCAACTCAGTCCAGCTCAAACAGGCACCGACACTGCTCCTCTTCTCCACGCAAGAAATATCCAAGGCCTCCATGTCACGTATCAGGTGCTCATCATGCATCTGAATCCAATTGGCCTGCGCTGGAGCCCTACGACTGAGTGCATCTGCAACAACATTCCCCTTCCTGGGAGTGTAGTGGATCTCGAAGGTGTAGTCCCCAAGGAACTCCATCCACCTCTGCTGTCGCATATTCAGCCCCTTCTGCGTCAGAAGGTACTTCAGGCTCTTATGGTCCGTGAAGATGTCGATCTTCACGCCATACACATAATGCTGCCAAAGCTTCAGGGAAAATATCACGGCCGCCAACTCTAAGTCGTGGACCGGATAGTTCCGCTCGTGCACCTTCAGCTGGTGAGAGCCGTACGCTACTACATTGCCATGCTGCTGCAGAACACAGCCCAGGCCGCTCCCAAAAGCATCGATGTAGATCTCAGAGCCCTCTGTGCCGCAAGGAAAACATAAGATCGGAGCTGTGGTAAGCCGCCACTTCAACTCCTCGAAATCCTGCGCACACGCGGGCGTCCAAATAAACTCCTGCATCTTCCGTGTCAGCGTCGTAAGAGGCTGCGCGATCCGTGAGAAGTTCTCCACGAAGCGCCTGTAATAGCCGGCCCGCCCGAGAAAGCTACGGAGCTCCGCTACAGTAGAAAGAATAGGCCACTCCCTGATGGCCGCAACCTTCACCGGATCTACCGCCACACCCGCTCCACTAACCACATGGCCTAAGAACCCCACGGAAGGTAGCCAGAACTCGCACTTCGAGAACTTGGCATACAGCTGGTTCCTCCTCAGAACCTCCAAGACTACTCGCAGGTGATCACCGTGCTCCTCCTCGGACTAAGAGTAGACCAGTATGTCGTCAAGGAAGATGACCACAAACCAGTTGAGGTACTCTCGGAAAGTCCGGTGCATCAAGTCCATAAACACCGAAGGCGCATTAGACAGCCCAAACGGCATCACGGTGAACTCATACTGTCCGTACCTTGTACTGAAGGCAGTCTTCGGGATGTCGCACTCCCTGATCCGCACCTGATAATAGCCAGACTTCAAGTCCAGCTTCGAGTATACTGTCGAACCAACGAGCTGGTCGAACAAGTCGTTTATCCTCGGAAGAGGATACTTGTTCTTCTCGGTCAGCTTGTTCAGCTCCCGATAATCGATGCAAAGCCATAGGCAACCGTCCTTTTTGACAAAGAGGACCGGTGCACTCCAAGGTGAGGAACTCGGATGCACGTAGCCCTGCTCAAGTAGGTCCTGCAACTGCAGCTTCAACTCCGCCAACTCCTTCGGAGCCATACGATACGGCGAGCGGGCCACAGGCTTAGCGCCTGGCACCAACTCAATCGTGAAATCTATCTCCTGCTGCGGTGGAGCACTGGGGAGATCGCTCGGGAACACATCGGGGAACTCTGAAACTACCGGAACATCCACTAGGCTGGGCCTCGGCGTTGAAGCCTACACTAGAGCAAAAAATAACTCTGCTCCCTGACGCACTGCCTTGGACACCTAGAGAGCAGACATCTGCATCTTTCTCGATCCACGCATGCCCGCAAAGACCATCTCACAATCGGCACACTGCCCAAACCTCACCTCCTTGGTGGTGCAATCGATGCACGCACGCTCTTCCGACAGCCAGTCCATGACGAAGATTACATCGAACTCAACCAGGGGGAGTAACAATGCTTTCAGATCATACTCCTGGCCTCCAACTAGGACCTTCACGCAGCAACTCCTCTCCACACGCATCGAAAATCCATTCGACAGTAGGACCTCCAGTCCATCTGCAGAAACAATCGATGGCGCACCAATACGTTGGGCGAAGTCCGATGATAAGAAGGAGTGTGAAGCTCCAGTATCGAAAAGCGCTCTCGCTGGAATGCCTAAAACATTTACAAAGCCTACGTCGCCAAACAAGGTTAGCATGAACACTAAAACAGGTATATAAAACAGTAAAGACTGTATCTTAAATTATACCTGTCACGACGTCCTTGGCTTTGATAGCCTCCTACTGACCAAGACTGAAGACTCTGGGCTGCGGGGGAGCCATACGGGAGGCAGTGGACTCAGCCGCCTTCCCCTTCTCAGAATAAGATGGCCCAGTCTTCTTCTCTGACCTTGGAAGCCCACTGCGGCAATCTCGAGAGAAATGTCCAGGCTTGCCATAAGTAAAACAAATAAGAGGGCCACATCCAGACGACGCGCCCGAAGCAGAGGGAGCTGGCCCAGATAATCGAGCCTTCTTCCAGCGATTCAACCTCCGCAACTTCGCCGCACTCGGCGCCTTGCCCTCCGGCACTGCCTCGACCACCGCCACCTTGCCCTTCTCCCTGAGCCTGTCCTGCTCAAGCGCTCGGGCTGAACAAACGAGGGTCGTGAAACCCTGCGTCAACGACCCTGTCAGAAGGTACCGCAACTCACTACGCAAGCCTCCGTAGAACCAGTTCACCCTTCTCCCCTCGTCATCGAAAGAAGTTCCAGCGTGATGCCCGAGGCGGGTGAACTCATACAGATAGTCATCAACCAGTCTATCACCCTGCATCAGAGCCAGGAACTGGTTCTCCATCGCGATCTGCTGTGACGGAGGCACATACCTTGCCAGGAAGATTCTCGAGAACTCTTCCATCGGCACATCAACCAGTCGCCTTCCCGCAAACTGGCGCCTCTCTACCTCATCCCACCACCGTCTGGCTTCCTTTTCCAACAAGAAAGTAGCGAAGGTCACTTTCTGCGCTTCATCCGACTGTGTCGCTGTCAGAATTCGCTCCATATGCGACAGCCAGTCCTCGGCCTCAGCTGGGGATTCAACCCCGGTAAACGGAGGAGGTCGAAATCCCAGGAAGTGCTTCAGCTGTTGCTCAGCAGCACGCCTCACGGGGACTTGCTCCACTCTTAGTGGCTCTGGGGCCACTTCCTGCACCGGCGGTTGACCTTGCCTTCCAGGCTGGCCATTCAACGCAGCTAGAACAGCTTCTGTAACTAACCGAACCATCTCAGCAGACGGAGGTGTAGGAGCCTCAGCAGACCCGCTACTCTCAACCACGTCACGGGGATGCGACGGTCCCGCTGCACTTTGAGTGCCCTACACGTGTGCATCACACAGTTAGGCGACAGCACAGTCGCAACTAACAACAAAAGGAACACTCAGGTTCCAAAATCATGCAATAATTGTTGGTTTGTTGTTACATTTTATTCCTAAGTGGACATTTTTGGGTTTGTTTTACGTCTCGACGGTAGCGCACACACGTGCTCACCATCCCTTGAAAGAATTCGTCCACGAATTCCTTAGAAGAACACGGAACCCTAGAAGCTGATACCAATTTATAACATCCCCATCCGTTCGGGAGCATATAACAGAAGGTCCGGCCGGGGCCCCACGCCATATACTACAAAACAAACGGGAACGTCACTTAATTGAAATATCGAACGACCCTAAACAACGAACCTAACTCAGAGCATTCTATGCAGAAGCAAAAGAGAGAGACAAGATATATAAACCACAAAACCCAAACCTGGGTATGTCCACTTCTATTACTTAGGAATAAATGTTTTACAACACAAAATTTAGGCACGACGGCCTTACAAATTACCAACATCGGCGCGCAGGCCGACCATACATGAAAAGCAAAAGAACATCAAAAGCCTTCAAGGGCCGCAACAGCGCAGGGGCTTCCGCCCGCTATGTTCCCGCTCGGTCCAGCACCTGTACAACAAGCCCACCAAAAATGGTGGCAAAACAGGGCAACGGTCAGCTACGGCTGACCAAATTATAACGACCCCACCCCTTCGATGGGGTGGCAGTTTCTCGTCCCTGCAAGAGCATCACAACATATATATATAGCAGAATGAGGCGGCTAACGCGGCCCAAAACAATTCATACATATGCATCAATCACAAACGTGGGAATGGCCTCGACGTCTCGTGCTCTCAGGCACTCTTTGGTGTACTCTGCCTTCCACCACCATCCACTCTTGATGGCTTTGCCCTTCGAGGCTAAAGTCGGTGGACCGAATACCAGGGCTCTCCCGTGCTTTAATTGTGAACATCCCATAGTCCGAAGACTCTTTCCCATTGCTTCCCGACATGCTGTACGAGACTTACTAATCAGGAGCTACGATGGTGCGGTTTCAGGTTCGCAAAATTCCCGTCGTTCACAGCTCTCGTTGTACAACACGAAGAGCGGGTATGGCATCCCCTCAGCCCAGGTATTCTCAATTAGCCGGCTCTACGGGCCGCTAAGTCATCCATCTGGACACCCTCACAGGTCGGGCATACAGGCCTCAGGTCCTCTCAATAGGTGGGCACAACAACATCACCAGAACTCAGTCTGAGAGCTATCGCCGGCGTTAACGCTAACGCCTGGCGATAGCGCACAGAAACCCCATTTTGGACTCTAGATGTGGGTGCTTCCCGAGGCACACCCCAAGGCATTGCTGCACATGCAGTAGCACTCCCACTGCCTTAGAATGCACAAAATCACCAGAACCAAGTCTGGGAGCTAGCGCCCGGCGATAACGCTAACGCCGGTGGTAGTGAACATAAACTCCATTTCTGTTCTAACTTTGGGTGCTTCCCGGGGCACACCCCCAGGCGTTGCTGCACATGCAGTAGCACCCTCTAGTCCTACGAAGCAGGATATCAACACGGAGTTTTCCCCGGCAGGCATAATATCAAAAAGCATCACCAATCTGGAAGAACCGTCTCGGATGGGCTTCACATAGCGCGCCTACGTCCATTTCACGCATGGACTCTACATGTATGCAAGATTTGATGGGGATAACAGGAATCGACCCGTCGGAGGCCACGACCTCACCCTTTTGGGTAGGGGCCTCAACGATGCACGGAACAGGACTAGGACACGTCCAAATGAGGGTAGAAGAGATCGTTACCCTGAGACGTCGCTTCTGAACCATGGAGCACGTTCAAGATGGCTGTCCTCTTAGCAGATTCGGCCTCCACTCGACGCTATGAGTCGCTAAACGACGCTCCAAGCTTCTGCTGCGACTTGCGGTCTCCCTTTGTAGCAGCCCTAGACTGAGAGGGGCGGAGAGGGCTCGAGCGGCTCCTCCTTGCCGACTAGAGAGAGGGAGAAGGGGAGGGTTTAAGATCTCCTTGCTTCAGGCCGGCGAGGAGGAGGGAGGAGAGAGCTCGGGGTTTTCCTTGTCGACAGGAGAAAAGGAGAGGAAGAGGGGGACGGGGCTCTCCTTGCCCTAGGCGGCGACGGGAAGAGAGGGAGGAGGAAGCTTGGGGTGACTCCTCCTTGGTCCAGGCCAACTGGGAGAAAGTGAGGAGGAGGCTCGGGCTTCCCTGCTCCAGGCGACGACGGGAGAGAGGGAGATCGGGAGGGGGATTTTTGCGGCTGCTCCAAAAAGAACGAGAAAGAGGGAGGTCGGGGAGGGAGATCGGGAATGAGAGGGAGGGGTTTGGGGTTTTAACAAAACCCTAGCCCAAGACTATCCGCAAACCACTCCTATCCGCACCCCAAACACCGCTAAACGCACCCCAAATTCATTTTATTGAAATTAAGGCGTTACACATATTGTGACAGAAAACACTGTAGCATTGTCTCACAAGTTAGTTGTTTCCTTGTCTTTACTCCTGCCGTCAAGTCTCCTATTACTTGAGCTAGAGGATGATCTTTTTGAGTTATCCTGGATCTTGTTGGATGATCTAGGATATTATCTTCTTCCTGATCTACCACCTGCTCAGAGACTATAGGAGCTTCATCATCATTTACTTGAATGATGTTTGTGACTTGTAGCTCAGGTGCTGTTGTTTTCTCTTCTTCTACTGCATAATCTTCACCCGAGTCAGTGTCAATGTCCTGTTGTCCTTTTTCCTGACACATAGTTGGATGATCCACTATGCTCATCCTTTCAACTTGCTCTGCTAGTTGATCTTCTTCCTGCAGGATAGAACTGGTGGAAGTTTCCTTTCCCTTGTAAACCATGTTAGTTTCATCAAAGACCACATGCATAGACTATTCAATTTTGAGGGAGATTTTATTGAAGCGCCTATAGGCCTTGCTTAATGAGGAATGTCTCAAGAATATCTCATCATCAACCTTTTTGTCAAATTTGGCAAGATGGCTTTTCCCATTGTTGAGGATAAAGCAAGTACACCCAAAAATTCTAAAATAAGTGACTATATGTGCCTTTCCCTTCAACAACTCATAGGGAGTCTTTAATTTAGTCTTATGAATGAGACTCCTATTCAGAACATAATTAGCAGTATTTACTGCCTCAGCTCAGAAGGACTTTGGCAAATTAGATTCAGCTAACAATGTCCTTCCAGATTCAATTAGGGTTCTATTTTTCAATTCAGCCACCCCATTCTATTAGGGGGTTCTAGGAGCTGAAAAGCTTTGCCTGATACCTTCATCCTCACAGAATATACACATTAACTGATTCTTAAACTCAGTGCCATGATCACTTCTGATCACAGCAACCTGTGTGTTGAGTTCAGATTGAATCTATCTAATGAATCTTGAGAGGATCTTGAAAGTATCTGGCTTAGCTTTTAGAAAGAACACCCAGCTGAACCTAGAGAAATCATCAACAATGACTAATGTGTAGGACTTTCCTGCTAAGCTTTAAGTGGAGATAGGGCCAAACAGGTCCATGTGCAACAGGAAAAGGATTCTAGGAGAATCATTCTTACCAATTGGTTTGAATGAAGCTTTGATCTGCATACCTAGTTGGCAGGCTCTACAGGGGTGGTCTTTATTGAATTTACCAGTTGGTAAACTCCTGACTAGGTTGAGTTTCGAGAGTTTATCTATGGTCTTAAGGTTAAGATGACTAAGTCTCTTAAGCCACAACTCACTATTTTCTAACTGGGAGTTAAATAAGCAGATCTCAGACTTTGTGTACTCAAAGTCTACAACATACACCTTACCTTTTCTGAGACCAGACAAAACTGTTTGATCAGTCTTAGAACTAACTATATGACACAAGGACTTGGTGAATTCAACTTTGTATTCACCATCACACTGCTGACTTATGCTGATCAGATTATGTTGAAGTCCTTCAACATAAGCTACTTTAGCAAAGGAGATTTCTCCAATCCTGAGCAAACCATATCCTTTGGTTTGACCAGAGTGGGAGTTCCCAAAAATTACCTTGGGCCCTACCTTGGCCTTGAAATTTTCCAGCAGATCTCTTGCCCCAGTCATATGAATGGAGGATCCACTGCCCAGATACCAATGCTGGTTTATGGTTGAATAGCCTTCCCTCTGCACATGTAAATTAAACATTAATAAAGACCCTCTCATGCTGGGTTCTCTTCCTTCTATCATCATATGGAGATATGAAAGAATGAGATGGTCTTCCATTGTTCTCCCTTAGGTGAAGAAGTGATGCATTATTATGCCTGTAATATTTGGCAGTATGTCCTTGTTTGAAGCAGCAAAGACATCTTGGGATAGACAAAGAAGGTTTTGATGTTTGGTGATTTTGTGCAGGAAATATGCGTCGAGAAGAAATCGACATAGTTTTAGAGTTGCGTCGAGTACAATTCAACGTATCTGCATAGTCCCTTCGATAATCATTCGAAGTAAGATATTGGTTACGTCGAGTGTAGTTCAACGCACCCACATAGTTGCTTTGAGATGATGTCGACACATATGCTGGAGTCTGTCGAGATGCATTCGACGCATTCCTAAAATTGCGTCGAGTTCTATTTGACGCATAATTGATATCATTCAATGTTTGTGAATTTGATTTTACAATTTTCTTAAGCAAATTGATTTCTGAACTTAATTTATCATTTTTAACATTAAGTCTTGTCTAGCTTTATTGTAGGCATTTGTGCTATTTTTAAGAGTAGAAATGACAGAGTCAATATGTGCTTGGTAATCATTTCTATATTCCTCAAAAGTTTCATTCATCTCTTCTATTTCAATTTTATAACTTCTACATGTAGCACACTCATTCTTAAAATCTAAATTTTCCATGGGTTGTGTGCCTAGGATTCCCGGTTCATCACTAGTGTCTACCCTATTAAATGTGGTAAGTTTATTAGGGTTATCATTCTCATGTTGTTTACATGATTCTGATAAATCATTTGGTCTAGACCTCGAGGATGTTACTGATCTATCACAAGTAAGTTTGCTAGTGAGTGATTGTGATTCTTGATTAAGATGATTAAATCTCTTAGAGAGATTTTGTGAAATCTCTTTGATCTTTTGGCTCCTTCCATTGAGGAAGTCTTCAAGGGCTATTTCCTTTGAGAGTTCTTTCCTTAGATCTGAATTTTCATTATCTAAAATATCTATTTATTTTTCTTTCTTAAGCAGTTCACATCTCAGATCATTGTTAACTGAGGATGAGGGATCTTTACTAAGATCTTTTATTTCAGATTTGATTGTTTCAAGTTCCTTTTGATTGTTGATGTAATCTTGGCAAAATTCATTAAACCATCCTTTAAAATCTTTTGAAGAGAAATCAAGGTCTTCAAATATGCTTACCTTAATTTCATTAGTGGGATATTCAAAATCCATTAAGTAGGCCTCTTCTGGTCCACCATCTTCATCATCATCAGATGAGGAGGAACTTGATTCTGCATCTGAATCACTCCAGGTCTCAGCTAAGAGACCTCTCTCTCCTTTCTTCTCCTTTCTCATGAAGCATTTCTTCATGTGCTTCTTCATTTGCTTGTCTTTCTTGTTCTTGTCTTCCTCAGGACATTCAGTAGAAATGGGTCCTAGCTTTCTGCAAGAGAAATAGATTATCTCCTATTTAGGAGTCTTATCATACCTTGGCTTGCTTGAGCTCCTCTCTCTCCTTCTGGAATCTTCTGTCCTGGACCACTTCTTAAATCTCTTAGCCAAGAGATTAAGCATTTCTTCTTTAGTGGTGGAGGACTCTACTTTTGCACTTTTTTAATGCAAGAGTCCTCTCTTTGGAAGTAGGTGTCCTTTCTTGGGCTTCGGACTCAGCCCTGTTTTTCAGTAGGAGCTCATAGGATTTGAGCTTTCCTAGGAGAGCATCATTTGATATCTCTCCGAGGCATCTAGAATCCCTGATAGCCCAGATTCTAAAGTCCCATGTGCTAGGGAAGCACATGAGGAGCTTGTGATTAATCTCTTTCAGAGAGATTTCCTTGTCAAGCCCTCTTAGCTCATTTATGATGAGGCTAAATCTATCATACATTTCTGTAATGTGCGCTTTCATCAGCCTTTTTCTTAAAATTCTCATATTGAGATATGAGAAGAGCCTTTTTATCTTTCCTCTCATCAGAGCTTCCTTCAACTAGTCTGGAGAGAGATTCCCAGATCTCTTTTGCAGAGTTGCAATCAGCAACTTTCTGAAATATGTCATAAGACATGGTTGAGACCAGTATGTTCATGGCCTTGGCGTCACATGCCTTGACTGTTTTCTCATCCTCTGTCCATTCAGCTTTGGGAACTGAGGTTTGTATGACCTTCCCAATGGAGTCTTTCCTTATTGGGGCTGGAGGACCTGTGAGGATGACATTGAAAATTTCCTCATCAATAGAGTTCATATATAATTTTATTCTGGCCTTCCAGAGTGTAAACTTATTCAGATTACACACTGGAGGTCTTGTAGATGCATAATCCTTAGAGCTCATTTTCCTGTTATAATATATTTGAAATAAAGGAAAAGTATAGGAGGTCTTTATGATTAAGGTGTTAACCTTTTATTGATGAACCTCCCTCTGATACCAATTGAAAGTGCATAGTGTGCCTCTGAGAATCCTCTAGAGGGGAGGTGAATAGAGATTTAAAAATTATTCCTATTCTAACTATGAAAACAATAAACTAATCTAAGAATTTTTGCACACTCAAGATCTCAAACAGAATAAAATAGTGCTGAAATATAAAGCAGAAAACAATAAATTAAACTAGCTATGAGGGACAACATAGAAAATTATCCAACCAGAAGACACACAGATTTTTATAGAGGTTTCCCAAAATGTGGGTACTCCCCTCTTCTACCACCTGGTAGGGATGCACCACAGTGCCTAAGTCTTTTGGTAAGGAGGCTCTTAGAACCACTGATCTTTTGACAAGGAGATCATGAACCACCAGATCTTTTGATAAGGAGATCTTGAACCACCAGATCTTTTTATAAGGAGATCTTGAACCACTGAATCCTTCGAAGAGGGATTAACAAAACTCTTTACAGAAGGGAAAGAAGGAGAAGGAAGAAAGTTGTAGGAATTCTGTTCTCAGAATTCTTGAGAAGACTGTATGAAGAATATCCTATTAGATGTTCCACAGGATCTGCTCTTGATTAACCCCTGCTTTAGATAGTGATGGATTGCAGGTGCTTTGTATGTCAGATCCTTTCTACTTCTGCTGATTGAGATTTGGCTGCTAAGAGATTGTGATGAAGAACAGCTTTCAGATCCTCTGTTCTATTAGATGAAGAACAACAAAACTTTCTTTTATTTTCTCTTTTCTATGTTAGGGTTCCTGAGAGGGAGAGGAGAAAGAAGAAAGACCCAATAGAACAGTATAGCCGATTATGATGAGTGCCTTGCTTTTCTCTTTCTTCTGCTGTCTTTTATTATCCTACAATTGAATTTGAAATAATTTCCCTTTTAGGTAAGTCCTGAAGGGTATATTTTTCTAGGCAATAAATCCTTCCTTCCTTCTTTTATTCCCGACCCATCCACCAACATTTAAGCTTGTTTCCAAGAATGCTTTTCTCTGACCTCAGTTAATTCTTTATTCCATTTAAGGTAATTAATGGAGTTGTTGGGGAATGGACTTGAGAGAGGTGGGCCATGAGAGAGGGTCAAAAATGACAGCTGAAAAGGTTTCCCTTTTCAGACTATATTCGACGTAGCGTCGAGTTCACTTCCTCTCTTATCGACGCAGCTTCCAGGTCCTGTAGGAGCTGCTTCGAATTCATCCTTGCTCTGATTTAACTCTGCTAGTCGATGTTGCGTCGATATCTTATCAACGTAACATCGAGTTGATCTGCATGGCTCTGAACTTCATCATCTGTATCGAGATGAAGTTGACGTTCCGTCGACTTTAGTTGGCTTCGACAGATATCCCCTTCTATATTGAGTTGAAGTAGAAGCTGCGTCAACTTCTCAAGTTACTTCGGCAAACCCATGACCTCTACGTCGACTTCTATTCGATATAACATTGACTTGAGTTACTTCGACAGAAGGGTTGAACCACTTGGACTTCTAGTCAGAGCAGCGTTGATATGGACTCGATGTTGTGTCGAATTCTATTCGATGCAAATATTAACTTAGCCCAATTTTGCTTCCCTTGAACTGGTCCTGACACCATATATTGAGTGTGACATCCTAAGACATATAATGACCAGATTACCCTCACTATATAATGGGTAATTCAATCCTAGTAGTTAAAATCACTTTTATATAATTTGTTAAGTTAAATCCAAGGTTTTCCCATCATTGGCGACTGGGTCTAGGGAGTAGATCTAGGGTTGCTCGAGGCCTTTTTGGGGATAGAAGGGCTAGAGCAGCTTGAGGGCGTATCTGGGGAGAGATCGGCTAAAGCCAACCGGTTCTTAGTGAGAAGAGTCGGTATAGAAAATGAAAAGAGTATTTCATAATCGCTTTGATTTCTAGCGTCATATAAATCAGATTTTATAATCAATTTTATAAATAAAAATCATGTCTTTTCTTGTTTAATAAAGTTGATTTCTTTTCTAATTTCTATCTATTTTGATTTAACTTCAAATAAAATATGTAAAGTTTTTTTATAAAGATTTAAAGTTTTAAAACCCTTATTCACCCCCCTCTAAGGGCGCCTCAAGATCCAACAAGTGGTATCAGAGCAGGTTATTCCAAATTGGCTTAACAACCGGGAATATTTGCGTCTCTTGATCATGATCTCGCTTCTAATATAAATGAAAAAGTATTATCACCACCTTTATTTATGGGCAAAAATTATAAAGGGTGGAAAATATTAATGATTTTTTTTTAAGTTTTAGATGAAAAAGTTTGGAATATCACCATTGAAAAGCCACCTAGCGTATTAAATAGAAATGAAATAGTTTTAAAGCTAAATCCATAAATTGTCTATTTTGTGCGTTAGATCAAAATATTTTCATACTTATTTATACTTTGCCTACCACATATGATATTAGGAATTTTCTTGAAAGAACTTATGATTCTCCTTCGTTAGGTATAGAACAAACCCATGAACTAGAGAATATGCAAGCCTACACGAGTATTCAAGAAAGCTCCTCACATGATGGATCCATGAAAGGCGCATCAAGCGGAAGGGATGATGGAAACTCCAGTTTGGATGTGGAAGATGAAGAAGACAAGGGAACTATATGTTGAAATATTGCATCATCTACAAGCAATGTAAGGAAATCAAATTCCATTTTTGTACCTCTATTTCTATATTTCAATTGCTACAAACTACTAAATGTAAGATTAAGAAATTAAAAAAGGCTAATGCAAAACTATGTTTAGAAAATAAAACTTTGAAAGCAAATGTGAATGTGGAATCCAAAAATGATGTGTTTGAATCTCCATCATGCTCTTCATTTGAAAACTCCACATCTTGTATTGATTATAATGAATTACAAGAAAAATACAAAGTACTTGAAAAGGAAGTTATTTTTGTACAAGAACAAAATGAAAGATTATGTTTAGAAAATTCATCCTTGAAAAATAATTGCGATATGTGCAAAACTTATAAAATTGAAATTAAAGAGAAGGATGAAACATTTGAGGAATTAAGAAATAATTATCAAACTCATATTGAATATATTGTGTCCACTCTTAAAATTAGCACAATAGCCTATAATAAAGCTAGACATAATCTTAAGATTAAGAATGATGAATTAAAAACAAAAATCAACTTGCTTATGAAAATTATGAATAAAAATTCACAATACATAAATTCACAATATCAAGTAATATCTAAAAACAAGTTGAATATGAATATGAATATCTTGACTAAACCTAAAAATGGGAGTAAGGAACACACTAGTATTTGTAAATCAAAATCCCAAACACTATTATTTACAAAATCATTCTTCTCCCAACTTATAGATAGAAGTGCACAAATTTCCTATGAAAAATATTTTCAATCATCATTACAATTATACTCTTCAAAATAAAGTCAGTCATAATGGGAATTTGATGCATAAAAATAATATTAAACCAAGGTTTGAATGGAGACCCAAAGTTAAAGATGAAACACAAACTACACTCAAAAGGGCTCATTCATTTCCATCTCCCCAAAAGCAAACACGATGTATTTGGGTACCCAAATGAACCCTCCCACTTGGTCCCCTTTGGATACCTAAATGTCATATTCATTCGGTATCATCATTTGCGTGAAGTAGAAACAAACCAAAAAATGAATTTCATCACTCTGCTTCATGATATGCTTAACCTTCTTTTCGTTTGTCTATTTTTCTTTCTTGATCCAACATGCTATGATCACTCTATATAACTTGTGATATGACTTTTCACACATTAAGCCAAAATTCATTAATAGATCAAATTGAATAAAATTAAATAAAAAGTCATATCATTCCTCAAGTGATCTATATATTTCTTTTCGTTTATCCTTCTAAATCCATATCCTATAAATGTATTATATTACCATTAAAATTTGAAAAGTCAAAAAATATACTATAGGCCTTTGGTAACTTTTTTCCAAAAAAATAAAAAAAATTTGTGAGATCTCGATCTAAACTTCAAACGATCATAACTTTTGATCCGCCTATCAGAATTTCGCCCACAGTAGCTTTTTGGGATGAGATCGAGAAGCTCTATGCAATGGCAAACAAGCTTCACTAGTTTGAGTTCAATTTGACTATTAATATTTCCCAAATTCAACTTTGTTTAGAAGTTATCTCAATTTTTCTTTTTCGACAATTTTTGAGTCTATAAATTTTAAATATTTAGTATGGGTAGCAACCAATAACACTTAAATATCCTGAGAAAGGGAGGTTTGGGATGTAACCCCATCACAACTCCTAGTACTGGTGCAAACCCTTCACAGGGTAGACCTCGGAAAGTCCAAGATCCACTCTAAATTGCTAAGTCCAACTAAAGCCTAGCAAAGATCAAAATAATTATAGACTCATGTGTATTCGTGCAATGACTGAAAAAGAAAAATATCATTATATTGTGATCTCACAAAATTATGTTTAAAAGGAAAATCAAAAAAGACATATTGAAAGAACTCATTGTCATAACTCAAAAGAATGAATATTGAATTCACACTCGCAACCATGATCTTGTGATATCCCACGATAAAACTCTATATAATCATATATCATAATTCATGTTCTATCAAGAACTATCTTAAATCAACTACTTTTATCATACTTAGGAACTATGATTTATATGTTGGCTATTATAACTTCATATCATGGTAGGAGTACTATGAAAGGAGGTTCACAATTTTTTAATCTTACTATATCTAGACCTTAGAATCACCTTGACATCAATAAATCAAATCATCACTTAATTCTAGGTCTACAAATTGAATCTCTATCAATTTAAGAAACAAGCATTATTCTTATGGCATAATATTAACTCATCATACTAACATTGTCACCAAATGAATATTATTTGTTATCATGCTAATCTCATGCATTGTTAGTTTTGATATTCTTGCCAAAATATAAAAATAGAAAATTTGGAACCTAAAATTCATGATAATTATGAGTTTTTATATTATCATTCTAAAATTCAAGTATTAAATATAACTACAAAAGATCCTTTTTTGCTTCTAACATATGATTTGTGATCATGATAATTATATGAATGAAATATGTTTTGTGTGTGTCTCACTTATATGTAAACCCTAGAATCATCTTTATACTAATAAGAGCAAATCAAATAGAATCATCACTTTATTCTAGGTCTAAAAATTGAAATACTATTTTTGAATACATGCAACATTAACTCTATTAATCTTATGGCATAACATTGCTTTCAAACTCATCGTTCTAACATTATCAACTAATAAATATTATCATTCATGCTAGTCATCTAATAATGCCCTAATGAATCCATCTTAAAGTAGAACAATTAAAAGTTAAAACTCATAATAACTATGTTGCTTTAAAATATAATTAGAAATCAATCTCTCATAAAAACCATAGTTTACAAATTGTTTCTATAGTACAAAATGCTTAGGAGGTTCATGATCATTCACCCACATTAAGTGTCTCACAATAGCGAGGGTGCAGGATTGTATGCATTAGATGACCTAACCTCTAAGTCATGTCTTGTCCTTAACCCGGGAGGGTTCCAGTGGGGCCTTGCGAGGCACTGGGGGAAAGAGTGCTAGGTTGAGTATTCTCTAGTGTGTGCATATGGGATTAACACCCTAACCTATGGCATATGTGCGACTCCTCATGCCCATCCATCACTTAGTACGGGGCTACAGTGTAGGCATATAACTAGGGTATTATAATCTAGGACATTCCTATATCATATATTTTGCATGCACTCTTTATGATTATATTATTCATGCATTCTTGGGTTGATTGAACATACTTCTCTTGTGTTTTGCATATTTTATCATTTTTGGGCCTTAATGAAATCGTAAAACACAAATATTTGAAAACCAAATAAAAATATAAAAACCTTCTTTTAACAAATAAAACATGCTTAAATAGCTTTCTAATCATCTCCAAATTTTCTGAAATTTCTACACTAAGAAGGTCTATATACATACTACCTATTTCAAAGAAATTTTTTCAAAAAATCTCAAAAAACAGTGGCCTGTTTGGGCGTTAAGAAGTTAATGCCAGGCATTAGCTCTTTTGGGCAAATTAAAATTCTGATTTTTCTATAATATTTCTGGTATTTTTCTAATGAATTTACTCTGTTTATTTTTTCTGATTTTCTGAAATTTCTACACTAAGAAGGTCTATATACATACTACCTTATATTTGCTAATTTTATTCTAAAATAAAAAAAATTTAAATAATTCAAAATGTTCAAAAATATGCTTTTGTCATTTGTTTTTGTTTTAAATATTTACAAAATTATGGTTTGACTATATGTCTTCACAAGAGCAAACATCTTTGTTATTTTGTTCCAAATGGTCAAAATTGATTAGACACACATAAAGATTGTCTTCAATGTCTATTTTTAATTTCAAATTTCCTAAATATTATTTTGTCTTCATGCCTTGACCTTAATCTGATTTTGTGCAATGAAATAGTCTATAGAAAAGTATGTATGATTGCCTAGCATGCCTCTAAATATGAGTAATATTTTATGCTAATCAATGATTTCTACACTCACTATTTTGTTAATCTACTTGTGCTTATAATCTTAGTCTTGCATGATTGTGTAGTGTAATAGTTTTAATACATTAAGTTGTATATCTAAATTACCTACACCATCTTTCAAACAATAAATTTCTTGCACACATAGAAGTGTTATTTCAGAAATTGCTAATGTTTGCATCAATAAGTGAATTCGGAGACCTTTGGCCCAAACTTGACAAAAATTATTATAATGAAATAAAAAGCCAAAGATAACTCCACCAAGCACTACTCACCCTCCTGATAAGTCTTAATGAGCATTGTGAGGTTGAGCACCTTGGAAAGAATTGTAAAGTTTCTTGTGCAAACATACTATTTTTATTACTTCTATTTGTACACCGGGTCACTAAAATTTTTTTTTTTTATAAAAATGCTTATGTGATCCCCTAAGCAATACTTCGCTCCCTGGTAAGTCTTAATGAGCATTGTGTGGGTAAAGCACCTTGGTAGTTGTACACTTTTATGTGCTCTAAAATTTTATTCTAAATTTGATGTGTTAAAGTAATTATAAGATTACAATCTTAATGTTCTTGTTACTATTTCATTACATATATCATGTGTTTTGATTATTTCACTTGTATACTTTTATCAAAACACCTTATGCACAAATCATTGTTTTTCATAAAGCTTCTACTCATGAGAATTGGATCCTAATTCAAAATTACATAATTCTCTAAAAACTTAAGTAAAAGCACTAGATTGCAATGCATGATTTCTACAATGTTTTCTTTACTTGAAATACGAATTAGTTATATTGTAGCTATTATCTTTTTGAATATATTTAATCATGCTTGCCTATTAGTTATGATAATTTTCAAAGAAAAATTCTCAAATGTGAAGAGTCTAGACATATTGTTGGAATGGTCAAACTATAACAAAAAATACTACTCTTAATTATTTTGTTTTTGTTTTCCACATTACTCTTTTGGTCATGTATTTAGTTTACCATGGTTTATTATGCTTACTTCTTTGGTTTTTCTTCACTTGTGCTTGTCAAACTATATTGCATTTCTTTCAACAAGTAGTATTCCATTTAAAACTTAATTGGAAAAATAAGTGGTAAAATTCCTTTGGTTAAAACATGAAATGTTGTTCTTTCACGCTTACCTTATCTTTTTTCCATTGTGGTACTCTCTCCATTAGATCAATCACGACTTACCTTATGGTTAAACAAAACTCTTAATCCTCTCTTAGTTATGTCCTAACATTTGCCTTCCCTCTTCTAGTTTTGTTTCAACTCCACCCTCTTTTGCTAATAACAAAAGGGGGAGAATAAAATGATAAATCATAATGATTAAAAGAGTAAGATTCATTAGATTAAGGGGGAGCATACACTAAGGGGGCACTTAAGTAGGGGGAGCACAACTTAAACAATCTATAATTCTTATTATTGTCTCTACATTGCTTAGTGTCATATATTCTTCTAAGAACACACCTATCTTATATATGAATCTGATTTATCTATATTGGATTTGTTATGTTCAAAAGGGGGAGATTGTTGGAACATGGTTTTCCGCATCCCTTTGATTTGAGAATAACAAATCCTACTTGTATTTGATCTTGTTTGCCATTGTGTTTTTAGCATGCAGGTTTGAACAAATATGACACTAGGTTGCTGCATTATTGGTCTGGAACTGCCCACAAGTAGAAATTATGATTGTAGTCTAATGCCAGGCGTTGAGTTTAACACTGGGCGTTGACGATCGATGGGATGGCTTGCCGATCGACGGGATGGCTTGCCGATCGACAAGATAGCTTACCGACTGAGAAAATGAAAGAGGTCTAACATCAGGCGTTAGGTCTTAATGCAGGGCGTTAACTCTCGATGATTATGGCAAGGAGGGAAGCAGCCGTGATTGAAGGGGCACATTAGGAATGATTTGACCTAACGCTAGCGTTAGCCTCAACGCCAGCATTAAGGTTGCCTAAAATGGATGTTTCCTAAAGTGCAGAATCTCCTTCCTATTTTTAAGATCTGAGCCATCAAAACAATTCCAAACTGGATCAACGCCAGACGTTAGCCTTAATGCTGGCATTAGCCTTCAGTCCTATAAATTGGTGGACTTCGTCTTCTCCAACTATAGATTGAAGAGAGCCCTATTCCAGGACTTTAGAAACTCTGAGAGGGCCGTATTTCCAGATCAACACATCTCCCACTCAAATTTCAAAAGGAGGAATCAAAGGAGGCTTGGATCAACACATTAACTTAACGCGAAGAACGTACGCTTGGACTTCAACGATCTTCAGCAATTCTTCGGCGTCTCCTTTAGATTACCTCATAGTGAGTTTTTATATTTGTGTTTTGTATTTTATATTTATCTTTGTAATTGGTTTGTAAATTCACCTCGTGTTGGCGACTAGGTCTGGGTAGGACTTAGGGAGGAATTCGCCTCGTGTTGGCGACTGGGTCTAGGTAGTAGATCTAGGTGGTGCTCGAGGCCTTTCTGGGGATAGAAGGGCTAGAGCGGCTTGAGGCCGTATCTGGGGAGAGATCGGCTAAAGCCAACAGGTTCTTAGTGAGAAGAGTCGGTATAGAAAACGAAAAGAGTATTTCAAAATCTCTTTGATTTTTAGCGTCATAGAAATCAGATTTTGTATTCAATTTTATAAATAATAATCATGTCTTTTCTTGTTTAATAAAATAGATTTCATTTCTAATTTCTATCTCTTTTTATTTAACTTACTTCTAATAAAATATCTAAAGTTTTTCTATACAGATTTATAGTTTTACAACCCTTATTCACCCCCCTCTAAGGGCGCCTCACGATCCAACATTCTTTTCTTTTAAATTTTTATGTCTTTGTGTCTTATTTTTCTTTTATGCAAATTAAAATACCAAAAAATTTATAAAATTTATAAAATCTAATTTCTTGCGAAAGGGTCGTGTTGGGCTTTCAACCCAAAAAACTGCCTAGTACCTTGCGAGCCCGTCATTGGGTAGCCCTCGGGAAGTCCAAGATAAAAAAAATATTTATGTTTTATTTTAATATAAAAATCCAAAAAAAAAAGTTTCTAATAATTTTTTTTGTAATATTAAATTTCTCCAAACTTCAATTAGACTAAATTGATTTTAATTATGAGTTTTCTTTATAGGCTTTTTAAGGAGTCTTCTTTTTATGTATTTCTTTATTTTATGTCTCGTCAAAATTTTTTAGATTTAATTTTTAGATACATTTGATTGAATTAATTTTTTGTTATTTTGGCTGTTTAGAATATCTCTTAGTTTTACTTTCCCTCTTTAAAATATCATAATTCAAATTTTGTAGAAATTGTGCTTAATATCTTTAGATTTTACTTATATTAATTTTTGCTCATGGATGCTTAAGATTGCTAAGATATATTTTCTATGCTCTCAAAATTTTTTTCTTTGGAACTTTATAGCCTTTAATCCTAGCTCTTTCTCTACCTTTTATTGTTTAACCTATTGATTGACAATATCAAAAAAATATAAAAGATCATATGTCATGGAATGAGAGGATAAAATTCATCATACCTAAACATATGCTCCCAAATTTGTAAAAGATTATACGTCATGGAGTTGAGAGGATAAAATTCATCACTCCTAAACATATATATTTGGGATATTTAAGAAAAGAAAATTTAATAAAAGATAGAAATGAGAGAATAAAATTCATCATTTCCCAAATAAAGAAATTTCTTCTATGCCAATTTTTACCCTACTTTATCCAATATCAATTGCTAATCCAAAATTAATATGAGAGAGCTTAGATAGTATTTTTGAAGTTTTCTAAAAACTATCTTATGAAGTTTAAAATTTCAATAATTTTAATCTTAGATTATTTTGCTTAATTTAATACAATTTTGATTATGAAAATTTAGTTCGAGAATTTTGAAATAAATATTTTATTCTACTCAATTCAATTTGTTGAATTATAAGTTCTTTCTCATGAGTCTAAATTTTATTTTTGACTTATTTTGATGTTGATCATATAATATTTAGTGTGCATGATTAGGAGTAATTCTTTTTGAAATGTCCTATAGATTTTTCTCATATTTATAAATTAGTTTGTTTTGGAATAACAAAAGATTAAGTATGGGGTATTTGATAGCACATTATTTATAGTTTTTATATAACATTTTAGTAATAATTAATTTATTTTTATTAGTTTTAATTTAATTTATATCTAATTTACTTTATTTTGTATTTTCAGGTAATCTGAGGCTATTAATAGCAAATTCAAGCCTACATCCGTGTTCAGGGGAAATAATGGAACAAATCTGCAAAAATCCCTAGTACATGTCCTAGGACACGGGCGTGACCTAGGGCGTGACCAGTGTCACAACCATGTCCCACCTTCAGCTCCTAGAAGACCTATGCCACGTCGGATTAAAATTGCATGCCCTTGAACACGGGCGTGATAGGGTGTGTGGCCTTCAGGTCACAGGCGTGACTCGCCCAAAAATCCTTCAATGCAATCAGTTTCCAGATCACACCATTTCCAGCTTACACGCCCTCAGTCACGGGTGTGACCGAGGCCGTGACCCATCCGACAATCTCCACAATAACCCCAAATTGAGCCATTCTGCTGTTGTTTCCAGAGCCAGCTAGACACGCCCGGGCGTGTAACTTTGAGTTATTCAATTT
The DNA here is from genome assembly GCA_033032865.1 of Dactylorhiza incarnata. Taxonomy (NCBI): domain Eukaryota; kingdom Viridiplantae; phylum Streptophyta; class Magnoliopsida; order Asparagales; family Orchidaceae; genus Dactylorhiza; species Dactylorhiza incarnata. The sequence goes on from JAWHQI010000474.1 coordinate 1,187,381, forward strand.
TGGCCCCTTAATCAACCGCTGTGAAGTGATGATGTATGATGATATGTTAGAAGCGTACACGCCATAGGGTGATTTGGGTGAAACCTAAGTTTGCATACATGCTGCATTGGTAGGCCCCTTATTTAATTTGCTCAACATAGAAACGTGGATGATGCTTGTGACACTCATACCTGTGTTTTTTGTGTTACTTCTGCTTAATTAGATTTGCATATGAAGTGCTGACTTGCAGGGTGATGTAGGTCCCTGGGGTCAGCTAGGATGGTCGGGAGGAGGGGTGTTGTTACACAGTTTGTGGTCAGCCATAACTGACCCTCATTATACTATTTTTCTATAATGGATGCATGACATTATCACAAGCTGAAGTCAGTTCGCCTGCCAAAAAGGCCTAAGACTCATGAAGTCTACCTCCTTTTGTTTCCCTGCATGTTCATTTTTTCGTTATATTATTCTGGCTTGCAGGTCGAGGTAGCATAGGAATGCTTTTATCCTTTGGATGTTTTGTGATGTTTGGATGATGATTCGAACATTGGTATTGTAAGGCCACAAGGCCATGGTACTCCTATGTAGTTATGGACAACTTCTGTGTTTTGTTAATATTTCCGCAATGTTTATTCTGAGTTTTGAGTTGGGTAGATTCTCTATCCTTTTTAATACTAAAGTTGTGGCGATTGTAAGCTGCGGGGTCCCGACCAGACGCATATTATATGGTCATTACATTGGAGGTGTTACAATTTGGTATCAGAGGCTTGGATAGCATTCTTGTTGAGATTTAGTGTAATCAGATCACGTAAAGAGGTTATCCACATAGGAGTACATTGCGGTACCATGAGTGTCACTTTGTTCGAGTCTTGCGAATAGAACGTGATTGGTTATTTCCTTGCTTATTTTAGGATGTAGACGATAAGGCGGGGACGTCAAGGTGATGAGAAGAGCCTTTAGCAAGCAGTACTACTGCTCCAGGCCTCATCAGTATAGGCGTGTCCCCAACAGACTTTTGTCGCATGCTAGCAGAGGTGATGGTAGCGGCCCAAGCTACGGTGATGCCACAGGTTGCAAAACCTATCATGCAGGTAACGACTCCTGCAACCCTGGTTGTGATGCCTGTTTCACCGGAGGTAGGAGTAGGGCAGCCAAAGCCATTAGTTGAGAGAGTGTTTGGGTAGGGAGATCGACAGATGAAGCATTTTTTGAGTTTCCATCCTCCGACATTCAAGGGAGTTGGCACTCCAACGGATGTCGAGGATTGGTTTGTTAGGATTCAAGAACTCTTGAAACGGCGGAGACCCTAGAGGGGAAGCAGTCCCAGTTTGCGACTTTTATGTTAGAAGGTGATGCCAAGCTGTGGTGGGTGAATCAAGGCGGTCGTCATGTCCCTTGACATGCCCCGTCCATGGAAGACTTTGGGAATGCTTTCTTGAAATGTTATAACCCCTCTTTGAAGAAGTTAGCACTTCAGAAGCAGTTCCTGCACTTGGTGCAGCGAGAGAAGACGGTAGACCTGAAGGAGTTTACTCGTTTGGGTCATTACGCGGGGATGACCATGGTAGATGATGATGATAAGGATAACCTCTTTTATCAAGGGCTGAGAGAAAATCTAAGGCAATCCATTATATTCTTAAAGAATGTGGGGTTCAATAAGCTAGTCGAATCCGCTCGAACATTGGAGTGCGATGAGTGAACCCAGTGTCATAAGGGCTTTGTAGAAAAGCAAGGAGCAGGTAAACCTTCTCAGTCTCAGGGGAAGTTAAAGGGAAACTGGTGGAAGAAAAAGCCCCATCCTTTTAGGCATGGTGAGAAAAGCGGTGCAACTTATGGGGAGTTCCATTCCAAGGGACCTGTGATATGCTTTAAGTGTGGCAAGGTGGGCCACATAATTTGGTTCTGTCCCGAGGGTGGAGCTGAGCCAGAGTAGAGGCAGGAGCAGTCAGTGTGTTTTGGCCCTAGTTATGGAGAGAAAGCGAAAGAAATGGAGACAAGTGCTTCACGTTTCCCTCAAGTGCAACATAGAGCGTACAACCTTGGGATGTAGGAAGTGATTCGTTAACCCGATGTGGTGGCAGGTATGAAAAGGTTAAACTTTCGTTTGATAACTTAAATGGTTTGCGACCTTTCATATTTGGTATGTGCGTGTTTAGGTTTCAAACTAGTTTCTGGCTACCCCTCCAGAGTATTGTTCGACACGGGAGTGTCGCACTTATTTCTCTCAGAAAGCTTTATTTGGAGGATCGGTGTTAAGACTGTCCAGGCATAGGTTGATCTTAATGTGCGCATGCTGAACAGATCTTTTATGACCGCTGGGATGAAAGGATGCATTATTTTAAGAATATGCAAATGCGACTTCGAGTTGGTAACAGTAATTCTACCACTAGCAGAATTTGACATTATCTTGGGGATGGATTGGCTTGTAGAGCAACGAGCTAGTATTGACTGCCTGTTGAAGGTGGTGACCCTAAGGAGTGAAGGTAGAGCGGAGGTCATGTTCGAGGGCTTAGGCAGAGTGGCTTGCTCCCTGATTTTTGTCGTACAAATGATGCGTGTGGTGAACCAAGGAGGTGAGGCGTTTATATCTTTGTTGGAGACTCACTCCACGAAGTTAGCAATCGGTGAAATGTCAATGGTGGAGGAATATGAGGATGTGTTCCCCGAGAAGCTTCCGGGAGCACCTCCTTAACGTGAAATAGACTTTTCAATAGAGTTGGTTCCGAGTGCGAGGCCGGTGTCGCGTCCTCAATAGTACATTATTTATAGCTATTTCTATATAATATTTTAGTAATAATTAATTTATTTGTATTAGTTTTAGTTTAATTTATGTCTAATTTACTTTGTTTTGTATTTTTAGGTAATCTGGTGCAGTTAATAGCAAATTCAAGCCCACAACTGTGTTCAGGGGAAATAATGGAACAAATTTGCAAAAATCCATAGTACATGTCCTAGGTCACGGGTATGACCTAAGGCGTGACCAGTGTCACGGCCATGTCCCGCCTTCAGCTCCCGGAAGAACTATGCCACGTCGGATTAAAATTACACGCCCTTGAACACGGGCGGTGTGACCTTCAGGTCACGGGCGTGACTCACCCAACTAGCCTTCAATGCAATCAGTTTCCAGATCACACCGTTTCCAGATCGCACCATTTCCCGCTTACATGCCCTAGGTCACGGGCCTGACCGAGGCCGTGACCCATCGGCCAGTCGCCGCAATAACTACAGATCGAGCCATTCCGCTGCCATTTCCAGAGCCAGCTAGACAGGCCCATGGACACGCGTGTGTCCAAGGGCATGTAAATTCGAGTTATTCAATTTTGGCAATTTTCTCCCCAACGCTCCCGGGCTTTCAAGAAAGCAGTTACGCACCTTACACACCCTTGGTCCCAGGCTTGACCAAGGTCGTGACTTCCCAATTTCCTACTTATAAAAGTTATCTGCTACCAAAGTGATATCCATCCAGTCCATGCTTCGACTTGGATCATTTTCTTTTACTTTTCTGTACTTCTTTTGTATATTTCCTTTCATGCAATTTCCTTTAAGTATTCTATTTTCAATTCTTTGTTTAGAATTTTTTTCATGCAATTGTAATTCCTTTCTTAGTTATAAAATTGGTATTCCTTTAATCATGTCTAGCTAATTTTATAGCATTTGATCGGATGAATTCTTAAGTAATTTTGATTCATAATCTCTTTTTCCTAGCCTTTGTTTTAGAAATTACAATTTACCTTTGATTTCTAATTTATTGATTTCATATTGCAAGTATATGATAGTCAATTTAGATCTGTATTCTAGTTGATCAAGAGATCCGTGAATACGAGAAGATCACTAAAGGGTGAAAGGAGTTGTATTCACCCCTCGCGAGAGGTGATATGAATCTTCCGGATTGGAGTCAAATCTAATAATGGGGTTCACCTCATAAAGCAAGCTTAGAGCTTTCGACTGGCTGATGGGTCTTAATCGATCAACCTAAGGTTAGTTGGTAGCGTATTATCGAGAGAAGCACTTTCATAATCTGGGAACCTCCACGGTCGAATTTTTATCTTTAATTGCTTATGAAATTTAGATTTTCGAATTATTTCCTTAAGAATGATTCTTGATCAAATGCTCTCTTTCTTTATTTTTTGATCTTGCTATTTACTAGAACCTATTTTATTTAAATAAAATAATATTTATTTGCGTGAGTAGAAGTAATCAACAGACCCATGGAATACGACACATGATATTTATTTTAGATATGTTATATTATGAACGATAGGCGCTCTTGCCTATAGTTCATAGAATTGGAAAAAATTATATCGCAAATTTTACGTATCACTGGTCTCGCGTCCTCCATTTAGGATGACACCGAAGTAACTGACCAAGCTAAAGGTGCAGTTTTAAGCATTGCTAGAGGAGGGGTACATTAGGCACAGTTCTTCATTGTGGAGCGTGCAGGTGTTGTTCGTAAAGCAAAAGGATGGTATTATGCGACTGTGCATAAAATACCGTGAGTAGAATAAGTTGACCATTAAGAATAAGTATCCGATTCCGCGAATCAAAAATTTATTCGATCAGCTGGTGGAGTCGACGGTGTATTCCAAGTTGGACTTGAAGTCGGGTTACTACCAGTTGAGAATTCGCGAAGAGGATATTCCTAAGACATCTTTTGGGACGAGGTATGGTCATTTTGAGTTCTCGGTGTTGGTGTAGCATGGCAATGTGATAGCTTATAGGTCGAGACAGCTAAAGCGTCATGAGAGGAATTACCCCATCCATGATTTGGAGTTGGAGGTGGTGATCTTTGCATTGAAATTGTTGTGTATGGTGCAAAGGGGGAAATCTTCACGGATGAAAAAAGCATGAAGTATATCCTGGATCAGAAAGATCTAAATAAACGACAATGTAGGTGGGTCGCGTTCCTTAGGGACTACGACGTGGTAATTTAGTATACGCCAGGAAAGGCCAATGTGGTGGTTGACCCCTTAAGTATTTCGGCCAAGGTAGTTAGATTGAAGCGCATGATGAGCGGTTGGTCCGAGATTTTGAGTCTCTTGACATTACTTGTGTGGCTAGAGGTGAGTCCAGTGCAGCTCGGTTGAACTTGATCGAGATGCAGTGTCACATAGCAGATCGAATCCAGTAGGCAACCAATGTAGACAAAGAGTGTCAACAGTTGGTGTTGGAAGCTCATCAAAGCGAAGGCAGCGCTCTGGAGATGGTCGGTGGACTCTTGTAGAGAAACGGAAGGGTGTGTGTTAAGCGCTTTGGCAAGCTCCGTGAGGAGTTGATGTTTGAGGCTCACTTCACAAAGTACTCCATTCATCCAGGAAGTACAAAGATGTACTTGGATTTGAAGAAATCCTTCTTGTGGCCTGGGATGAAGTGGGATGTAGCTTTGTATGTAAGTCAATACTTGTGCCTTAGTGAAGGTTGAGTGCCAAAGGCCGGGTGGGTTATTGAAACCTCTTCCTATCCCTGAGTGGAAATTCGACGACATCTCTGCGGACTTTGTGCATTGTTTATCTCGGTCGCTGCAGGGCAATAATGCGATTTGGGTGACTGTGGATCGCTTGACCAAGGTGGCTCACTTCATTCCAAATCGGAAGGAGGATAGCATGGAGAAGCTCGTAGATCTTTATGTTCGTAAAATTGTGTGGTTGCACGGAATTCTAATTATCATTGTTAGTGATCGCGATGGACGGTTCACATCCAAGGACTGGAGGTTAGTGCAGAGAAGTAAGGGAACAAAGCTCAAGTTTAGTACCACGTTCCATTTGCAGACCGAGGGTCAAATAGAGAGAACAAATCGTACTTTGGAGGATATGTTGAGGATGTGTACTCTCAATTTTGGTAAGAGTTGGGAAGATAACCTTTTCATGGCGGAGTTTGCCTACAATAATAGCTTCCATGCAAGTATAAAGATGGTGGGCGCCATACGAGGCATTGTATAGAAGGCGGTGTCGAACGCCGATGACTTGGATAGAGAAGAGAGACACTCATCTTTTAGGAGAAGAAGTGGTGGCAGATGCTTGTGAGTTAGTGCGAACGATCCAGGGGCACATGAAGATTGCTCAGGATTGACAGACAAAGTATTTTAAGGCGCGCCTTAGAAATATGGAGTTTGCGGTGGGCGACACGGTCTACTTGAAGATCAAGCCGTTCAAAGGCGTTTCGCCAGTTTGGCGACTCAAGAAGTTGAGTATGAGGTATTTGGGTCCGTTCGAGCTTACGCTCACGCATAGGCGAAGCGGCCTAACAGTTGGCATTGTCCACAGAGCTAAGTGGATTATACGATGTTTTCCATGTCTCTGTGCTGAGGAGAGCTTTGGTGGAGTTTAGTGTTGTGGTCTAATCGGCGGCGGTGCTGGTGGCAGGGGACTTGAGGATGATGTTTCATCCGGTTTGCGTGGAGGAATCGGAAATCTAGCATTTGCGAAATAAAGAGTTCAAGCTGGTAAAAGTGCGTTGGAATAATTGTGGGTGAGATGAATCTATTGGGAGCATGAGCAAGATATGCGGTAGGATGTCCCGGAACTGTTTGCATCAGGTATGTGTTGTATGCTTTGAATTAGCATTTTCAATTTCGAGGACGAAATTCTTTTAAGGAGGTGGAGTTATAACACCCCAGTTTTCATAATGCTGTGAAAACAGGTGCCCTATTGCTAATGTCGAGCGGTAGGTGCTACCGCTAGCAGTAGCTGTATTGACAGGTTGAGACCCATATCGTCGAATCATCTAGATAAGCCATGTGTTGACTAGACGCAAGAACAGAGTGGTAGTGTTAGCACTGGCAATAGAAGTGTGCGTCGAGAAGGTACGTCGAGAAGGTTCGTCGAGAATGTTCATTGAGTAGACATCTTCGAGAAGCTAATGCGGCACGGTAGTTCTACCACTAGGGTTAGGTCCTCAAGGTGATATGAGTCCAGAAAGTGACCTGTCGCTAACGCAGTGTGGTAGTGCTATCGTCGCGCGGTAGCTGACGAATCCAGATCCGTAAGTAGCATTTTCTGGGCGCCCGATCTCCTTCGATGATCCACGGGCTCGGATCAGTGCGTATGAAATCCCTAAATAAGGCAGAGGACTTTTCTTTCTCATTTCTTAATTCATTTGTGACTTTGGGCCTAGGGTGAGAGGCAGAGCTTGGAGGAGGAAGAAGAGCAAGATCCTCCATTGTTGTAGCTTCGAAGCTCCGTTCGTCGATCCGAGACTGGCTTCACGGAGAGGGATCAAAGGCACTCATTTCCATCAGTGCTTTTCGACCATTCCATGGCGAGGAGGAGACTTCAAAGGGCAACAACATCTTTCCTCCCGGTTGTAGGATACTCACATGGCATCTCTTGTTTTACCTTCCTTATTTCTGCATTTTTGCATCAGATCTCTCAAATGAGAGGGGTTCAGGTCTCCTTAGTTCAAGAGGTACCATAAGGTTGATTGAGTCCATCCCCGACATTATTTTGTATTAGAGATCCACTCTGTTAACGGATTAGGCATTGTGGGTGAAGCCGAAATTGTGACCGGTGGTCCGATTCGGTGATGTTGCTTAACATGCATTTTAGGGATTTTTGCTATAAATCTGATTGCAGCAAAAATGTCGTTGCGATGCCCTTCAATTTTTGTGTGAGAATCAACGTTGGCTTGGGGCGGGAAAATCTGTGCGTGTTGAATGGCATGTGATGCTTGTTTGTTTGTGAAGGCGTGACTTTGTCTTTGTGGTCGGCTGGCTAGCCCGTGAATGTTGAAATTTTTGTGTGGAGAGTGTCCCGGCAAGACAAGTCCCCTTTTGTGATAATTGATGAGAATGTTTGAGATGATGGACACATCCGATGGCATTGTGTACCATATGCGGGTGGGTTCTAGGCAAGAGTTCTTAGCATCGGTTGTGCTTGGCTTGGTGATTCTGGCGAGAATGGTTGAGCTGATGGACAAGCCTGATGACATTATGGGCCATATGTAGGTGGGGTCTCAATGGGAGTTCTCGGCCTTGGGCTTGCATGCCTTTAGGGGAATTGATGAGTACCCCTATGTTTGAAGTGAAGTGATGATGTGTGATGATATGGTAGAAGCATACACACCATAGGGTGCCTTGGGTGAAACCCAGGTTTGCATACATGCTGCATTTTTATTTGCTCAACATAGAAATGTGGATGATGCTTGTGACACTCATACCTGTGTTTTTATGTTACATCTGCTTAATTACATTTGCATACAAGTGCCAACTTGCAGGGTGATGTAGATCCTCGGGGTCCGCTAGGACGGTCGGGAGGAGGGGTGTTGTTACAATTTTGTGGTCAGCCATAGCTGACCCTCATTATACCACTTTTCTGTAATGGATGCATGACAAGGATCGCATGCTAGAGCCAGTTCGCCGGCCAAAAAGGCATAAGCCTCATTGAGTGTACCTCCTTTTGTTTCCCTGCACGTTTATGTTTTCATTATATTGTTCTGGCTTGCATGCCAAAGTAGCATAGGAATGTTTTTATCCTTTGGATGTTTTGTGTTGTATGGATGATGATTCGAACATTGGTATTGTAAGGCCATAAGGCCAGGGTACTCCTATGTAGTTGTGGAAAGCTTCTGTGTTTTGTTAGTGTTTCCGATGTGTTTGTTATGAGTTTTGAGTTGAGTATATTCTATATCATTTTAATACTAAAGTTGTGGCGATTGTATGCTGTGGGGTCCTGGACGGACCCATATTATATGATCATTAAAGGGGAGGTGTTACAATTCAAATCTGACTTAGATCACTTCTTTATCATCTTCATAAACGACATCCTTATCTACTCGAGAAGCAAGGCAGACCATGCAAGGCATCTCCAAATGGTGTTGCTCAAACTGTAGGAACATTCCCTCTATGACAAGTTCAACAAGTTTGAATTCTGGCTCGAGGAAGTTGGATTCTTAGGCCACACCATTAACAAAAATGGAGTGATCGTGTACCAGGCAATGGTTTTAGCAGTGCGAAATTGGCCACCACTCAAGTTATTAGCCAACATCCGAAGCTTTCTCAGGATGGCTGGATATTATCGGAAGTTTGTGGAAGGGTTCTCCAAGATTGCCTTACCCCTCACCGCCCCCACGAAGAAAGAATCAGTGCTTCGATGGACCCCCGAATTTTGAGGCAACTTTCATTGAGTTGAAATATTGCTTGACTTCGACCCCGATTCTTACGATTCCGTCCGTGATTGAATGGTTCTAAATCTACACTGATGCATCCTTGAAGAGATTGGGAGTTGTGCTGATGCAATTCAGCAAGGTAATTGCTTACGTGTCTCAGCAATTGAATCCACATGAGCTTAACTACCCGACCCATGACTTGGAATTGGGTGCAGTATTCTTTGCCCTAAAGATATGGAGGCATTACAAATTAAATGTGAAATCTTCTCCGACCATAAAAGCCTCAAGTATGTCTTCACCCTAAAAGAGATAAAACTCCGTCAATGCCAGTGGTTGTAATTACTTTGTGATTATGACTTCGCCCTTCAACACCACCCCGGCAAGGCTATCAGGGTTGCCGATGCCCTGAGTCATCGACCCACAGTGACAGGAAGCTTGATGGAGGCAATACCCGAAGAGTTGTGTAACCTTTAGTAGACATGGACATCACAGCCATCACTCGTAGGGACCTGGTAGAATACCAAGCTTAGATGTAATGGATGAAAATTTAATATGATATTCGAGACCGAATTCAAGAAGCCCAGAAGATTGAACTGGAGGCGGCTCCAATCATCCAATCTCTACTAGAAGGTGCGCCTGAGGACTTCAATCTATACAATGGCATCCTGTAGTATAAGCACTGAGTTTTATTCCCACCACTGGAGGAATTTGAGAGGAGATACTCCGAGAAGCTCACCAATCCAGGTATTCTACTAATCCTGGAGTAGTTAAAATATATACTGACTTGCGTCGTACTATGTATTGGCCCAGAATGAAAAAGAATGTCACAGATTATATAACACATTGCCAGACCTGACAGATGGTCAAGGCAGAATGTCAAAATCTGGAAGGTCTGATGCAACCTCTAACAATACCAGAATAGAAATTCGAAGACAACTCGATGGATTTTGTCCATGGACTACATAGATCACCCACAGGAAATGACTCCATATGGGTCGTGGTAGATCGCCTCACTAAGGTAGCCCATTTTATACCAAATCGGCAAGGCGATGGTGTTGATGTGTTAGTCAGACTCTTCATAGATCAAGTGGTCTGACTCCATGGAGTGCCCAAAATGATCGTCTCTGACCGCGATGGACATTTTACATCAAAAGCGTGGAGAAGAGTACAAGGTTATCTTGGCACCATGCTAGCTTTTAGCATAATGTTTCACCCTCACACCGACGGTCAGACTAAAATAACAAATCGAACCATGGAGGACCTCCTTTGACTATGCATAGTGGAGTATAATGAGCCCTGAGAACAGCTTCTGCCTCTGGTAGAATTCTCATATAATAATAGCTTCCAGGCAAGCATCAAAATGACACCATACCAAGCTCTCTACGGGAGATGCTACCGAACGCCTTTATCTTGGTCAGATGACAAAGATTCTGAGGCATTATGTGTCACATACATCGACGACACTATTGTAGTAGTAAGATTGATAAGAGAGTGGATGCTAGAAGCTCAAAGCAGACATGTTAAATATTATGATGCTCGACATCGACCGGTAGGGTTTAGCGTCGGAGATATGGTATTCTTGAAGATCAGTCCTATGCCTGGGATCTCCCGAATAAATAAGCAGAAGAAGTTGAGCCCTCGTTATTTGGGCCCATACCCAATTATAGGATGAGTTGGCCTAATTGCGTATCGATTAGCACTACCCTCTGAATTACAGAATCTACATGATGTCTTCCACGTCTCTTCCTTGCGACATGTCCTTCAACAACCAGAACAACATATTCCTACACCTTCAAAACCTGTGCAGTCTGACAGATCTCTGCAGTTAGAGTCCGTGCAAATTGTTGACTCAAAAATCAAGAATTTGTGGAATAAAACCATAATCATGGTTAAAATATCATGGTTAAATTGCAGTTATGATGAATACACTTGGGAAGCAGAGAGTCTCATCAGGAAAAATCACCAAGAAATTTTTCCCCACTTATGTTACATTTCCAAACTCCCCCTACTTTAACCAATTTTGATGATGAAAATCCTCTTACTTTTATTGGTTTGTAACATTCCGACTTTTATTGAGCCATTAGAACCCTAGATGACCCAATAAAATTGACCTAATCACTAGGGTACTTAAGAATCTAGTTGGTATCCCGTATCATATATTAAGCATACATGCTCCAAATTGACTTCCATCAGTTGCATTAGACTCGTCTAGACGATACGAGTGCAACATAACTCATTTCATTCTTTTCTGAGGTCATTTAGAGAAAATGACTATTTTGAGTATCATAGTACGTCACGACGACACTAAATTTATATATTGAGTATACGTGCTTCGAATTGACTTTCGTCTGTTTCATTAGACTCGCCTAGACGATACGAGTGCAACAAAATTCATTTCATTCCTTTCTAAGGTCGTTTAGAGAAAACGACTATTTTGAGTATCGTAGCGCGTCATGACGACATTGAATTTGCATATTAAGCATACATGCTCCGAATCGACTTCTGTCAGTTATATTAGACTCGTCTAGTCGACATAAGTGCAACAGAACTCATTTCATTCCAATCTGAGTTCGTTTAGAAAAAATGACCATTTTGTGTGTCATAGCGCATCACGACGCACCATTTTAGTATAAGGAGCATATAAACTCGAAACTGAACCCAGTCAGTTGCATTGGACTCATATGGTCAGCACGAGTTTAATGGAATTCATTACGCTCATTTCTGACATCGTATGGTCAACTTGATTAAATCAAGCCTTATGGTACACTAAAAAGCGTGCACACACCAATATCTCTCCAACACACCAACATTGGCTCAACACTCGACGACTTGGACCGACCTTGACTCACATGCGGGACCCACCCTATGGTTGACTTGGTCAAACACTTCCAAAATCACTATTTTGGAAAGACACTAAAACCCACTCTAACCCCCCTCAAGGCCCCACCATGGGCCCAACCTCACCCCCAAAAGGGCGCTGATTTCCAGCAAGACTGCAAGTAAGATGGAGCCTTGGACCAAAGAAAGAGACCACTCTCTCCCTCTTTTATCTCTTTTCCCAAGCTGAATACAAGCCCACCCAAACCCCCAAGTGTAACGCCCCTGATTTCCGGAATTTGTTTAATTCAGTGGTGGCGTGTTAATGACGTCGGGGCGTTACTTCTAACGTCGAGTTAGCGGCGCGTTGCCGTTTGCGCGTTTTCGCGTCCATTTGGGTCAAGTCGACCAAATTTTGCGACGACCCGGAATTGGAAAATTTTACGTTAGGAAATTAGATTATTTAATTTTAGACTTGCCTATCAAGTTTCGCCGCGATCCGAGCCATTTTGGGACCTCGGCGCATTTTAGAAGTTTTGTATATATTTAAAGCTCGCCGTAACTTCCGCCATTCGTATCTCGAAAACGGCACGTCGGATTTTGATTCCAACTTCGCCGTTGGATTCGTAGCGCCGCCGTTCACCTTAGGCGAAATTTTCGTCGGATTCGGCATTCGTTTATTTTTAGCGATAAAATAATAATAATAATAATATTATTATTATTATTATTATATTAATTCAGAACTATATCTATACGTGCATTTCATTCGATGCTTGCGTCGATTCCTCCTCCCTCCCATGCGTCGATTCCTCCTCCTGCATGCTTGCGTCGATCTCAATATATATATATATATATATATATATATATATATATATATATATATATTTGCAGCATGCGTCGATTTCTTCTTCCAGCCTTATGCGTCGATTTCTTCTTCCAGCCTTATGCGTCGATTTCTTCTTCCAGCCTGCGTCGACTTCTCCTCCAGCATGCGTCGACTGCCTTGCGTCGACTTCCTTTCGACGCATGCGTCGACTTCTTTCCCCCCTTGCGTCGACGACTTCAGCTCCTGCTATTAATAATAATAATAATAATAATGATATTATTATTATTAAAATTATGTTATGTTGCATAAAAGAAAACGAGCCCAGTCCTCTTCTCCTTCTTCATTCTGTCCGAACCAGAGAGTAGAATCGAGCGACGGGGACGGCGATTTCTCGAATCTTCCGGACGCTGCCGACGGAGCTCCGGTGGTCGGAATCGCGAGCCGAGCATAGATTCGAAAAGCTCTCGACGAGAGCTTCGTCCTCGTGGTAATTTCCTTCCGCTTCGTGAAACTTTTTCGTTAGGTCTTTTGTACCCTAACCTTTTCTAGCCTGATCTCTTGTAGATCATGACTCCTCTCGCCTTCTTGTGACCCGATCTACAACGGGGAGCGATTCAGAGAGTTTTTCCAGCAAAACCTAAGGCAAGTGGTGTTCTTGCCTTGCTCTTTCTCTTTGCCATATAACTTCTCCAAGCCGGTACTCTTGATCTAACTGTGCCATAAATCCAATCTTTTATCCTCTAATTATTGTTGCTAATAACTGGACATTTTGCCAGTTAATGAAAAGCCTTTTGTCAGCATTACATCTCCTTGTATTTTCCATTTCTGCTTGCAATTTAGTATGATATGATCTGTTGGGCCTCGCCCAATGCTCCTTGAAAGAACCATGATTAAATCTGTTGGGGGTCGTACACGATGTTGGCAATGCCACCGGTGCGATGCTCTTTTAATTTAATAAATTCTGTTGAAGGTCGTACACGATGTTGGCAGTGCCACCGGTGCGGTGCTCTAAGGGTCGTGACGATGCGATAGGGATTTATCCCCGCACGGCTTCTCTTTTTTTTCTGTTTGTCTGTCTGATGAGCTGATCAGTCTCTATAATTCTGAACAAGAGTAACATGATTAATAATTTGAAAGTTGATGGTTCTTTTCTTTTGCTTATGGCAAGTTTTGTCATCGCCTGTGTTCTCAACTTTGTCTGGTGAGCTTACTCTGCTGATTTTTAGTCATTCTGCTGTTCCTTTTTCTGCTGATGATTAGATATTTCTGCTATTTCTTTTCCTATTGATTATTAGCTGCTAGCTTTGTCACCACTGACCCTTGCAGCTTCTGTTTCCCTCCGATCTCGCGGAGGTTTGCTTACTTTCTTATTTTCTGCACCACTTGTACTTGTTTCTGAGGTGTTCTTTCTTTGAATGCCTCAGGTTCTGGACAGTAGCAGGTGTTAGTGCGGAGTTTTTTTTGTTGCCGTCTTCTGACTCTCTTGAGGTAGAGTATTCTGTAGACTTGTCGGCCCATGGGTTCGTGTCAGGTGTTGACACCCGTAGTGCCGTTTAGTTAGATTTTTGTTTCACTGCTGCTGTTACTTGTGGTTCACTTTTGAACACTTGTTCTGGAATGGTTAGATATTGGTTGGTTTCATGGCCCTTATTAGATATGATAAGGTAATTGTTGCATTGCATTGCATGATTTAAAATGTTAATCTCACTACTTTCTGCGCGTGATAAATCTACTTTTATATATAGTAAATCCACATATTCGATCTTGCATGGCGCACCTCACTAGGTCTTCATGTTCACTTAGGCCACTAAGTAATTAAATCAAGTATTTTTCCGCTGCGTAAAACTATATTTTAAAAGCGTGGACTAGTTGATCCACCTAGCCGAGGGACGCGGCTTGATAATTTTCTGCATAAATAATTTTTGAATCACTTTGATTTGATAATAATAATTGCTTGGACTGTGATGAAGGATAAGTTGCCTTAACGTCAGTAGGCGTCCCTTACGTGACGTGGCATCACAACGCGTAGCTTTCCCTACTCTGATGGCATTTTAAATGTTGGGAAAATGCGGGTTGTGACAGTTGGTATCAGAGATAGGTTCTGTGAAAAAGGTAGTTGGGTGGTTTGGCGTGTGAGCCAAACGACCGCTATCCTAAGCAGAACCTCATAAGATCATTTCATTGTATACACACACCGATATGTCATCAATATGTCTTGACCGAAGCATAGTCACTACACTCATAGCATGATAAGAAGTATACGGGGTATATTATGTAGTATGGGATGCATAATATGTGTTTGTATATGGATCCACCATAGGTGGCAACATGTGACGGTTATGTAGTATGGGATGCATAACCACCATTACATGGATGCCCATTAGCACGTTTTCTTTTTTCGTTACATGTAATGTTATGTAGTATGGGATGCATAACATTACATGTGTACGCCGCTCATAACATGCATTAAGGCCTCTTTCTAGAATGCATAGCACTGCATACATTCATATCATCGCATAAGCACGCGTGCCAAGTTAAAGACATACCAGATGACATATGTACACACATGATTTGGAAAGAAATTTAAATGTTCATGCACTCATGTCATAGCACAAGAGTCAATAGGATGATGGTGCATCATCCTAAGTTAATCATGGCATCATTTCATGAAATTCCAGAACAAGGTAACAACAATAGCAGGTTGTTTTCTTTCCCATTCCGAATCGATCCGTGATTCTTTCCGAGTCTGTTTGGCTTAAGCTTTGTAAGCCTGTTTCAGATTGAATGTCCATCCTTCTTGTAGACATGTCTCGTAGGAGAGTGACACGATCGACTCCCCTGCCTGAGGGAGAGTCTTCTGGTGGTCAGAGTGAGTCCATGATCGAAAGCCTGCGACAGAGCAATGAGGCTTTGACTAGACAGTTGGTTGCGATGCATGCCCAGATTCAGCCCTTGGTGTCTGCTGCCTCGGTGCAGCAGCCTGTTGTGCAAGAACCGGTGGTGAGTCCAGCCGTTCCTGCTCCCCTAGTGCCTCCAGTGGCATTGCCACTGGAGATGAACTTCGTTTTGCACTTTCAGCATTTGGGACCTCCTACCTATGATGGTAGGGCAGACTTCGTAGTCTCGGGGGAAGGAAGGGTGAAGCAGTTTTTGGGTGTCCTCACTGGCGATGTCCAGCAGTGGGCTAGCGCCTATGGGTCAGCGACTTATGCTGAAGCGGTGGAGGACGCATTGAAGGCCGAGTCAATTGAAAGGGCAAAGAGTCGCGTGCAGCAGGCGAAGAGTGATAAGAGAAAGTTGGACGATCGGGAGAGTTCCAAGGCATCTCACTCGGACTCAAAGAAGAGGGGTGTGGGACACTGTAGCTTTTGTGGCAAGCGGGGCCACCCGTTCGAGAGGTGTTTCAAGAGGCTCGAGAAGCTGGAGCCGTTAAAGATCAGTACAATTCAAGACGCACCCAAGGCAGTCCCAATGTGCTCTTTCTGCTCTAAGCCCGGGCATGAGGTGGCCCGGTGTTTCAAAAAGTCTGGGTGTTGTTTCCTGTGTGGACAAAAGGGACATCGTAAGGCTGACTGCCCGAAATCTCAGACTGTGACCTCAGCAGTTCCTCTGCAGACCTTGCCACCGCCCCCTCAGTCCGTGAGCAAGGCTAAAGGCAAGCTCAATGTGCTGACTAGAGAGGAAGCTCAAACCTCAGCGCGCGTGATATCTGGTTAGATTCTTCCCTCCTAACTTGTTCTCTTTCTTCTAGACTTAGCTTACTAGTTGTCTAGTGATGCATGCTTGTTAGGTGAATTCAAGGTGAAGATTAGGTGGGCGCGTGTCCTGTTTGATTCGGGAGCATCTCACTCTTTTGTCGCTAGGAGTTTTGTTGATAAGCACCGATGGTCTATTGATCGGTTGGATGATGCCTTGTCCGTTAAGTTTCCATCTGTAAACCAGGTTGCGTCAGATCGGGGTATCCGGGAGTGCCCCATTTCTTTGGGTGGTGTCCAGGTTCTAGCGGATTTGAAGATGCTAGATCTGGCAGATTTCGATGTGATTCTTGGAATGGATTGATTTTCCAGGTATGATGTCGTGATCAAGTGTGAGGATAAGAGCATAGTCTTCTCGTTGGATATTAACCAACCCTTGAGTGTGTTCAGACTCTCTGGTTATTTATGCAGTTTGTACTCGTCCATCCTTAGAGTCTGACAGCGAGTCTTTTCTCATTTCTGTTATGTTCTGGAAATTACTCTCATTGTACCGCGTGTTCTGTTGTGTGAGAGTTTCAAAAGTTTCTCCGGCTAGTCTTCTCGGTCTTCCCCTTGAGAAAGAGGTGGAGTTTGTTTTAGGTCTTGAGCCAGATACTTGTCTTTTTGCGAGGGCACCTTGCTGCATGGTCCTGCGTGAGCTAGAAGAATGTTTCTAAAAGATTATGAACAAAGTGTACAGAGTTGAATGAGGTGACTATCGAGGTAAATGTTCATCACCTCGAATAGATGATTTGCTTGATCAGTTGCGAGATAGATCCGTATTCTCGAAGATTGGCCTTTGTTTAGATTTTTATCTGTGAAGGATCCGTGAGTTGGATGTTCCACGGACTGCCTGTTTGTTCCCGTTGTGGGCTTTATTTGAGATCTTAGTGGCGACCTTTGATTTAGCTAATGTCTCCTCTGCCTTCATGAATTCGATGAATTGAGTGTTAAGAAAATTTTTGGACCAACCTTGTGATCGTCCTTAGAAATGATGTTTGATGCACTCTAAGGGCACAGAGGAGCATGCTGAGCATTTGTGATTGGGTGCGGTCTACGTTGTGAGAGCGCAAGTTTGTTTGCCAAGATAAGCAAGTACAAGTTTTGGATGTCTTTACTTACCTATTTGGGCCATGTTATTAATGAGGGTGAGTTTTCGACGGACCCAGTATAGATCGTTGAGCGATTGAATTGGAAGAGATTTACAACATCCGAGGAAATAGGGAATTTTGTAGGGTTGGCAAGATGATATAGAAGGCTTGTGTAATGATTCGTGTGATTAATTGCGTCCTTGGTTAGGTTTATGTAGGAGAATCCAAATTTTGTTTGGGGTGACTAGTGCGAAGGAGCCTTTCAGGAATTGAATAGAAGATGAGCACTGCTCCAGCTTTGGATCATACCTACGAAAGGAGTGGTGTACTATTTACGTAGATAAGTTGTACGTTGAGCCCAGGTATGTCTAAGAAAAAGTGATCGCACACGATTCGAGTCAATTGAAGATTCATGACGAGGATTATCGTGCGCATGATTTGGAATTACCCCAATAATCTAGGCATTGAGCCTTGGAGATTATTTTGGTATGACGTGTTATGTAAGGTTTACGGACCATAAGAATTAAAGCATATCTTCGCTCAGAAGGAGTTGATTCTGCGCCAGACAAAATGAATAAAATATATTGCGAATTCTGGTATTGGCATTCGTTACCACCCGGATTCTACCAGGATGTATAGAGATTTGAAACATATTGTTTGCTGGTATTAGATTTGTTATCAGTTTGATGGGGTATTTCCGAAGACACAAATTGTGTGAGCTATCGTGAATAAATGGAAAAAATATACCTTTAAGTTTGGAGTCAAATCGATACCCCAGGATTTGTTTTTTTTGTGTCGCGTATCTAGTTGAGTCAATTAAGGAAGTGTGTCCGCAGCAATCGTCAAGTCCTCGATTCGGTGCCTCAGATTCAGCCCAATTTATCTTATGTTGAGGAGCCTGTTCGGATTTTGGAAACCCAAGAGCGGGTGTTGCGTAGGAAATCCATCCCCATGGTAAAAGTTCTTTGGCGGAATCATGACGTCGAGAGAGCAACATGGGAGCTGAAGTCAGCAATGCGAGAGTCTCATCCTCACCTTTTCAATTAATTGGCTCAAGTAAAAAAAACACCTTTTCTTTTCCTGCACCATTTGATAATCTATCCTAGATTTCCTTTCCTGCATCATGTATGATACATTTTAATGTGATGGTAAATCTCCTTTTCTGCTCTACGTCAAGTTTCGGGACGAAACTTTCTTTTAGGGGGAGTGGCTGTAACGCCCCTGATTTCCGGAATTTGTTTAATTCAGTGGTGGCGTGTTAATGACGTCGGGGCGTTACTTCTAACGTCGAGTTAGCGGCGCGTTGCCATTTGCGCGTTTTCGCGTCCGTTTGGGTCAAGTCGACCAAATTTTGCGACGACCCGGAATTGGAAAATTTTACGTTAGGAAATTAGATTATTTAATTTTAGACTTGCCTATCATGTTTCGCCGCGATCCGAGCCATTTTGGGACCTCGGCGCATTTTAGAAGTTTTGTATACATTTAAAGCTCGTCGTAACTTCCGCCATTCGTATCTCGAAAACGGCACGTCGGATTTTGATTCCAACTTCGCCGTTGGATTAGTAGCGCCGCCGTTCACCTTAGTAGAAATTTTCGTCGGATTCGGCGTTCGTTTATTTTTAGCGATAAAATAATAATAATAATAATATTATTATTATTATTATATTAATTCCGAACTATATCTATACGTGCATTTCATTCGATGCTTGCGTCGATTCCTCCTCCCTCCCATGCGTCGATTCCTCCTCCTGCATGCTTGCGTCGATCTCAATATATATATATATATATATATATATATATATATATATATATATATATATATATATATATATATTTGCAGCATGCGTCGATTTCTTCTTCCAGCCTTATGCGTCGATTTCTTCTTCCAGCCTTATGCGTCGATTTCTTCTTCCAGCCTGCGTCGACTTCACCTCCAGCATGCGTCGACTGCCTTGCGTCGACTTCCTTTCGACGCATGCGTCGACTTTCCCCAGCAGCCTTGCGTCGACTGCCTTGCGTCGACTTCCTTTCGACGCATGCGTCGACTTCTTTCCCCCCTTGCGTCGAGGACTTCAGCTCCTGCTATTAATAATAATAATAATAATAATGATATTATTATTATTAAAATTATGTTATGTTGCATAAAAGAAAACGAGCCCAGTCCTCTTCTCCTTCTTCATTCTGTCCGAACCAGAGAGTAGAATCGAGCGACGGGGACGGCGATTTCTCGAATCTTCCGGACGCTGCCGACGGAGCTCCGGTGGTCGGAATCGCGAGCCGAGCATAGATTCGAAAAGCTCTCGACGAGAGCTTCGTCCTCGTGGTAATTTCCTTCCGCTTCGTGAAACTTTTTCGTTAGGTCTTTTGTACCCTAACCTTTTCTAGCCTGATCTCTTGTAGATCATGACTCCTCTCGCCTTCTTGTGACCCGATCTACAACGGGGAGCGATTCAGAGAGTTTTTCCAGCAAAACCTAAGGCAAGTGGTGTTCTTGCCTTGCTCTTTCTCTTTGCCATATAACTTCTCCAAGCCGGTACTCTTGATCTAACTGTGCCATAAATCCAATCTTTTATCCTCTAATTATTGTTGCTAATAACTGGACATTTTGCCAGTTAATGAAAAGCCTTTTGTCAGCATTACATCTCCTTGTATTTTCCATTTCTGCTTGCAATTTAGTATGATATGATCTGTTGGGCCTCGCCCAATGCTCCTTGAAAGAACCATGATTAAATCTGTTGGGGGTTGTACACATACGATGTTGGCAATGCCACCGGTGCGATGCTCTTTTAATTTAATAAATTCTATTGAAGGTCGTACACGATGTTGGCAGTGCCACCGGTGCGGTGCTCTAAGGGTCGTGACGATGCGATAGGGATTTATCCCCGCACGACTTTTTTTTTTTTTGGTTGTCTGTCTGATGAGCTGATCAGTCTCTATAATTCTGAACAAGTGTAACATGATTAATAATTTGAAAGTTGATGGTTCTTTTCTTTTGCTTATGGCGAGTTTTGTCATCGCCTGTGTTCTCACCTTTGTCTGGTGAGCTTACTCTGCTGATTTTTAGTCGTTCTGCTGTTCCTTTTTCTGCTGATGATTAGATATTTCTGCTATTTCTTTTCCTGTTGATTATTAGCTGCTAGCTTTGTCACCACTGACCCTTGCAGCTTCTGTTTCCCTACGGTCTCGCGGAGGTTTGCTTACTTTCTTATTTTCTGCACCACTTGTACTTGTTTCTGAGGTGTTCTTTCTTTGAATGCCTCAGGTTCTGGACAGTAGCAGGTGTTAGTGCGGAGTTTTTGTTGTTGTCGTCTTCTGACTCTCTTGAGGTAGAGTATTCTGTAGACTTGTCGGCCCATGGGTTCGTGTCAGGTGTTGACGCCCGTGGTGCTGTTTAGTTAGATTTTTGTTTCACTGCTGCTGTTACTTGTGGTTCACTTTTGAACACTTGTTCTGGAATGGTTAGATATTGGTTGGCTTCATGGCCCTTATTAGATATGTTAAGGTAATTGTTGCATTGCATGGCATGATTTAAAATGTTAATCTCACTACTTTCTGCGCGTGATAAATCTACTTTTATATATAGTAAATCCACACATTCGATCTTGCATGGCGCACCTCACTAGGTCTTCATGTTCACTTTGGCCACTAAGTAATTAAATCAAGTATTTTTCCGCTGCGTAAAACTATATTTTAAAAGCGTGGACTAGTTGATCCACCTAGCCGAGGGACGCGGCTTGATAATTTTCTGCATAAATAATTTTTGAATCACTTTGATTTGATAATAATAATTGCTTGGACTGTGATGAAGGATAAGTTGCCTTAACGTCAGTAGGCGTCCCCTACGTGACGTGGCATCACAACACGTAGCTTTCCCTACTCTGATGGCATTTTAAATGTTGGGAAAATGCGGGTTGTGACACCAAGCCTCAAGATGACCACCACTGGCAGTCCTTGCCTTGCCAGATGATGTCAGGTGGCCTAACTCCACAAAGCCAAACTCCCTTCTAAGGGGATTAATCCCACACCATCAGGTAAGGGGAGGGGGCTCCTCCCCACCCTACATATATGCCTCATCTCCTCCAGATCACTTCAAAACCCCCCAACCCCACCCATGTCGGAGCCCTACCTCTCCGAAAAATGCCCACCCGAGCCCCACCACCCTCCACCACCTTAAATGGAAAATCTTGTCGAAAGCTCCAAAAAACCCCCAGTAGGAGGAACCTCTTCCTCCTCTCCCTCCATATCTTCCCAATGACCTGCATGCGGGCTCCGGCCGCCGGAGCGTCGTCGTAGCCACCACCAAGCTCGGTGGAGCTAGGAGGGTGGTCATGAAGGTGTGAGGCTCCCCAATGACCCTTTGGCGCACTTGGGAGTGACAACTCGCTAGAGAGGACTCAGAGGCTCTCTCCAAGAGCGCCCAAGGTGTTGGTGTCGCTGGAGGAGGAAGCTACGACGACGCTGTGCTTTCATCACCTATAAAAGGGAGCTCTGATGGCTGCTGGTCGCGCCAGGCCACCGGAACATCAGCGCTCAGAGCGACCGTCTGGCAAACGGGCTGCGACGGAGAAGTCCTGCAAGCTGGATGCTTACAGGAGGCCCAGTTGCCATCTGATTCCATGATCGGGATCGAACGGCTGGGATTTCATTAAAATCCAAGAGTAATCATTAAAATCCCAGAGTGGATCGGTGTCGGATCCACTGCGGAGGGTCAGCACTAGATTTGCGGCTCGATCTCAGCCACATATCAGCGCCCACATAAATTTTGTGTGCGAAGATTGAAGGGTAGAGAGGTTTTCGATTTTCTGTGGCTGATGTAGGACTCGAATTCAAATGTTTTGAATATCAAAGTGTATCTTGATATGGGCTATATTCACAAAAAGTTTCAGATTTTTCTAGCAAGATTTAATATTTTTAAGAAATAAATTAGTATTGTTTTGTCTGTTTTTTGAAATTGCAGAGGAATCTAAATTATCCAAATAATTTTGATAAAAATAGAGGAGATACACAGAACCTAAACACACTCTCACTAATTGATGAGAAATTTGTATTGTTTACTAGATATTTTTGCTGATTAATCCAATAAGATCATTTTACTAATAATATTGCAGAGAGCAGTCCAGTCAATCAAAACTCCTTAAAAATTTATATGATGGTTATTAAAGGAAGACGCATCCTCTGGATTGTATTGAGAATTATTTAAGCAATCCTGATATTTTCAAGAAATTTATTATAGTAAAAATCACTGTTTTTTATTTATTAGAGGGCTTTATACTCAGAAGAAAATTATGATAAAATCCATGGATGAGTCTAGGACTTGTGTGCACGCTCTGGAAAAGTTTGGTGAATTCTGAAAAGTTTATCCATTTCTTAAGGAATTAATTATGATCTCCTCCTTATCATTAAAATTCTAGGAAGCTCCTAATTAATGCAATAAAGCTAATAGAAATATGGAAGGCTAATGATCTCACAATAAATCCTAAGTCAAAATTCGGGAAGCTTGGGCTTAATAGAATATATTTTGGAATTTTAATAAGGGCTTATTCAAGGCGAATATTTTATCAGAGGTCAAATCAAGCCCAAAATGATATGGAAAATTTTGGAGACGATGTTGGGGAAATTCAAACCTCAGGTTTAAGTTTTGAATTTTTCTGACGCCTTTTGAAATTTATCGATTAAAAAAGCTTGAAAAATTGGGATTAATAGCTTCAATCATAAATAAATAACTTAAGTTGCCCACACAAGCAATTGAGATTTAAAAGATCTCGTAATAAATCTCTTGCGAATATTTAAAGCCTCAGTGATTGAATTGGGATATTATAACCAAAGACCTAGATTTATAATAAGGTCTTAATCTATCAAACACAAGTTCGATAAGTCATCTGAAGAGATGCAACTAAAATAACTATTAGACTCAAATAAATCAGTGAACCATAATACGGTGAAATATGAAGAACCATCGCAAAGCTATAAAACTTTCATCCTATGAACGGAGAAGCCTCCTACGAACGAAGTTGCCTCCTATGAACGGAGAAGCCTCCATGGATCAGAGAGAAGAACTGAACTTGCCTCCTTAAATGGAGATGAAACTCCAGAACTAACAAATTCAGATTTCGTTATTCTATTCAGTATTTCAGTTATCACACTTAATTTCAGTTCTGCCTTTTTTTTAGTTTAGTACTTTATTCACTACAGTTTATTTCAGTATTTCAATATCTACACTTTACTTACAACAACATTTCATTACTGCACTTAATTATTATAATTTATTACTGCTTCAATTACTGCACATTTAATTCGCGTCACGCTCAGATAAGTGGTTTATCTGGTCGAGCATTAGTTAGGTTTAACTTGGAGTTGAGATATTCCTCAAAGGCTAGCCCTAAATAAAGAGCTCCCTCGATCGCAACTCTCCTTGCCCAAGTTGAACAGTATGATGAAGCTTTGGTCGCCTGCCTGAATTAGTTCATGTCAAGTAGGGCAAGAAATGTGCCAATTATGTACTTAAATATTAATGCTTGTAAATTACTTGCAGTAAAAGTGGAGGGTCGATCATGTCCGTAGACCGTTCCTACCGGTATGGGAGGGTTGATGACTCTAGGAAACAGGGAGAAGCGCACCCCGAGAGCTTGACCGTGTTTTATGCTCCGCTGGATCCCTACACTGGTTGGATGGATTACAATTATCACCGGATGTTGCTCACATATAGGAGTACACTTGATGTACGTTGGGGTACTGGGTAGTGCACTACGACCACCCCAGAACTGGTAGGTCCAACCCCTGTAATCGACGACCACATCAGTGAGGCCCGCAGGGAGAGCTACCCTGTTGGAATAGAAATGGTCAATATATATCGACATAGGGTGTTGTTGTAGGTTGTGAACGTGTGCATGATTGCATGCTAGCTAGTAGAGCATTATAAATAACTGTTTATTACTGCATTTTAGTTATTATTACTATACCATCTCCTAGCTTATTTACTACGTGTTTATATATATACTGCTGCTACCATGGTTTCTTTGGCTACTGTGCCCGCTATAGAGCTTTGGCCATTACCCCGAGAGATGGAGTTATGCAAGGCCCATCGACCACGTGAGAGAGTAGCCATTATAGATCCCGATCGAGTAGATGCACCCATCTCGTATCCAGACCTTAGAGACGTGAGCCAATAGTACTTAGAAGCAGCGAGAGCAGAATGTAGATTTGTTTAGCCCTTTAAGACCTGATATATATATGTGTGTGTGTGTGTTTGTGTGTGTTTGGTTTTTGATTTGCTTCCACATGCAGATCTAGTGTAATGATTGTCCAAATCATGACAAGGTGATCATTTTACGCTTGGAGATTAGGCTTGTTGCCACTCAAAAAGCATAGGGTGACTGCCTTGGGTGGTGAGGCCCGTCTCCGACCCGACTCGATTGCGGTTAGGGGAGGGGGTCTTACACTTCAATAATTCCATCTTATTTCAGAGATTGTCGATCGAGGAGATGTGAGCGTATGCAGAGTACCGACTGAGGAGAATTTCGCTAATCCACTGACAAAGCCTCTTGCGCAAAGGAAGCATGATAGTCATGCTAGATCAATGGGTATGAGATACCTGAATGATCACCTATAGAGGGATGGTTATAGATTTTGTATTTGTCGGTTGTTTATTCATGTGATGAATAATACTAAGTATTTCTTTTTTTATTTATGGCAAGTTCTTTTGTTATGTCAAATTTGTTTCTATATTTTATATAGTAATTAACATAATAAATGACCTTAGAATATTTACTTCCATAGGAATTTAAGCGCGTGACTTGAGCGTAAGGGCCTATGTATATACGAAGCATTATTCTTAAATGGTCCCTAGTCAAGATATTATCTTAGAAATTAGGGTGAGGATGATACATTAAGACTAGTATGCGGGTGATTGATGACCTGTTCTCACAGGTCATGATATTGGATATCAAGTCAACACATAGGTACTTGTTAAGAACAAGTTGTACTAGACAGACCTACCATGAGACTACTTTGTGGATTGTTATATGAACGTGTCACAAGTAGGTCTCAAGTGACAATGATGTTTGTGGTTCATTGACATGAAGTCACAACATTCATCACGTGAGGAAGAGCATACTTTGATGCCATCTAAAGTCTTCCTTGAGAAAGGTTGATGATAATAATGGTTATTGGGAACTTTACAAATCTGATGCGATGTTCGGCAAGTGCACCGGTCGCGCAAGTAATAAATGTTGGGAATAGGATCCCCGAGTGTCGGTCTCTTGAGGAATGCAGGTTGGGTGAACTAATCACGTTGTGTGACAATTATTACACAAGCGAAAACAAACACAGACAGTGGGGTTTTGATTTGGTTTCCTACTGTTAACAACAATAAAAGAAATGCGGGTCGAAATCACCGCTTCGTGAGGCGGATGGATGGTATGCAGCGAATGAAGTGATTACTAGTGTGGAGAGTGAGGGTCGCAAACACCTCTTCACAAATCGTCGTTAACTCTTGCTAACGCGAATCGAACACGATGAGTGCGTGAGTGAGTGAGTGGAGGTGAGACGTATCACAAACAAATACTGAAGAACAGAGAAGAAACAACCATTGCATTTACACTAAACATCATGATATTCAAGTTTAAATGATTCAAAGAAATACAACAAAGGGGGGAGGAAGAAATCAACCAATGGACGAAGATTAGCGGCCGTTCACGGCCGGAATGGTAGTTTGTCAAGCTACCTCCGGACTCGGGCGGACTGTGCTTCCGGCGTTGAGAGACTGTCACGACCTCTCCACGTGCTTCCGTCGTCTTCTACCTCAGGATGACTATTCTTTTCACCGGACAGAACTGGAGATGGTTTGCTTGAGTGCTTGCGGAGGATGGAGAATGCTCCCGGACGATGGAGGATTGCTTAGAATGGCTGGAGATGACTTCCCCTTGCGGAGAAGATGAGGTGGAGGTGGCTGGAAGTGGAAAACGGCGGCGTACGGACTGTAAATCGCGCTCCCGAAACCCCCGTTATCCCTAATCTGCGGATCAGGAACTTATATAGGCGCTGGAATAAACAGTGCGCACGGTCATTGGCGCACGACCAGTGGTCGTGCGCGCTGGAGTTCTGTGATCGTGCGCCTACCTGGGTGGAGCCTGCAAAGTAAGAAATTTATAAAATACCATGTTCGCACGACCAGTGGCGCACGACCGGTGGTCGTGCGCACTATCGTAGGCGGTCGTGCGCACTGTCCGAAACAGAACTCATAAAATTGATGTTAAGTGCGCACGAACAGTGGCGCACCACTGGTGGTCATGCGCACTATCGTAGGTGGTCGTGCGCACTACCCGAGACAGAACTCGAAAAATAGGGTTAAGTGCACATGATCAGCAGCGCACGACCAGTGGTCGTGCGCAATAGAACCAGTGATCGTGCGCAGTATACCTGTACAGAATTGTACAGGGAACACCTGACGACTCCTATTCCAGCACAACCACGAATCCAGCCACTGAAAGTGGCACTTAACAATGCATGAAAACTACTAGAGATGCAGAACATGAAATAACACCAAAAACGGGCCTAGAGGTGCACTTAGCATGGAGTATCAAATATGAGTGAAAACATGTCTAAAGTGAAGTGCATAGACTAGAAAATTGGCCCAGATGAGTCCATAAATGTGTATATATTTGGGACCCATCACACCCCCAGACTTAACTGTTTGCGCGTCCCGAGCAAACGAATTCTGTGGAGTGTGAAAATGGTAGTTAACAAAGGAAATTACACAAAGGAGTACGGTGCGAAGTAACAAACGCATGCAAATAGAAATTTAGTAAAAAGAGATTCTAACTATACTAATTAATTTACAAAAGTATTAGAGCGTAAAGAAAGATTTATCAATACTCAGTTGGTGAACTGTGAAGAACTTGATCAATCATGCCCGATGTGAAAGTAACAAGCCACTAAGGAGGGTGTTGCACAAGATTGGGGTTCAGGAATAACTCCGCTGAAATCCATCAACGTCGTGAACCATAAGCTTGCCCGGTCACACTCTCTCCACGGCGCTAGCAAACTCACGAGATAAATCAGTAGGGCTTTAGGATCATATTGGGGCTTAGGTTGCGGTATGATATTCGAAGATAAAGACGAAGGCTACGCAACCCAAATGAGTCAACGAAATGCTGCACCAAACAAAACCAAGAACAAAGCTCGTGTGACACACCCCCAGACTTATCATGAAAACTAGGTGTGCACACAGCCTACTTCACAAATACCAACAGATTTTCTATTGCGCTTGGGAGGATGTCTTTTCAATACAATTTTTTCTTAGAATTTCATTTCAATAACATATTTTCCTTCTTTTTTCTTATCCTCCAGTTGGTTCATATTCAGCAAATAAACTTATTTTTCCTTCACATCACAGAGATTCCAAACATCACACCAAATCAAGAACATGAGTGCAGTTAAACAGCAATTTGGTTGCGAAAGTAGGATAAGCTTTTAGGATTTGGTGAATGGAAGAGGAGCTGAAACAAAGAAGTGGTAGGCGCAAATGTTGGCTTGCAAAGGTGAGCGAATAGGATAGGGGAAGACAAAGCTCAAACTAGCCAAAAGGTGGCCTACATCACTTTTAACTCGAAGAATTGCTCACACCCATGCTTTAAGAGTCATTTGGGGCAAGTTCTTATCCCACGAGAAAGGTAAACCTTCCTCCCGACTCGAGCAACACACAACTAGTGCTCGTATACACATAACACCGGGTTATCGCCAATTTCGTTCACATTCACCATTTGAGTATAACAAATCTAAAACTACGCAAAAATACTAATCATAAATTAAACGCATAGAAATAATCTAGTTTTACCCAAATTCTACAATAGCATGCGGATGCGACTAGAACACTGCGCGAGTCAACATCGCACTCCAATTAGTAATTCCTAAGCTAACACCCTAATTCACATTCCAAGCCAAAATAATTTATTCGGAGACGAAACAATCAGGTAAGTGCGTGCTTATGTGGGTGAAGTGGTGTATGAAGCATGGAATAATGACGATGGCAACGAAAAATTTAAACAATCTTCTAGCATGCGGTGCAACTCGTGCGCAAAGTGGATAACAACGTGCTCTCCCTGTAACACCCTGCCAGTACGAATAATATAACAGTAGGTCCGGCCGGGACCCCACGCCATACTAACCACACTAGCTAGGAGTTAAAAGGTGATAAACAGAAAGAAACTACAACAGAGTATACTAAACACTAGCGGAAGCATAAAGATTTAACATTACCATTGGAATTGTCCACTATTATAGGAATGAAACCAAGAAAGAGAGTTATGGCCTTAAGGCCTTACATTTAACAAATGTACCAAAACTCCAAAACATACATCGGCACGCAGGCCGGCAATACATGAGAAAGCTAAAAAAAAAGGCTGGCCTTCTAGGGCCAACTCAGCAAAAGGGGCCACCGCCCGCTATTTCCCGCTAGGCTCACCTGCACCTGCATAAGAACATTCCACCAAACGGTGGCAAACAAGGTAACGGTCAGTACAGCTGACCAAATTATAATGACCCCACCCCTTTCCCGGGGTGGCAGAGATTCTACCCTGCAAGCAAGCCACACTAGCACAAGTACTAAAATAAAGAAAGTGCAACTACACAAGGTGAGGTTTCAAGCACATTCAATCTTCTAGGTTGAGCATCAAAAAGGAGGGAACCTAGGTATGCACATGATGTTGGTTGGGTTCACCCGAAGGTTCCCCGCAACCGCCTAAACAACCGCATGAGGCTAACAACATCAATTCCACAAACACTCCACCGTAAGGGCCATCGCCTTATGTGGGAAAAAGAGCTTTTGGTCGATCTAGGTAAACCACCTTCCACGACCTCTCCCATGATCACACGGCTACATGAGGTAGGGACCTCTTACCGATCTGCATGGAAACGGGTTCGGTTTAGCTTTGCCCGTGCTCTAATCGTCGCGATCTGTCGCACGACGCGGGTACGGCTTCGCCTCGTCCCGTAAGGGTTTAGCACCTTCAAGTGCTACACAAATATAAGCTACGCACCTAATCCCTTCACAAGGATCTAGGCTTCACAAATACTCAAAAAGGGGAGGTATAATACGCTCCGCATCAATTTCGCGGTGAAGGTTTGCCTTCATCCAATCTCAAAGCATGGGGCTTTCGTTAGGATCTTCACAAGACGCCTACACTTAAATCCCGCACTACTATAGATGATTTCACGGAGTCATTCTCCGGCACGCATTCTAGGCTTAACCTAAATGCAACGTCGCAATCCAAGCATCACCGATTCGGGCTCACGGCCACGAATAGGCTTCACACAAAATGCCTAAATCCGCACGACTACCGGATTTTCTACATGCAATATGCCGGGGACGGACACAATCGACCCGGAGTTCCGGAGAACTTGAGGGAATCCTACACTTCACCCATTTGGTGAAAGGGATCCCTCATGCAAGCATAGAGAAACGAAGGAGAGGACAAAAGACAAGTCCAAACAACGGGAGAAGAAATCGTTACCCTAGGAGCGTTCTTTTTCGCCATGGATCCGAGATTCTAGACGGAGGGAAATGACCGCACCGGGCTGCACTCTCCAGATCTGGAAACGGTTCGCGAAACGGAGCTCCGGAGCTCCGTCAATGGCGGAATCTCCCTTCTTCTTCCTTGGCTCCTCCTTCTTTCTCTAGGGTTTGGAGAGAGAATGACTTAGAGAATATGAGGTTTAACCCCCTCTCATCAGCCCTAAAGGTCTCCCGCAACTAAACCTAGCCGTTGGATCAAATCCCAAAAGATTTGGACGGTCCGATCTTCTTCTCCGCTCAAAATCGCGGAACAGAATAAACAGGGCGCACAATCGCTGGCGCACGATCACTGGTCATGCGCGAAGAGGGAAATGGTCGTGCGCACTGTCGGAGACAGAACTCGATTCTCTTCTGAATTAACGCACGATCGCTGGCGCACGATCACTGGTCGTGCGCGAAGAGGACAATGGTCGTGCACATAAGCCGAGACAGAACTCCGATTCTTTGCGGGTTACGCACGATCATTGGCGCACGCTCACTGGTCGTGCGCTAAGAGGACAATTGTCGTGCGCATTGACCTAATCTGGAATCTTGAGCCTATCCCGAGCGCAACACCACCATTCCGCCTACCTCGCTGAACCACGATCTTTGGGGTGTTACAACTCCACCCCCCTTAAAAGAATTTCGTCCCGAAATTTCGAAAACAGTAATAGCAGGAAATTACAGTTTTTAAAGAAAATTTACCTGAGGGAAATAGCTCGGGGTACTCCGCAAGCATCGCTTGCTCTCTCTCCCAAGTTAGCTCCACTCGGCCGCAATTATCCCACCGGACCTTTACCATCCGAATGGACTTGTTCCGCAACTGCTTTACCTCGGTATCCTCGATGCGTAAGGGTCTGACTTTCGTCGACAACCCACTATCCACCGACACTTTGCCGACCGCAACGATATGAGTAGGCTCTTGCACTGCCTTCCTCAGAACTGAAATGTGAAACACGTCGTGCAGACCGCTCAGCTCTGCAGATAGTGCAAGCCGATAAGCCGCATCACCAACACGTTCCACAATCTCAAACGGTCCTAAGTACCTTGGACTGAGCTTTTTCAAGCGTCGGATCCTCGATACCCCTTTGAACGGTTTGATTTTCAAGTAAACCCGGTCGCCGACGGCGAACTCTAGGTTCCTATGCTTGGCGTTGTAATACTTTGCTTGCCTGTCCTGGGCAATCAATAGCCTTTCCCGAATAGATCGGATCGTCGAAGTTGCTTCCTCAACATCCTTTCGCTTTAATAGCTTAGTATCGCCCGTTTCTGCCCAAGACAACGGCGTACGACACTTCTTACCATAGAGGGCCTCGAAAGGAGCCATCTTTATACTGGCTTGGTAGCTATTATTGTAGGCGAATTCGATCATATAGAGATGATCTTCCCACTTCTTTCCAAAATCTAGAGCGCACATTCGGAGCATATCCTCCATAGTCCTGTTGGTCCTCTCGGTCTGTCCGTCCGTTTGCGGGTGGAAGGTCGTGCTGAATTTCAATTTAGTGCCCAACAGTTCATGGATAAGCCTCCAATCTTTCGATGTGAAACGCCCGTCACGATCGCTGACGATGCTACGAGGGACACCGTGCAGCCGCACAATACTATCGACATAGAGCTTCGCTAGCTTTTCTACAGAATCATCCTTCCGGTTCGGAATAAAATGCGATACTTTTGTCAGTCTGTCCACGATCACCCAGATGGCGTCGTTTCCATGCTGCGATCTCGGCAATCCGTGCACGAAATCCATCGAAATATCGTCAAACTTCCATTCCGGAATCGGCAAGGACTTCAAAAATCCACCGGGACGTTGACATTCCACCTTCACCAACGCGCAAGTGTTGCACTTGGCCACGTAGAGGGCAATGTCCTTCTTCATACCCGGCCACCAGAAAAGTTTCTTCATGTCCATGTACATTTTCGTGCTCCCCGGGTGGATAGAGTACTTGGTATGATGAGCCTCGTACATCAATTCCTCCCGTAGAGTACCAACGTTTGGGACGCACAATCTGCCATTCTTCCACATAAGGCCATCTTCGAAAGAGAAATCAGCGTTCAACCCGTCAACGGTTTCCGCTTTGTAGTGTTTCATGCTCTCATCCAGCTCCAATGCCTGTCGAACTCGGTCGGCAAGGTGGTATTGAACCTCCGTCCAGTTCAAGCATGCTGAAGTAGACGCTCTTCGATCAACGCAAATGATCTCCATTTCTTCCAGCTCACGGATCAGACGCTCATCGTGCATCAAAATCCAATTTGCTTGAGCGGGAGCCCGACGACTCAACGCGTCCGCAACTACATTTCCCTTTCCAGGAGTATATTTGATGTCGAAGGTGTAGTCCCCAAGGAACTCCAACCACCTCCTCTGTCGTATATTCAACTCCCTTTGATCTAGCAAGTACTTGAGGCTCTTGTGGTCGGTAAAGATGTCGATCTTCCCGCCATACAAATAATGCCTCCAAAGCTTAAGAGCAAATACCACGGCCGCTAGCTCCAAATCATGGACCGGGTAATTCCTCTCATGAACTTTCAACTGACGGGAGCCGTAGGCAATTACCTTACCGAACTGCACTAGGACACAACCCAAACCACTCCCCGAGGCGTCGCTATAGATTTCGTAGCCTTCCGTACCACATGGCGAGCATAGAATGGGCGCCGTGGTCAGACGGCTCTTCAGTTCTTCAAAAGCTCGTGCGCACTCGGGCGACCAAACGAACTTATGATCCTTCCTAGTCAGTTTTGTGAGAGGAAGTGCGATCCTCGAGAAGTTTTCCACAAAGCGCCTATAATAGCCGGCAAGTCCTAAGAAACTTCGGACTTCCGCTACGTTTTTCAACAAAGGCCACGCTCGGATCGCTTCTATCTTCGACGGATCTACCGCAATTCCATCTTCACTAACGACGTGACCAAGGAATGCTACTGACGGTAGCCAAAACTCGCACTTGGAGAACTTGGCATATAACTGACTCTTCCTCAAGGTGCCCAGAACTGCGTGCAGATGTCCTACATGCTCCTCTTCTGATTGAGAGTATACCAAAATGTCGTCGATAAAGACGATCACTAATTGATCCAAATACTCACGGAACGTCCTGTTCATTAAGTCCATGAATACCGACGGTGCATTGGACAGACCGAACGGCATCACCGTGAACTCATAGTGCCCAAAGCGGGTACTGAATGCTGTTTTTGGAATGTCACATTCCCTAATTCGCAGTTGGTAATAGCCGGACCTTAGGTCCAGTTTGGAGTATACCGTCGACCCAACCAGCTGGTCGAAGAGATCATCGATTCTTGGAATCGGATATCGGTTCTTCTCGGTCAACTTGTTTAGCTCTCGATAATCGATACATAGACGCAAGCTCCCGTCCTTCTTTTTCACAAAGAGGACCGGTGCACTCCAAGGCGAAGAACTTGGACGTACGTAGCCTTGCTCTGGCAGCTCTTGCAATTGAACCTTCAGCTCTGCCAATTCCTTTGGCGCTATCCGGTACGGTGAGCGGGCCACAGGTTTGGCACCTGGCACCAACTCGATACAGAAATCGATCTCTCACTGAGGCGGAGCCCCAGGGAGTTCGTTAGGAAACACGTCGGCGTACTCCGCTACTACTGGGACATCACATAACCTGGGCTTTGGCTCCGAAGCCTCCAACAAGGTGAAGAACAACTCGGCTCCTTTTCTCACCGCCTTAACCACTTGGAGAGCAGACATCAGCGTCTTGCTCGCTCCTCGCATACCAGCGAACATGGTTTCTCCTTCGGTGTCCCTTCCCAGAGTGATCTCCTTTGTATTGAAATCTATGCATGCCCGCTGCTCCGAGAGCCAGTCCATGCCGAAGATCACATCAAATTCAGCTAACGGTAATAACGACGCTTCCAAGTTGAAATCCTGACTTCCGATCCGCACCTTCACACGGCTCTTCCTATCCGCACTCATTCGAGATCCATTGGGTAGCACTACTTCCAATCTATCCTCTACGAAGGTAGACGGCACTCCGATTCGCACAACGAAGTCCTCGGACAGAAAAGAGTGCGATGCACCCGTATCAAATAGAGCTCTCGCCGGATAGTTGAAAATTAGGACGAAACCTAATTGCACACAAATAAAGCATATAGTCGTACCACAGTATGAATTATATATATAGCTGTAAAAGCTAACTTCTAATTCGTACCTGTGACGACAGCAGTTTGTCGTATGGCTTCTTGTTGGCCAAGCGAGTAGACTCTCGGCTGAGTCGGAGTAATGTGCTGGGAAGTCGAAGACTCCGCAGCTTTACCCTTTTCCGCAGCTCGAGCAAAATCCACCGCCCGATTACCAGTCTTCGGGGGACCACTTCGACACACCGCAGCTTTGTGTCCCACCTTCCCGCAGGTGAAACACGTAATAGGAGTCCGCGCGGTCGTGGCTCCTGAAACATTTGAAGGAGCTGGTTCCGCCTGTTTGAACTTCCTTTTGTTCCTTCTGAAAACCGACTTGGACTGAGAGGCCGGCGCATGAAACTCAGGTTTCTTTACAACACCCCTTGCTTGTACCCTCTTCATGTCCAACTCCAAAGATCTGGCAGTTTGCACCATCACTTGGAAGCCGAACGTCATAGGGCCTGCAAGGAGCAGCCTCTACTCGTCCCGAAGCCCTTCATAGAACTTATTTGTCTTTGTCTCCTCATCCTCCACCAAGGACCCCGCATAGCGACTCAGTCTGGTAAACTCATGCAAGTAATCGTCAACGGAGCGATCACCTTGTGTCAACCTCAAGAACTGGTTTTGTAACGCAATGCGCTGGGCAGAGGGGATAAACCTTTGGAGGAACGACTTTGAAAACTCAGCCATTGTGATTTCAGTAATATCTCTACCGCAGAACTTATGCAACTCCTGCTCTTCCCACCACAGCACAGCCTCTCCATCAAGAAGGAAGGTGGCTAAGGTGACCATCATGGCTTCGTCCGTCGCTGTCGCCCTCAGAGTTCTTCTAACTCTTGACAACCAGTCTTCTGCCTCCGTTGGGGACTCAGATCCCGAGAAGGTAGGAGGATTAAAGCTCAGGAAATGCTTTAATTGCTGGTCACGCGCTCGCCCCGCCACTACTTGCGCAACTTGAGGTTCCACCCTCGGCGCTACCGCAGGTTCCACTGCAGCAACAGCCTCAGGGGCCACATCTGGAGTAGGAGTAGCAGGCTGGACCAGCCTTTGGGGTTGAGCGTTGATCATCGCGAAGACCGCTTCTACGACTAATTTGATCATTTCTGTAGAAGGAGTGGTCGCTGGCACTTCAGCCGACCCACTACTTTCAGCGGTGTTACGGGGTCGAGACTGCCCCGCAACACTTCTAGTCACCTATAATCATGCAAAGCACAATTTAGTGACCCAAAACATATCAAACATCAATCATGGAACGCTCAGGTTCCGCAAACAAGTATGTTTTCTTTTCATTCCTAAGTGGATATTCTTATTAGTTTTTGTCGTTTTAGGTGAATGCACAACCCGTGCGCACCACCCCTTAAAAGGAATTCGTCCCGAATTCGCTAAACTACGGATCGACGCCTTAAGTCCGATACCAAATTGTAACACCCTGCCAGTACGAATAATATAACAGTAGGTCCGGCCGGGACCCCACGCCATACTAACCACACTAGCTAGGAGTTAAAAGGTGATAAACATAAAGAAACTACAACAGAGTATACTAAACACTAGCGGAAGCATAAAGATTTAACATTACCATTGGAATTGTCCACTATTATAGGAATGAAACCAAGAAAGAGAGTTATGGCCTTAAGGCCTTACATTTAACAAATGTACCAAAACTCCAAAACATACATCGGCACGCAGGCCGGCAATACATGAGAAAGCTAAAAAAAAAGGCTGGCCTTCTAGGGCCAACTCAGCAAAAGGGGCCACCGCCCGCTATTTCCCGCTAGGCTCACCTGCACCTGCATAAGAACATTCCACCAAACGGTGGCAAACAAGGTAACGGTCAGTACAGCTGACCAAATTATAATGACCCCACCCCTTTCCCGGGGTGGCGGAGATTCTACCCTGCAAGCAAGCCACACTAGCACAAGTACTAAAATAAAGAAAGTGCAACTACACAAGGTGAGGTTTCAAGCACATTCAATCTTCTAGGTTGAGCATCAAAAAGGAGGGAACCTAGGTATGCACATGATGTTGGTTGGGTTCACCCGAAGGTTCCCCGCAACCGCCTAAACAACCGCATGAGGCTAACAACATCAATTCCACAAACACTCCACAGTAAGGGCCATCGCCTTATGTGGGAAAAAGAGCTTTTGGTCGATCTAGGTAAACCACCTTCCACGACCTCTCCCATGATCACACGGCTACATGAGGTAGGGACCTCTTACCGATCTGCATGGAAACGGGTTCGGTTTAGCTTTGCCCGTGCTCTAATCGTCGCGATCTGTCGCACGACGCGGGTACGGCTTCGCCTCGTCCCGTAAGGGTTTAGCACCTTCAAGTGCTACACAAATATAAGCTACGCACCTAATCCCTTCACAAGGATCTAGGCTTCACAAATACTCAAAAAGGGGAGGTATAATACGCTCCGCATCAATTTCGCGGTGAAGGTTTGCCTTCATCCAATCTCAAAGCATGGGGCTTTCGTTAGGATCTTCACAAGACGCCTACACTTAAATCCCGCACTACTATAGATGATTTCACGGAGTCATTCTCCGGCACGCATTCTAGGCTTAACCTAAATGCAACGTCGCAATCCAAGCATCACCGATTCGGGCTCACGGCCACGAATAGGCTTCACACAAAATGCCTAAATCCGCACGACTACCGGATTTTCTACATGCAATATGCCGGGGACGGACACAATCGACCCGGAGTTCCGGAGAACTTGAGGGAATCCTACACTTCACCCATTTGGTGAAAGGGATCCCTCATGCAAGCATAGAGAAACGAAGGAGAGGACAAAAGACAA
This sequence comes from Dactylorhiza incarnata, assembly GCA_033032865.1. Taxonomy (NCBI): domain Eukaryota; kingdom Viridiplantae; phylum Streptophyta; class Magnoliopsida; order Asparagales; family Orchidaceae; genus Dactylorhiza; species Dactylorhiza incarnata. Next base: position 1,224,408 of record JAWHQI010000474.1, read on the forward strand.
GTCCAAACAACGGGAGAAGAAATCGTTACCCTAGGAGCGTTCTTTTTCGCCATGGATCCGAGATTCTAGACGGAGGGAAATGACCGCACCGGGCTGCACTCTCCAGATCTGGAAACGGTTCGCGAAACGGAGCTCCGGAGCTCCGTCAATGGCGGAATCTCCCTTCTTCTTCCTTGGCTCCTCCTTCTTTCTCTAGGGTTTGGAGAGAGAATGACTTAGAGAATATGAGGTTTAACCCCCTCTCATCAGCCCTAAAGGTCTCCCGCAACTAAACCTAGCCGTTGGATCAAATCCCAAAAGATTTGGACGGTCCGATCTTCTTCTCCGCTCAAAATCGCGGAACAGAATAAACAGGGCGCACAATCGCTGGCGCACGATCACTGGTCATGCGCGAAGAGGGAAATGGTCGTGCGCACTGTCGGAGACAGAACTCGATTCTCTTCTGAATTAACGCACGATCGCTGGCGCACGATCACTGGTCGTGCGCGAAGAGGACAATGGTCGTGCACATAAGCCGAGACAGAACTCCGATTCTTTGCGGGTTACGCACGATCATTGGCGCACGCTCACTGGTCGTGCGCTAAGAGGACAATTGTCGTGCGCATTGACCTAATCTGGAATCTTGAGCCTATCCCGAGCGCAACACCACCATTCCGCCTACCTCGCTGAACCACGATCTTTGGGGTGTTACAACTCCACCCCCCTTAAAAGAATTTCGTCCCGAAATTTCGAAAACAGTAATAGCAGGAAATTACAGTTTTTAAAGAAAATTTACCTGAGGGAAATAGCTCGGGGTACTCCGCAAGCATCGCTTGCTCTCTCTCCCAAGTTAGCTCCACTCGGCCGCAATTATCCCACCGGACCTTTACCATCCGAATGGACTTGTTCCGCAACTGCTTTACCTCGGTATCCTCGATGCGTAAGGGTCTGACTTTCGTCGACAACCCACTATCCACCGACACTTTGCCGACCGCAACGATATGAGTAGGCTCTTGCACTGCCTTCCTCAGAACTGAAATGTGAAACACGTCGTGCAGACCGCTCAGCTCTGCAGATAGTGCAAGCCGATAAGCCGCATCACCAACACGTTCCACAATCTCAAACGGTCCTAAGTACCTTGGACTGAGCTTTTTCAAGCGTCGGATCCTCGATACCCCTTTGAACGGTTTGATTTTCAAGTAAACCCGGTCGCCGACGGCGAACTCTAGGTTCCTATGCTTGGCGTTGTAATACTTTGCTTGCCTGTCCTGGGCAATCAATAGCCTTTCCCGAATAGATCGGATCGTCGAAGTTGCTTCCTCAACATCCTTTCGCTTTAATAGCTTAGTATCGCCCGTTTCTGCCCAAGACAACGGCGTACGACACTTCTTACCATAGAGGGCCTCGAAAGGAGCCATCTTTATACTGGCTTGGTAGCTATTATTGTAGGCGAATTCGATCATATAGAGATGATCTTCCCACTTCTTTCCAAAATCTAGAGCGCACATTCGGAGCATATCCTCCATAGTCCTGTTGGTCCTCTCGGTCTGTCCGTCCGTTTGCGGGTGGAAGGTCGTGCTGAATTTCAATTTAGTGCCCAACAGTTCATGGATAAGCCTCCAATCTTTCGATGTGAAACGCCCGTCACGATCGCTGACGATGCTACGAGGGACACCGTGCAGCCGCACAATACTATCGACATAGAGCTTCGCTAGCTTTTCTACAGAATCATCCTTCCGGTTCGGAATAAAATGCGATACTTTTGTCAGTCTGTCCACGATCACCCAGATGGCGTCGTTTCCATGCTGCGATCTCGGCAATCCGTGCACGAAATCCATCGAAATATCGTCAAACTTCCATTCCGGAATCGGCAAGGACTTCAAAAATCCACCGGGACGTTGACATTCCACCTTCACCAACGCGCAAGTGTTGCACTTGGCCACGTAGAGGGCAATGTCCTTCTTCATACCCGGCCACCAGAAAAGTTTCTTCATGTCCATGTACATTTTCGTGCTCCCCGGGTGGATAGAGTACTTGGTATGATGAGCCTCGTACATCAATTCCTCCCGTAGAGTACCAACGTTTGGGACGCACAATCTGCCATTCTTCCACATAAGGCCATCTTCGAAAGAGAAATCAGCGTTCAACCCGTCAACGGTTTCCGCTTTGTAGTGTTTCATGCTCTCATCCAGCTCCAATGCCTGTCGAACTCGGTCGGCAAGGTGGTATTGAACCTCCGTCCAGTTCAAGCATGCTGAAGTAGACGCTCTTCGATCAACGCAAATGATCTCCATTTCTTCCAGCTCACGGATCAGACGCTCATCGTGCATCAAAATCCAATTTGCTTGAGCGGGAGCCCGACGACTCAACGCGTCCGCAACTACATTTCCCTTTCCAGGAGTATATTTGATGTCGAAGGTGTAGTCCCCAAGGAACTCCAACCACCTCCTCTGTCGTATATTCAACTCCCTTTGATCTAGCAAGTACTTGAGGCTCTTGTGGTCGGTAAAGATGTCGATCTTCACGCCATACAAATAATGCCTCCAAAGCTTAAGAGCAAATACCACGGCCGCTAGCTCCAAATCATGGACCGGGTAATTCCTCTCATGAACTTTCAACTGACGGGAGCCGTAGGCAATTACCTTACCGAACTGCACTAGGACACAACCCAAACCACTCCCCGAGGCGTCGCTATAGATTTCGTAGCCTTCCGTACCACATGGCGAGCATAGAATGGGCGCCGTGGTCAGACGGCTCTTCAGTTCTTCAAAAGCTCGTGCGCACTCGGGCGACCAAACGAACTTATGATCCTTCCTAGTCAGTTTTGTGAGAGGAAGTGCGATCCTCGAGAAGTTTTCCACAAAGCGCCTATAATAGCCGGCAAGTCCTAAGAAACTTCGGACTTCCGCTACGTTTTTCAACAAAGGCCACGCTCGGATCGCTTCTATCTTCGACGGATCTACCGCAATTCCATCTTCACTAACGACGTGACCAAGGAATGCTACTGACGGTAGCCAAAACTCGCACTTGGAGAACTTGGCATATAACTGACTCTTCCTCAAGGTGCCCAGAACTGCGTGCAGATGTCCTACATGCTCCTCTTCTGATTGAGAGTATACCAAAATGTCGTCGATAAAGACGATCACTAATTGATCCAAATACTCACGGAACGTCCTGTTCATTAAGTCCATGAATACCGACGGTGCATTGGACAGACCGAACGGCATCACCGTGAACTCATAGTGCCCAAAGCGGGTACTGAATGCTGTTTTTGGAATGTCACATTCCCTAATTCGCAGTTGGTAATAGCCGGACCTTAGGTCCAGTTTGGAGTATACCGTCGACCCAACCAGCTGGTCGAAGAGATCATCGATTCTTGGAATCGGATATCGGTTCTTCTCGGTCAACTTGTTTAGCTCTCGATAATCGATACATAGACGCAAGCTCCCGTCCTTCTTTTTCACAAAGAGGACCGGTGCACTCCAAGGCGAAGAACTTGGACGTACGTAGCCTTGCTCTGGCAGCTCTTGCAATTGAACCTTCAGCTCTGCCAATTCCTTTGGCGCTATCCGGTACGGTGAGCGGGCCACAGGTTTGGCACCTGGCACCAACTCGATACAGAAATCGATCTCTCACTGAGGCGGAGCCCCAGGGAGTTCGTTAGGAAACACGTCGGCGTACTCCGCTACTACTGGGACATCACATAACCTGGGCTTTGGCTCCGAAGCCTCCAACAAGGTGAAGAACAACTCGGCTCCTTTTCTCACCGCCTTAACCACTTGGAGAGCAGACATCAGCGTCTTGCTCGCTCCTCGCATACCAGCGAACATGGTTTCTCCTTCGGTGTCCCTTCCCAGAGTGATCTCCTTTGTATTGAAATCTATGCATGCCCGCTGCTCCGAGAGCCAGTCCATGCCGAAGATCACATCAAATTCAGCTAACGGTAATAACGACGCTTCCAAGTTGAAATCCTGACTTCCGATCCGCACCTTCACACGGCTCTTCCTATCCGCACTCATTCGAGATCCATTGGGTAGCACTACTTCCAATCTATCCTCTACGAAGGTAGACGGCACTCCGATTCGCACAACGAAGTCCTCGGACAGAAAAGAGTGCGATGCACCCGTATCAAATAGAGCTCTCGCCGGATAGTTGAAAATTAGGACGAAACCTAATTGCACACAAATAAAGCATATAGTCGTACCACAGTATGAATTATATATATAGCTGTAAAAGCTAACTTCTAATTCGTACCTGTGACGACAGCAGTTTGTCGTATGGCTTCTTGTTGGCCAAGCGAGTAGACTCTCGGCTGAGTCGGAGTAATGTGCTGGGAAGTCGAAGACTCCGCAGCTTTACCCTTTTCCGCAGCTCGAGCAAAATCCACCGCCCGATTACCAGTCTTCGGGGGACCACTTCGACACACCGCAGCTTTGTGTCCCACCTTCCCGCAGGTGAAACACGTAATAGGAGTCCGCGCGGTCGTGGCTCCTGAAACATTTGAAGGAGCTGGTTCCGCCTGTTTGAACTTCCTTTTGTTCCTTCTGAAAACCGACTTGGACTGAGAGGCCGGCGCATGAAACTCAGGTTTCTTTACAACACCCCTTGCTTGTACCCTCTTCATGTCCAACTCCAAAGATCTGGCAGTTTGCACCATCACTTGGAAGCCGAACGTCATAGGGCCTGCAAGGAGCAGCCTCTACTCGTCCCGAAGCCCTTCATAGAACTTATTTGTCTTTGTCTCCTCATCCTCCACCAAGGACCCCGCATAGCGACTCAGTCTGGTAAACTCATGCAAGTAATCGTCAACGGAGCGATCACCTTGTGTCAACCTCAAGAACTGGTTTTGTAACGCAATGCGCTGGGCAGAGGGGATAAACCTTTGGAGGAACGACTTTGAAAACTCAGCCATTGTGATTTCAGTAATATCTCTACCGCAGAACTTATGCAACTCCTGCTCTTCCCACCACAGCACAGCCTCTCCATCAAGAAGGAAGGTGGCTAAGGTGACCATCATGGCTTCGTCCGTCGCTGTCGCCCTCAGAGTTCTTCTAACTCTTGACAACCAGTCTTCTGCCTCCGTTGGGGACTCAGATCCCGAGAAGGTAGGAGGATTAAAGCTCAGGAAATGCTTTAATTGCTGGTCACGCGCTCGCCCCGCCACTACTTGCGCAACTTGAGGTTCCACCCTCGGCGCTACCGCAGGTTCCACTGCAGCAACAGCCTCAGGGGCCACATCTGGAGTAGGAGTAGCAGGCTGGACCAGCCTTTGGGGTTGAGCGTTGATCATCGCGAAGACCGCTTCTACGACTAATTTGATCATTTCTGTAGAAGGAGTGGTCGCTGGCACTTCAGCCGACCCACTACTTTCAGCGGTGTTACGGGGTCGAGACTGCCCCGCAACACTTCTAGTCACCTATAATCATGCAAAGCACAATTTAGTGACCCAAAACATATCAAACATCAATCATGGAACGCTCAGGTTCCGCAAACAAGTATGTTTTCTTTTCATTCCTAAGTGGATATTCTTATTAGTTTTTGTCGTTTTAGGTGAATGCACAACCCGTGCGCACCACCCCTTAAAAGGAATTCGTCCCGAATTCGCTAAACTACGGATCGACGCCTTAAGTCCGATACCAAATTGTAACACCCTGCCAGTACGAATAATATAACAGTAGGTCCGGCCGGGACCCCACGCCATACTAACCACACTAGCTAGGAGTTAAAAGGTGATAAACATAAAGAAACTACAACAGAGTATACTAAACACTAGCGGAAGCATAAAGATTTAACATTACCATTGGAATTGTCCACTATTATAGGAATGAAACCAAGAAAGAGAGTTATGGCCTTAAGGCCTTACATTTAACAAATGTACCAAAACTCCAAAACATACATCGGCACGCAGGCCGGCAATACATGAGAAAGCTAAAAAAAAGGCTGGCCTTCTAGGGCCAACTCAACAAAAGGGGCCACCGCCCGCTATTTCCCGCTAGGCTCACCTGCACCTGCATAAGAACATTCCACCAAACGGTGGCAAACAAGGTAACGGTCAGTACAGCTGACCAAATTATAACGACCCCACCCCTTTCCCGGGGTGGCGGAGATTCTACCCTGCAAGCAAGCCACACTAGCACAAGTACTAAAATAAAGAAAGTGCAACTACACAAGGTGAGGTTTCAAGCACATTCAATCTTCTAGGTTGAGCATCAAAAAGGAGGGAACCTAGGTATGCACATGATGTTGGTTGGGTTCACCCGAAGGTTCCCCGCAACCGCCTAAACAACCGCATGAGGCTAACAACATCAATTCCACAAACACTCCACCGTAAGGGCCATCGCCTTATGTGGGAAAAAGAGCTTTTGGTCGATCTAGGTAAACCACCTTCCACGACCTCTCCCATGATCACACGGCTACATGAGGTAGGGACCTCTTACCGATCTGCATGGAAACGGGTTCGGTTTAGCTTTGCCCGTGCTCTAATCGTCGCGATCTGTCGCACGACGCGGGTACGGCTTCGCCTCGGCCCGTAAGGGTTTAGCACCTTCAAGTGCTACACAAATATAAGCTACGCACCTAATCCCTTCACAAGGATCTAGGCTTCACAAATACTCAAAAAGGGGAGGTATAATACGCTCCGCATCAATTTCGCGGTGAAGGTTTGCCTTCATCCAATCTCAAAGCATGGGGCTTTCGTTAGGATCTTCACAAGACGCCTACACTTAAATCCCGCACTACTATAGATGATTTCACGGAGTCATTCTCCGGCACGCATTCTAGGCTTAACCTAAATGCAACGTCGCAATCCAAGCATCACCGATTCGGGCTCACGGCCACGAATAGGCTTCACACAAAATGCCTAAATCCGCACGACTACCGGATTTTCTACATGCAATATGCCGGGGACGGACACAATCGACCCGGAGTTCCGGAGAACTTGAGGGAATCCTACACTTCACCCATTTGGTGAAAGGGATCCCTCATGCAAGCATAGAGAAACGAAGGAGAGGACAAAAGACAAGTCCAAACAACGGGAGAAGAAATCGTTACCCTAGGAGCGTTCTTTTTCGCCATGGATCCGAGATTCTAGACGGAGGGAAATGACCGCACCGGGCTGCACTCTCCAGATCTGGAAACGGGTCGCGAAACGGAGCTCCGGAGCTCCGTCAATGGCGGAATCTCCCTTCTTCTTCCTTGGCTCCTCCTTCTTTATCTAGGGTTTGGAGAGAGAATGACTTAGAGAATATGAGGTTTAACCCCCTCTCATCAGCCCTAAAGGTCTCCCGCAACTAAACCTAGCCGTTGGATCAAATCCCAAAAGATTTGGACGGTCCGATCTTCTTCTCCGCTCAAAATCGCGGAACAGAATAAACAGGGCGCACAATCGCTGGCGCACGATCACTGGTCATGCGCGAAGAGGGAAATGGTCGTGCGCACTGTCGGAGACAGAACTCGATTCTCTTCTGAATTAACGCACGATCGCTGGCGCACGATCGCTGGTCGTGCGCGAAGAGGACAATGGTCGTGCGCATAAGCCGAGACAGAACTACGATTCTTTGCGGGTTACGCACGATCATTGGCGCACGCTCACTGGTCGTGCGCTAAGAAGACAATGGTCGTGCGCATTGACCTAATCTGGAATCTTGAGCCTATCCCGAGCGCAACACCACCATTCCGCCTACCTCGCTGAACCACGATCTTTGGGGTGTTACAACTCCACCCCCTTAAAAGAATTTTGTCCCGAAATTTCGAAAACAGTAATAGCAGGAAATTACAGTTTTTAAAGAAAATTTACCTGAGGGAAATAGCTCGGGGTACTCCGCAAGCATCGCTTGCTCTCTCTCCCAAGTTAGCTCCACTCGGCCGCAATTATCCCACCGGACCTTTACCATCCGAATAGACTTGTTCCGCAACTGCTTTACCTCGGTATCCTCGATGCGTAAGGGTCTGACTTTCGTCGACAACCCACTGTCCACCGACACTTTGCCGACCGCAACGATATGAGTAGGCTCTTGCACTGCCTTCCTCAGAACTGAAATGTGAAACACGTCGTGCAGACCGCTCAGCTCTGCAGATAGTGCAAGCCGATAAGCCGCATCACCAACACGTTCCACAATCTCAAACGGTCCTAAGTACCTTGGACTGAGCTTTTTCAAGCGTCGGATCCTCGATACCCCTTTGAACGGTTTGATTTTCAAGTAAACCCGGTCGCCGACGGCGAACTCTAGGTTCCTATGCTTGGCGTTGTAATACTTTGCTTGCCTGTCCTGGGCAATCAATAGCCTTTCCCGAATAGATCGGATCGTCGAAGTTGCTTCCTCAACATCCTTTCACTTTAATAGCTTAGTATCGCCCGTTTTCTGCCCAAGACAACGGCGTACGACACTTCTTACCATAGAGGGCCTCGAAAGGAGCCATCTTTATACTGGCTTGGTAGCTATTATTGTAGGCGAATTCGATCATATAGAGATGATCTTCCCACTTCTTTCCAAAATCTAGAGCGCACATTCGAAGCATATCCTCCATAGTCCTGTTGGTCCTCTCGGTCTGTCCGTCCGTTTGCGGGTGGAAGGCCGTGCTGAATTTCAATTTAGTGCCCAACAGTTCATGGATAAGCCTCCAATCTTTCGATGTGAAACGCCCGTCACGATCGCTGACGATGCTACGAGGGACACCGTGCAGCCGCACAATACTATCGACATAGAGCTTCGCTAGCTTTTCTACAGAATCATCCTTCCGGTTCGGAATAAAATGCGATACTTTTGTCAGTCTGTCCACGATCACCCAGATGGCGTCGTTTCCATGCTGCGATCTCGGCAATCCGTGCACGAAATCCATCGAAATATCGTCAAACTTCCATTCCGGAATCGGCAAGGACTTCAAAATCCACCGGGACGTTGACATTCCACCTTCACCAACGCGCAAGTGTTGCACTTCGCCACGTAGAGGGCAATGTCCTTCTTCATACCCGGCCACCAGAAAAGTTTCTTCATGTCCATGTACATTTTCGTGCTCCCCGGGTGGATAGAGTACTTGGTATGATGAGCCTCGTACATCAATTCCTCCCGTAGAGTACCAACGTTTGGGACGCACAATCTGCCATTCTTCCACATAAGGCCATCTTCGAAAGAGAAATCAGCGTTCAACCCGTCAACGGTTTCCGCTTTGTAGTGTTTCATGCTCTCATCCAGCTCCAATGCCTGTCGAACTCGGTCGGCAAGGTGGTATTGAACCTCCGTCCAGTTCAAGCATGCTGAAGTAGACGCTCTTCGATCAACGCAAATGATCTCCATTTCTTCCAGCTCACGGATCAGACGCTCATCGTGCATCAAAATCCAATTTGCTTGAGCGGGAGCCCGACGACTCAACGCGTCCGCAACTACATTTCCCTTTCCAGGAGTATATTTGATGTCGAAGGTGTAGTCCCCAAGGAACTCCAACCACCTCCTCTGTCGTATATTCAACTCCCTTTGATCTAGCAAGTACTTGAGGCTCTTGTGGTCGGTAAAGATGTCGATCTTCACGCCATACAAATAATGCCTCCAAAGCTTAAGAGCAAATACCACGGCCGCTAGCTCCAAATCATGAACCGGGTAATTCCTCTCATGAACTTTCAACTGACGGGAGCCGTAGGCAATTACCTTACCGAACTGCACTAGGACACAACCCAAACCACTCCCCGAGGCGTCGC